>VCAZ01000076.1:1012500-1502534 GCA_005784505.1 Bagarius yarrelli | reverse complement strand
AGTTTATCGCAGTACATCCTATTGTATTGTTTTTTATACAATAGTCGTTATTTATACGTTTATTTTTCTGATTTAAAAACATGTAACTAAAAAAATTGTAGTGTTTATAATAAAAAAAATGCTGCCACTTTCAGTGGTGCAGTTATGCAATGGGAAACAGGCACAGCTACTCGACCAGGGATGATTTAGTGTTTGGTAGTAAATGTGCTATTTGAGGCTTGCTCTGGTTACAGATTGGACAGGTCATTTTGTGAACATATGTTATGTCCATGCCCGTAAATGTGTTTATGTAGCGAGCAAGACCAGGGTAAGTGCTGCGCTAAACCACCAGTGGTCCAGCTTCGGGGGCCAGTTTTACTTAAACTTCATTAAAAAATGCAGTAAACAAGTTCTGTCAGTTGGGATCCGTGGGACTGGGATGTGAGTCCCCTGTAATTTTTCCAGCAATTATCCTTAATAAAATCGACTTAATTGAGCATAAGGCATAAGAAAACAAACCACAGTTTACCCCTCCTTACTTTATGTCAGGTTTATGTCACCATTGCTCATGTCCTTTAAGCTGCAGGACCATAATGAAGTACCAGATGCTTAATACATTTGTTAGAGAATTGATTAGAGCTTAAGGGTAATTTTTATTTAAGCCAACAATCATTCCTTCATTGCCTAAAAGGTTGTGCTGTGCCTGTAATAATAGGTTTTCCTATAGTTAAACTTCCTGTTGGTCTCCGTAACCTGATGTTTAGGAAAAAAACTATTATGCACGGGATGTCATTAGTCATTTGATTACATCATGTACTCGTTTAATTTGTCCACTTTTTAACTGAACATTTATTTAAAACAGTAATTTGCAAATGATATAGATGCATTGTAAGTACACTATTTTATTACCTCGTACATCAGGGAACCCATTAGAAGTCCATGTTAAATGCCAGTTTTCTTTTACACTCAATGATTAATTTCATAAATGGATTTTTATTCCTCAAGCTTATTTGGGTAGAAAAAGTTTGCGTTGGGAGAGAGGGTTAAAAAAGGGGCTTCTGGTCTGTTTGTGGTGAATGGCTGACATCTAATTGAGAGCATGGAACATGGTTCTGAGCCTGTAATTAACATAGCCATTCAAATTGATTTCCAATACACATATCTTGTAGTGAAGCACAGATTTAGACTTGGACTTTGGTCCAGCACAGAGGAAAAAGCTTGTCAATACCCCCTCCCGTTACCTCTCTTTTTCGTAATACATATTTAATTATTTGATAATAGGTTTATAGTGTATGTCTAAACAAATGCATTATCATTCTGATAGCTTTATGCAAGTTAAATTAATTAGTGCTAAAATGGTCTGGTGTCTGTGTTTATTTTTAGAAAGCATTAGGATAAATCAATTATCGAAATGGGTATTTTTGGCTTTTGCCTGCAGGCAAATAATTAACATTACTCTCAATTCTTAGGTCTAAAATTTATTTTAATGGATATATGAAACGTGGAGTCCATACGTGCATCTCAAATAACAGGGTGTCAGAAATGGGAACGGTTTCCATGGAGACCCATGATGTAGCGACAGTACTGTCTCTAATCTGAAGCTCCATGTGTCTGGACACTGTTTGACTAAGTGTGATGTATCAGACAACGCCTCCATCTAACACTTAGCTGGCAAAGACGCTCATCGTGTGCTCACCGTATCTCAAGCTAATCGGCATCCTCAGCTTTTCTGTCCTGCTGCTATTTTTGCTGCTTCTTCAGACAGGCACCTGGAAGCCCCCCTGACGGATTTTTAGCTGGAAAACCAACAGTGGTCCAGTCGTCTGGCCATGCAGGATAGCTAAAAACAGGACAACACTATGGCATTGAGACAAACACTTTTTTCCATGCACTGCTGCACAATCAATCAGTTCTGTCATGGAAATTAGACAGAACACCAATAGGTTGTGCTGGAGTGAAAAAAAAAAAGTAGGAAGTGCTGTATTGCTGACTTGTTGGGCATCTTTATTGTTCTGGCTACATGAAAGAAATGCTGCATTACCAGGAAACCAGACTTTTGTCTTAGAATTGTTTTATCCATTGAGAAAGGCTTTCAACGATTGAGCAAATCAGCATTATACAGGATCAGACTTTCAGTTGGTGGAGTACCAACAGCAATAGTCATGAAAGAGAAGTGCACTCTGGACGAAAGCATCCCATCAGTCCAGGTTGGGGAGGAAACACTGGACATGAAGATGATAAATATGAAGCAGGACAAAGTAGCAGAACCACAAGAGAATTTAAAGGAGAAAAATGCTGGGCAAAATAGAGAAGATGAGTACTCGGGAATATTTAATGTGGATGGGTTTGAAGATTTTGAGGAGTTTGTTCTGGATTTTGATGATTATGACCTTCTGGAGTCCATCCACAGCCACCTTAACTCTCCTAAGGAACCTATCCGTGAGTACCATCAACAACATTGTTTAGTCGGATTGGGACCTTAGAAGACATATTTATTCCAGGCTGCTTTGCAGAACAGTAAAGTTACTTGGAGAGCTAAAAGAGAGCTTGATTAGCATAAGGTTATAAATAGTGCTATGCTTGTTATTCATCCGCATTCCTAAATAGAAAAAGATCCCTAACATCATCAAGTGTTTCAACTTGGTATTCTTTCCGATTTGAATACTCGCTGTCGCAAAGTTTTATGTGGACGACTTATATATACCTTTAAAGCAACGGTTTTCATATTTTAGTAATTTACATTTCTAAATGTAAAAATAAAAATGAACTTAAATGAGGTGATGTTTTATGCAGATAATCTTTGAAAGATATATGATAGTATAGGCCAAAGCTGGTCCTGTGCTTTATAGATGCTTTACAAACAAAAGAACCTTTATGGCTGGAATTTCGGCAGCATATGAACTTGTTCAAAAGTCAACAAAATGCCCGAATGACCTGCACTTTCCACGCTATGAGGTCTAGTACATTTTTCTGATTATCCACTGTGATGTCACAATGTATTTTGCGGAAGCATTTGCAGTTAATCAATAGGAATTCTGAAATCAAGAGATTAATTGATTTTCCAAGGGGAAACACAAGTTAATTAATGTAAAGCCCGGGCCCTGCACACAGCTGATGTAGCATTGTTAGTAAAGTAGAGTCTGTGGTGATATGTTGTCAACATAATGAGGGAAAGTATTGAACAGATAGCCTAGCCTATTTACACACAGACATGTGCACATGCAGACACACAGCCATATGCCAGTCCTGTTTAGAATCATTGAGCACATTCTACTGACTGATGCCGTTCATACAATTTTGACATATATCCAGTTAAAATGTTGTATCATGACGATAACAATGCTTTAAACACTAGACTAAAGTAAATGTTGGGAGACGAGTAATGCATAATAAGTCATCCTGATGCTTTTGGCAACCAACTAGCCTTTGAAGATATACCAGGAAACAAGAAGTCTCTGTCTGGACATTAAAGACATTTTTGGGTTTTGTCACTGATGTCAGCAGTTCCTGAGCTACTTATCCAATAGTTGAGTTCCTTTGTTCTATTACACAGGGCACCCCTGTTTGAGCAACAGTCTGTCTGTCTGGAGAATGTCTCCATGTTCTGTATGTAACCCTGGTTCCCTAAGGAAACAAGACGCTGTGTTGTGATAACCTTTGTCCTGAAGCCTGTGCTTAATCTGTCCAATCTAGAAGCATTACGTCACAGGCGGGTGACTTCACTGACCAGAAAGTAATGCTACATAAAAACACCTGTCATGCCAAGTTGCAGAAAGCGTGCATTCAGCAGGGACAGCGGAGGTATGGCAGGTGCACAGCATCTTGTTCCTTCTGGGAACCAGGGTTATATATGTAACTTGGAGAACTTCCTCTTTAGGAACGTAAGCTGTGTTGAGACACTTTGGAAACAAGATACCCACCCCACCATAGCGCAATGCCACTGTCCGGCGTGTGTGGGACCCACTTTAACACAAGGGCCCTGGCCCCTGGGGTTTCAGCCAAGTCCAAATTATAGAACTAGAGAAATGAGTATGGATTGCTGCTTTACACATATCCTGCAAAGATACACAAATGGCCAGATTGACATACGTCTAGTAGAGTGTGCTCTAAGCCCTTTTAGGACCGGGAGGCCGGTGGCTTCACAGGCCTGAGAAATGGCCTCAACATCATCTGCTTATTGTCTGCTTAGTAGTTGGGGCAAGTTCAGTTTCTACACAACTGTCTGCTTTAATTATCTTAATATTAACTACTACCAAAGTTCTTTGACAAGACATAATTATACTATACAACTTGTGTAAACCAATTAGAGTTTTACATTTTTAATTTCAATATTTTTATTGGAACAACTTCCTTTTCTAGTGTGATGTGTAAAATAAATTGTGATGGATAAGAACGTACAGCTACGTGTTCACACAGCATAGGCAAGGCAAGTTTATTTATATAGCAAAGTGCTTTACGTTAGAGAAAGCAGTAGTTAATTTGGATAATTTTTTTAAATACAGTTTTTAACCAGGAGTAGTAAAAATCTGAGTATAGCATGGTCAATACACACCACCACGGTACAAACAAAATTTGTTAGTAAATTTCTTTGTCTGTGTGTTTGTGATTCTCTATGAACTATTCTTGTTGTATTTATAGCTTTTATTCACTGTTCCTACAAAACAGTGCCTTTCCCAATCCCGCGTTCATTCTCTGTCTCTTACTTCATTTAATTTTACGCAATTCATTCGTTCATTCATTCATTCATTCATTCATTCATTCATTTATCTTCTGTACCTGCTTATTCCTTAATTCAGGGTTACAGGGATCTGCTGGAGTCTATCCCAGCCGTCTCTGAAAGGGTGAAAGACAGGAATGGTACACTCTGGACAGGTCTCAATGGGATTATATTATAATTATTTACACAAGACTGCAGTGCCAACCACTGTAAATACACTTTACAGCCACAAGTATGTGGACACCTCAGCGTCAGGCCCAAAGTCAGAAGCAGACAGTTGTCTTAAATGTCTGTGTATGTTGTAGAATTATATTATTACTTAACTGTGAATAAGAGACCCAAACATGGCAATGTCCCTGTGCACAAATCCCTTGATCTCCATAAAGACATGCTGTGTTTTGGATGATTTGGAGTGGGCAAACTCTCATGTCCTGTACAGAGACATGAGAGATTCTGACTCAGCCCTTGATACTGAACATTTTTGGGATGAACTGGAACCACAGAATGACTTATTATTAGATAACTAATTGAAAAAACCCCATTAACTATAATTATATAGCTTTACAACTACTTAGATGCTACAGTATGTTAGCATTTAGCGCTTAGCATTAGCACTTACTCAGAGTAGGTGTTATTAATTTCTAGTTTCAGTTGTCCTTCATCAAACATGTGTGTATGTTCACCCTCTTGTCAAACTTTAGGCCTCTGTGTCACAAGGAAGCGTATGTAAAAGGTGAAAGGTCATTGGTTCAGGTTATTAATAGAGTTTTGTTGTGTTCTGGTGATGGGCTATGATGATGCACCCCTCCCCCCTAACACATACACACCCCCATCATTATTTAGACCAGGGTCAACATAGGTTACGCCGTCTGCCGCTCAAGGTTATTTTTAGTTCTTTGTCTTCTTCTCTAGTTATCTTTCTAAAAAATATTTTGAGTTTTTTGATATTTTTTTTTTTGGGCTTGTTGTCTCAGTCACATGTTCTGAGATCATGTACCTACTGTTTATTTTGCTAAGAATACATGACATAAGTGTATGTACCCATCAGCACTTTGCTCATTTGTATGCATATACATACTATAAAAGCACTGTACTGAGAAACAGAAGCTCTTACCCTGTGCCGATGCCCCTGAAGAGCATGCAAAATTAACAGCAGTGTTTTACAAGTTAAGGGGTTGCAGGTACTTCAATGACGTGGGGTATATATATACTGACAGTAATAAGAATCCAAGGTCTGTGGTTTGCATTATGTGGACGCTTACCTCACACAAGCTTTGGTGAAGTGAGCATTAAAGTTACACAACACCGGGTATTAGAAATCCTGTCTACTCACTAGTGGGCAAGTACAGAGAGAACCTTAGAATAAAGAGACCCACAAGGTGGACAGATCGCAGTAATACTGCTGAGACGAGAAGCTTAACTTCTCTCACTTTTCCATGTTTTACTAACCAAATTATATGTAATAATTCGACCGTCTTTACACCACATGAATCAAGTGACCCACTTTCGATTTTATCCTCTAATGTGGTACAGATGGGATATAAACAAAACCCGTGTAGGCAAGAAAAAAAAAATCACATGGATTTCAATATATTCAAACTGGTTTCTGGTCACCTGTCAATGCGAGTCGAAGGTCAGCAAATAAGCAACGGCGGCGCATGTAAACAAGCATTGTTCTGCCAACCATTAAATATGGTGCAGAAGCAAAATATTAATAAAGACTGTACATTGATTATCGCACAGTTTTTAATTCCTGTTCTGGACAGTAGGTGTACATTGGGTTGTTTTACCGTGTAAAGTGTAAATGTAAAGATATCGGATACGGGTCAGTTTTAAAAGACAAAAAAGTCGGATAGTGACGGAATTGGGCATCAAGATCTGCAGTGTAAATGCGGTCTTTGTGAATTTACACGTCGAAACCACTGGGTTATATTACCAGAACCTTTAACTTTTTTTCTGTCTTACATGTCAATGTATGTAAGTATGATTTATTTTTCCAAATAGTTAAAGCTGTTTTCCCCCTGTAATATTCATTCCTGTCCTCTTTCTTCTATGGGTCTGTGGCTTTATATTCATGCCATTTCTCAGACGCTCTTATACAGAGTGACTTTATTTATACATCTGAGCGGTTAAGGTCCTCCTCCCTGCTTAAGCGGTCCTGTATCATGTCTTATTCTGACTTCCAAACAGTCTGACAACTAAAGATTTCTTCTTCTGCTCATTATTCTCCTGAAAGCCAAGAAATAATAGAATTTCTAGAATTTTTTGAAAAAACATTCTACCCCATTCCATTTTAAGATTATTTGGACAGACCTTTTTTTTAAACTGGATGCAATATAAGAATTAGTTCTTAGTATCCCCACAGACATTCCACTAAAACTCCTAGGATGTCCTCTGTACAGTACATAAAAAAACATTTATAAAAACAAAAGTCAATGGGTGTGGTAAGCATATTATTATTATTATTAATATATTATATATATATATATATACACACACACACACTGTATATATAAGTGCTGTCAAAGTTAGCGCGTTATCACGTGATTACTTTGAACTATTTATGTTAAAAAATAATTTCTGGAAGCTAATGCTAATACATGCACGTCACTCTAGTCTTGACTCCGTCCAACAGTGTTGCCAAGTTCCCGCCTATTTGGTCTCCCATTGATAACACGTCAGACTGGAAATAAATGCATTGATAATATTTGGGCTGCTTTTTTGGTACAACTGACGGGTGTTTAGTTTTCAAACTACCAACATGTGATTTTGTTCATTTTTTTGTTATAAATATAATTTCAAGCCATGAGTTATTTTTGAGGTTTTTTTTTTTTTAAATAAAACAAAATGGTATATATATATATATATATATATATATATATATATATATATATATATTCAGATTGACGATGTATATTGACCATATTGAAAAATCTCAGTCATGTGGTCATTAGTTACTGTCACAGTTACTGAAAATGTGCTGTAATGTAATGCACTGCTTGGTTTTTTAAAGAATCTAAATCAGCCCCTGATTTCAATATCCCAATAAACTCTCCTAAATCTAACAGATAATAACTACTCATCTATTTAAAGATGTATTATAAAAAATCCACTTTCCATCTTTTCTTTTTTATTAGCTGGGGTTACTACAGGTTAAATACAGGCAGCACTAATTCAGCCATTCAGTTTTTCTTTCCTCTTTTTAATTGGTATCGGAAACAACAATGACATTTTTTGCTCCGAAAAACAGCTGCCATGGCCTCTTCCTGAGCATCATAACATGATAGATTAGCGAGGTTTGTGTGTGTGTGTGTGTGTGTGTTTATGTAAAGCTGATTTCTCTGCTTAAAAATATCTGTGCCCTAGTTTTAACATTCAGTGGCACGTACCTACCCTAAACCATCATCAGCCCAGAGCGTGTCTTTCTGTATAAGTTGCTCGGCCTGTACCATGCACATATTCAGGCACGGCTGTTTTTATCTCCTCTGTGTAGCATGTAGGAAACAAGCCCGGTCTCTGTATCTGACTGATGTCATTGTGTGGCAGAGAACGAGTCGACTACATGACCAGTATTAAAGTTTCTTTTTCACACACACACACCCACACACACACACACACAGAGATAATAACTTCTTGCAGCTCTGAAGTCAAACCCAATCGTACGAGTGAAGACTGCAGCAGTGAGATAGATCAGATACTGTTTATGCTACTGCTTGTGGTTCCATATCTTACGCTAACGCTTGCTACAAGCAAACTGCATAGTGCAAACTAATGAAAAAAAGAGAACTAAAAGGAAGAGAAAATAAGAATATAACCGTGTGAACATCAGGTTTGTTGTGTCAGTGGGAACATTGGGTTGTAACGTAAATTACCAGACATTTGACTCATTATATACATATATTTTTTAAAAATATTAGAAAAATAAAATCCTTCTTTAAGTCGCTTTTCTTTCAAACCTGTCTTTCTTTGGTTACTCTTGGAGCTCCACACGCTCCAAATTTACCCGAAATAGACTTTCTATTTCTTATAGACGAAATAGAATCGTTTGTCCCCTACAAGCTTTAATTTCACCCAAAATACTCAATGTTTGATTGTGCTCCATTTCTGCTGGGTTTTTGTTTTTAGATATTCAAATAATATTTAATGGACATTCAGAGGTCACTCAGCCCCCCAGATGCTCCACAATCACCTAAAATAGCCTCAGTTGTTTATGCTTTGTTTGTTTAGTTTGTGCTGCTTCCGTTTTTAAAATATGAGACATTATATTTTAGGCGATGACGTCACCAGCCCCCCAACACGTTCCACATTCACCCATATAAACTCGATTGTTAGTTTTATGTTACAGCTAATACTATTCCCAAAGTAAAGCATGGTGGTGGCAGCATCGAATTTTAACGCTGCTTCGCTTTAACTGGATTTTTTATATATTGAGAATGAAGGAATTTTGATAGTCCTGAATCATATTTTGTATCTAACAACCCAAAGCAGCACAACAGAACAAAAGAACAGCACAAACGATTAAGACGATTTCTGACACTTTTTTGCGTTGGGTCGGGGCCCAAATTCACGCCGGTGATTCAGAACTTTCAAAATTCCTCCATCTTGAATAAATATTCAAATCCAAGCTAAAGTGAAGCAGCCTTATAACCGATGCCGCCACCACCATGTTTCACTGTGCGCCTGGTGTTTATTAGCTGCACTATATATTTTTTGAATCAATACAGAGTTCATATTTAAGTTTTTAATGTCTGTATTTAAGCTTTATTTAAAAATTATGCTAAAGCATTCTCATTAAAGAGGCCTGTTTTGTTTATTGCTAAAGAGGATGACGCAAATCCTGTCTGTCTTATTTTCTATCCTGAGTAAAAATTGTTTGTTTCCTGCTCCTCCTATCCTTAGAGACAAGGCTTTTTCCTGGGATTCATGTTACTGTATGCCATTCAAAATGTACTTATGCTGTTCTTTGTTACTAGTGAGTCCAGTTTTACATCCATCACATTGGCAATATCTTACAGAACTTAAACTTTTATTTCTATGATGCTAAATGTAAATTAGGGAGTTAAGTTAAGATAGATAGAGTAGCAAAAGGTGTAAAAATGTGTCCGATTAAATACATGTATGACTTGACAGTTCAGGTATTTGAATAGTGGTAGACATCATTAGACTCACATTTACATGGTGTGTTCTGGTTTAAGTGGATGAACTGATCACTAGCTTAGCCCAAGTTACATGTCAGGTTAGGTTGCGTTAATCTTATGAAAGCTGCGATCAAACCTCTTCTCGTAAGCCTCAACCACAGGATGTGACGTGACATTAAGAAAGAAGATTATGAAAAGCGAAAGACTGTGATTAAGCACATCCCGCATTTGATATGTTTCCATCACCCTGGGTTAACATTTTGAAATATCACAGAAATGAGTGATGAAAACTACAATTTCATGTGGAAAAAGTTCCTTAATTCACAGTTTTTCTGCTCGCTTAAAGAGTGGTGGTGACTTAAAGAGTTAATGCGAAAAACGCATTTGCTGAATAAATTCTGACATAGCAAAAATGAAACCCACGTGACTGACCTGTGTTTCAAAAAAATCCAAAAACATGTATGTTAAATTGCTTGGTGATTCTAAATTGCCCATAAGAGTGTGAGTGTGTGGTTGTTTGTCTGTATGTGGCACTGTCCAGGGTGACCCCTGCCTTTCACCCAATGACAGCGGATCCCCATGACCCTGATTAGGAATAAGCGGGTATAGGCAATGGATGGATGGATGTTTTACTCATATCACATCTGTATTTAATAATAAAGGTTGGCTTACAAATTAAAATGATCTTAGCTATTAAAGTAGCTGAATTAATTGTATTCTCTAACTAATAGAATGTTACGTTCAGTAACATGGGACAAAAAATCGTTTTTTGTTCCTAGTGGTTAAAAAAAAAAAAAAAAAGGAAAGCATCATTTTATATTTCCAGATGGACTCTGCAGTAGAAGCTGTATCATCACCACTCGCTTCCATAAGACGTCATTTATGAAGACTAGAGCCAGAAATTATACAAAACAGTTTGACCGCACACATTGTTACTATCTTTGCTTTTATATTAAGTCCTAAAATGTGAGTGAAGGATTATTGTAATGTCTATAAAAAAGTTTAGCCACAACAAAACAGGAGAAGGTTAAGCCTCATAAGTCATCTGTTTGTAAATGACACTTTTGAACTAAAACAAAAGTCCCCCCACTTCCTTAAATGGGCAGTGTTTTTCACACCATGTCTGGCAACGTTATTTGATTGCGTCTTTGTGGTCCAGAATCTTAGCTGGTTCAAACGGTCACGGCTGTGGGTTGGAAAAATGAATTTAAGGCTCAGCACTGACTATTTGACACCGATGGGGCCCCCTGAGCCAGGCCCTTAATCCGGTTTCTGTTCTAAAGTCCAGGAAAAATAATAAAAACTTCTCCTTTTCGATGGATCACATGGTGAAACATCATGAAAGTAAGTCCAGCTCATACAACAGTCCTTAATTGGCCAGTTGAAAAATTCAATCCTGCTAATAGGTCTGGGTAAAATTATCAATACAGATAAATATCCCAATATTTATTCACGATAGTGTATCGATATTCTGACCTCTAATATCTACACATATTTAAATTCCTCCTTTAAACTGATTTATATTAATATTTAATTAAAACTCTCAGTGTGTGTAAAAACACTTCCTCCACCACTCCTGTAGTTGGCGCTGATACAAACCTACATACATTGTCTCAAAAGAAAAAATGGCTGAAAAAATAAAGCACTTGTTTTTACATTTTAAGCTATTTTTTGTATTGTATTGATGACCTTCTCCGATTCACGTCTCTACTTGCTAGAAACCCTCTGTTTTTTCTCTTTTTCTGTAGACGCTGATGCCTGATTGGTCAGTTCGGATCTGCCCAGGCTTTATCTGTTCTTAGGGGCATTTGTAACATTTGTTTATTTCCATGCAGCCCTGAGAAAAGAATAATAACATTAATGTGAGAAATGCTGCTTATTATAATTTCTGAAACACTACTGGAAATGTCTCCAGTTCAAAGGTACGAATAACCTTTCAGACATGGGCCTTAATATACACGTAAATATTAGTGGTTCTCATAAACACATGTATGCACACACACACACGCACACACACACACACACACACACATACACACACAGATGTCTAATCCTAAACCAGTCACAAAAGTGCTTTTCTAGTGTATTAGGAACATCTTTGTTTGATACCCCCCCCCCCAAACACACATACACAGACACACACACACACTGTATTATGTATTAGGTTAACTGTAAGCTCGTTTTGTGGTGCTTAGGCATGCAATGATGTCACTTGTGTTAGTACACCAGCAACAAGAGAATATTGTGACAGTGGTCCCTGTTTGTGTGTGTGTGTGTGTGTGTGTGTAAGAGAAAGAGAGTGAGAGAGAGAGAGAGAGAGAGAGAGAGAGAGAGAGAGAGAGAGAGAGAGAGAGAGAGAGAGATGCAGGGGGCTGAATTACTTCACTGTTTGAATGCTGTGTGATCTCACACTCACTCACGCTCTCTACCGCTCTCGCATATGTTGCATGGACTGTATGTGTGTGTGTGTGTGTGTGTGTGTGTGTGTGTGTGTGTGTTCTAAGGTTGCATAGATGTGTATATTTCAATTCGTGTGGTTGTTTTTGTTCCTGTATTTACTGTTTCCTGTCATAGGGTGGCATGTGTAGTGTGTCTTTGTGTATATCTTGGGAGATGCAAATTTGTACACACTCATCCCGATACAGATTGGTGTGTGTTTCCTCAGTGAGTGTGTGTTTCCTCAGTGAGTGTGTGCACCAGATTTAAGGATTAACACACTGATTCTGACAGACAGCAGCTTTAAAGCTGGTCCCTGGTGACGATTATTATGAGACGAGATGGAGACTCAGCTATACGTTTACTAACAGAATCAAAAAGCTTCTTTTTGGTTGTGGGTTTTTTTTTCAATACCACATGACTTTGACCTCATCTGATGGCCACACACACACACACACACACACCTACACTTCACCATAAGTACCTTGCTTTGTCCTCGTGTTCGCTTTCACAATAGTGTAAGTGCTTCACAGGCTGAAGTGGTCTGTTGTACTCAGGGATGCCTGTTCCATCAGAATTAAGCTTTTATACTGATTAAAACCAATAAAATCCCCTAAACCTCCTTTATTATGTTGTGCTGTCATGGGAGAAAATATTAACGGTGGAACATTTTATTTTTCAACAATAATCGTTAATATTACGGGTGCATGATATTTATCGGACAAAGACACACTATCGGGCAGTATGGTGAAAATTACTTTAGTGTTGCCAGATTGTTTGGGTCCCAAGCTCAGTGTTGCCAGATTGGGTTCCCACCCAGTTTCGCTAAACTGGGTGGTGGGTTCCGACCCAGTGTTGCCAGATTAGGTGTGTGCCTTTCCAGTTTTGCCAGATTGGGTGGTGGGTTCCCGCCCAGTGTTGCCAGATTGGGTGTGTTCCTGTCAAGTGTTGCCAGATTGGGTGTGTTTCTGTCAAGTGTTGCCAGGTTGGGTGTTGGTTTCCCATCTAGTGTTGCCAGATTGAGTGTGTTCTTGTCCGGTGTTGCCAGACTGGGTAGGGGGTTCACGCGCAGTTCTGCAAGATTGGGTGTCTTTCCGCCCAGTGCTGCCAGGTTGGGTGGTGGGTTCCCACCCAGTGTTGCCAGATTGGGTGTGTTCCTGTCCAAGGTTGCCAGATTGGGTGAGGGGTTCACACCCAGTTTTGCCAGATTTGGTGTGTTCATGTCCAGGGTTGCCAGATTGGGTGTGTTCCTGTCCAGGGTTGCCAGATTGGGTGGTGGCTTTCCGCCCAGTGCTGCCAGATTGGGTGCTGGGTTCCCACACAGTGTTGCCAGATTGGGTGTGTTTCTGTCCAGGATTGCCAGATTGGGTGCTGGGTTCCCACCCAGTGTTGCCAGATTGGGTGTGTTTCTGTCCAGGATTGCCAGATTGGGTGCTGGGTTCCCACCCAGTGTTGCCAGATTGGGTGTGTTGCTGCCCAATGTTGCCAGATTGGGTGATGGTTTCCCACTCAGTATTGCCAGATTGGGTGTGTTCCTGCCCAGTGTTGCCAGATTGGGTGATAGGTTCCCACCCATTGTTGCCAGATTGGATGTGTTCTTGTCCAGGCTTGCCAGATTGGGTGCTGGGTTCCCACCCCGTGCTGCCAGATTGGGTGCTGGGTTCCCACCCAGTGTTGCCAGATTGGGTGTGTTTCCGCCCAGTGTTGCCAGATTCGGTGATGGATTCCCACTCAGTGTTGCCAGATTGGGTGTGTTCCTGTCCAGTGTAATTCCCACTGGAATTATTAGAAAATGCAGTGCTTAAGGTGTTGGACTGCTAATTGGAAGATTGTGGGTTTGATTCCCAACACCACCAAATTGCCACTGCTGAGCCCCCGAGCAAGGCCTTTAACCCAATTGCTCAGTTGTATAAAGAGATAAACGTAAATCGCTCTGGATAAGGACGTCTGCCAAATGCTGTAAATGTAAATGTGCTGTATAATGTACAAGTTCTTTCCTGTTTACAGCAGCTACAAACAGTTTTTTTTCTTATCATCCAATAATAATTGTCCTTTAACATTAACAAGACACTTTTTTGATATCTTTCTTATCTTAGTAAACAAGTTACAGCTAGAAATTTATTAATAATAATAATAATCGGCGTCCATTTCTAAAAAAAATTATAGACGTGTAAAAATGTTATTACAGCTGATATTTTTTTCATGATAGTGTATCGATAGCCTGAGTTTACAGTGTCTAGAGTTCCTGAATCGTTTTTAGTCCCGAGTGTAAAGTTTCCAAAGTTTACCAAATCCTGAGTCCTGAGTTTAGAGCCCAGGTTGTATATTTGGTGTGTACTGTATGATGTATGATGTCCACACGGTGTTATTTTCCTTTAGAAATTGTCCTCTTTGCAGTGCATTGCAAATGTCAAACACACATACACACATTTCTGTTAAATGGTTACAGTGCACTATGAATCCTGAATGAGTTGTGTGTGTGTGTGTGTGTGTGTGTGTGTGTGTTTCTGCTGGCCTATCTTAGGAGTGTATTAATAGTCTTATAGTCTCGTAGCGCTCTTTAAACAAATTCCTCGGTTCTCTAAGGACGTGCTGCATTCCTGAGTAGGAGGACTCAGTACGCTGCTACTGCCATTCCTCACCCGTTTGCAGCCACTGTGGTAAATTTGGGATTAACTGACCTCACAACACACACACACACCCACACACACATTTCAACATACCTCCCACACACCAAAGCATGTCAATTTATACCGCTACATGCGTGAATTATCATCTGATTATAAAAATCCGAGTTGCCCCTAAATTTGGTCAGTTTGAATTGTACTGTTCTTTCAATTACAATCCCCCCCACACACACACTCACACACACACACTTGCTTTCTTTCTTCTGCTCCAAGGTTAAACCGATAGTCCAGGGGAAATGTCTCACACCTGCAGTTTTGATGTCAAGGTCAAAGCCGAGTCTGATGACACGCTGCGTCGCATGATGAAAAGCAGGCCAGTGTGCAGAGAGACAGACTGTGTGTGTGTGTGTTTGTGTGTGTGTGTGTGTGTGTGTGTGTGTGAGGAAGATGGAGCTATGCCCAGTTCTACCAGCATTCACATGGGGATACAGTAAACTAGCAGTACAGACACAAACTGACATGGTTTTATCTTGTGTGTGGATGTGGGACAGCATCTGTTTCATACATTTGCTACGGAACAGGCACCAAATCTATATGATATAAAACATCTAATGATTTAATTTCTAATTAACACAAAACCCTTTTATTAAATTTTTCAACCTCTGTAATAAAATGTAAATACTGTGCATTCCAAAATCGCCATGTGATGCTTATGTGTGGAATTATGTCATTTCTACCATAAAATTAATTACATATACGGCATTATAGCAGACGTCCACTGTACGTAAAACACCTATGCACTGAAACTGACAAGAAACGAGCAGATCACTGTATTAATATTTTAGTTCATGGAATTTTTACACTGTGAACTTTGATTTGATTGGTCATCACAAACACTTTTCAAATAAGATCTGGTATTTTGTCTTTTAACCCTTGCAGCACAAAAGCATAATTAATATAAAGAATATAATTATTTTACTACTTTTGTTATTTGGACGTAAGAGACATCGATGGTGGGTGCGTCCCTGCCCACGATCTTTGGTGTTGGTAAGGTTACTTCGGAAATGTCCTCGGTTACAGATTAAAGTTATGTTGTTACAATTTTTAATTACTTAATAAAAATAACGTAACTGACTACTGTAACGATTCCACCCTCCCACCACCAGAGGTCGCCATCACCTGAATACTAGCGTTTGTGTAGCACTTCCGTTTTCACTTCCGGTTTAGCCCGCTACTTAAGCTACATACCACGCGTTTTCATGTTCTGTCTGCTTTTTTGTCTGTTTTTGATCTCGTTTCATGTTTTTTCTTTGTCTTAGGTTTTGGATTTGTTTACCTGTTTACTTCTGGATTATTGTGTACCGACCTTTGCCTGACTTATGACTACGTTTTGAACTTCTCCTTTGTGTTTAATAAAAGCTTTACCTGCAAAATGGCTTCCTCTCAGAATCGTTTTCAAGCATTTACACCAGGCATCGTTATTCTTACTCCCAGACAGGTTGTAATAGCCTAAAACTTTCAGCGATCTGTGATGTGGGTTACTGTAATTGGCAGATGTGATTCACAGCGAATTTAAACCAGAGAACTAATCAAAAGCATCAGATGATCACCGCTTTGACACATGGCTTTAGCTAAATACATCAAGCGACAATACGATCCACAACGAATGAATATTATTTACCATATTCGTCAGATGATTCTAAAAATATTTAGATGCAATCCTATTCGTAACCATTTTTATAGATAATTAATTTAATTACACATTTTTTTCAAAGTAATGTAGCTAGTTACTTGCCAACACTGTTAACCCCTTGAGCTATCCAAGTCAATTCAGTCCCCTTTATTTATTTATTTAGCAGAATTAAATAAGACAATTATAAAAACTCACTAAAACACTCAGTTCAGTTTAACTAATATGTGTAAATTAAGAGTCCACAACTAAGCAAGCCGGAGGCGACAGCAGCAAGAAACCAACTGGTTAAGGTGTTGGGCTGCTAACTAGAAAGGTTCAATTCCCAACGCCACCAAGTTGCCCTTAACCCCCAATTGTTCATTTTGTATAAATTAGATAAAAATGTACGTTAAAAATATTATAAGAAGAATGTATGCTAAATGCCATAAATGTAGATCTCATGTAAATGTATTCATTGCCCATAATAGATCTGTAACTGTGAAATTAAACAGTATGGTGGACTGGTAAAGTAAAATTAGAGCTAGACGATATGGACAAATTTTATATCACAATATATTTCTTAATTTCGGTTAATACGATATAATTCCGATATCGATATAAATATTAGAAAAACTGCCAATGGATGTCTGTACCTACAAACATCTAAAAAATTAATTCGCCAAGTCTATAAAACTTCATATAAAACTATATAATAGTTTAGGAATAAAAATTCTACAAGTAAATTAGTGTCATTTGTAATTAGCTTATTTGTATTTAGAAGTCATTAACCAGTGACACTGTTATATTTACTTCCTATAAACCAGAGACTCATTTTTTAAGCATGTCGTTTATATGAATAGTGTCACAGACCAACATTTAATAAAGGTAAAATGACACCAAAACCAAAATTTGCATGCACAGGTTAATATTTGTAAAAGTGGTAGTGAAATTGCAAGTGTAAAATATAGATGAAGACAAACATACATATAGAGTCTTAATATAGTTGAACAAATATATTACCACTGGCATATCTTTAGTGAAACCATAAGGGCTGTATATGGAAATATCGGAAAAGAGTTTAAAAACCATATCACCGATATTGAAGGAAGTTATATTGCGATATTTATCGATATTGAATTATTGCCCAGCCCTATGAAAAATGTAAACATGTATCAGCATCTTTAGTCAGGTCTGTCTTTAGCATACAGCACGGGAGAGCTGACACTGACCTTGGGGCAAAATACATGACCTGAAACTAGAGTGAAAGCTTTAAAATGCTTTAATAGGCCACTAGCTGCACATGGGGATGTATGTAGGGGTACCATCTGCCTGCACTCGGCTACTGGGTCAGCTATAACATCGCATTTGTATACATTTAAAGAATTAAAACACTCCACAATGCCTCAAGAGCTTCTATATTAAGCAGCACTTACTGCGGTTGGCTGGCTGGGTAGATATAAAAGAAGTGTGTGTCTCAAACTTTGTGTGTGTGTGTGTGTGTGTGTGTGGAAACACAAGCAATTATTATTAAGGGAGTGATTAATGAGATATAATCTGCATTGATATGTTAATTTGTACAGTCTGTTTGTAAGAATGTGTGAGTGTGTGTGCCGAGCGTGTGTTGCAGTCATGCCGTGTGTTGCTGCTCTTCCAAAAATAAAAGCCTTCCAACAAACAAACAGATTACACATTATAAACATTTCCAGCCCCTCAACCATTCTCGCTCCTTGCCAATAGACAATAGCAGCCGCGTTGGCAATCAGTGACGCATGGGGATGGATTTTAAAAAAAAAAAGCTACACAAAGCTGTGGTTACACTTCTCTGTATGATGAATGGATAAAAGAGAAATGTTGTGTTGAGTAGATGCATGCATGTAGCTTGAATGTTTGTGTTGTGTTAGATTGTTGTCTGAGGATCTTTTGGCAGTCTGTGCTTGATATTGGTGAGCTCTTAGCATGGATCTGTTAAAAGAATAAGGGAGGGGAGCAGATAAGGGAGGAGAACTATAAGGAGAAAGGAAAGGAGGAAAATAATGTATCCCCAGGAAGCCATAAGGAAAAGTCTTCAGTGCAGCCAGGTTAAGCTCATATTGGACTGTTTCTGTATATCAGTGAGAAAACCAGAGAAAGAATGGAGAATTGCTGGATTTGAGGATTTGGAGGTTGGATCAGTGCTCTGGACCGGAATATCTGGACCGGCGCTGTATGGGATTTCTGTAACATTTAAACTAATATTTATCTACACTGAAAGATTTTATTCCGTAAACCAGCAAAAGTTTGGTTTTTGGTATTTTAAAAATACCATCAGTCTCTTATTGACTAGTTAAAAACCTTCATTTTATCTGAGATCGTTACAGAAAGCACAAATCATGCATAGCCATAGCTCACCTATTACTGCTACCAAAAGGAGTAAGCACAAGCCTCCCCTTTTAAACATCCATAGTAGCCTAAACAGAATTTTAACAGTCCCAAAGTAAATTTAAAGGTCTCATCAGGCACCAATTTTTGGTTGCTCTGATCTGATTCTTTAGGGTTTCAATAAAAGATTTATTCAAATTTATTACTTCAATTAAAAATGTTCATTGGTAGTGTAAAAAAAACATTCATAAAAAACAATACACTTTGCACAAATAGTGTGTATTGATCCATTTTTCAGGAGTAACTTTTTAACAGAACCTGTTTTATACTGACCCTCGTTTATTAAGCAGTCTGGTGAGAAAATATTTAGGCGTTTAGGTAGATCAGGAGGTGACATTCGACTCAGATGTTGGGAGTAAATGGCGAAGGCTGTGTTTGTATTACACCCAACAAACTGAAAAATGTCATCTAAACGGTTGTGATGTGCAGTCAGTTGTCAATAAACACACACACATGAATGTTGCATCTACTAACCCCTTTAAAGACATTTTAACGTGCACAAGATATTGTAAAATTTTTATACAACAGTAGACGTTATAAGTAGGTTTATAACCTTGATAACTTTTCGAAGCAATTGCTTTTAAAATGATGAGCTAAGCTAATTTTGCAAGCAAAGTTATTAGCACATTTCATAAACTTTGACATTTGTCTTTTGTGTTTTTTTTACTATCTGGTCCTCTGCCTCTGTTCTGTCCTCTTAGATTTTTCCATTGTTTTAAGTCTTCAATTAGTGGGGTTATTAAAACCCTTTAATGTGTTTGTATCTTGGCGGAGTCTCTGCATTACCCAGGCCAGCTACTTACTCTTGTTATGATACTGAACTTCTAACATTGCCAGCTTCATGAATCACTGCTGACTATGGAAATGATTTGTGGCTCAATATAAATAATAAAGCCGCCAACTTTACACACTCATGTCCTGCTTCTTTATACCTACCGCACATTACAGGTTATTTTAGAAACCCAAAAACGTTTGTTGCTTAATTCGCTTTAATCAGTTCTTTTTCTTCCGTTGCACATGTATAAAAAAATAAAAGCTGTCTGACGGATTGAAAATAAGAGACAGACTGTTTTTATGCTACACTAAGTAATGGATCTAACCACCAATTGAATTATAATTTAGCACTGACCTCCGTACACAGCAGGGACAATGGAACGAAAACCCTTAATAAACAAATTTTAGGTGAATAGAATTTGTCACATGTCCTTTACATTGTAGGAAGCCGGACTCCAGGCACAAGATCAGCTATAGTACCACCTGGGGGATAGAATCTCGCTCAGAGTTTTTACACCTTCTACAAAGTAACCCAATATTTTTGACCCACTACATCCCTCATTCCCTTATGTGGTAAACAAGATTCAAAACAGCTAAATGCCACATCCATAGCAGACTCTAATGCTGAGTGAGGAGGTCTGGGGTGCAGTTGGTGTTTCAGTATAAAGGGTTGAATCAGGGTCAGGGCTGTGTGCAGGACTCTCAAGTTCCTCCACTCCAACACAGCATGGAGTTCATAAATGTTTTGGATGTCTTCATGCTGGACAAGTGTCCATGCCTCTAAGTGCCAGTAGAGTAAAATTATAAAATATAAAAACATCCTAAACAACTGTTTGTGTCTGGCTTGAGTTTGAGATAAACACAGTTATGGGTGTGCTGGAGAGGTGTCCACCAACCTTGGCCATAAAGTGTGAGTGGTTGCATTTATCCTACCCTGTTGTTTTGTAGCTGTCATTTCATGGCTGCAATATTGCATCTTAGAGATGATTTACCCCTACCCCCACCCCTACGCCTACACCTAGCCATACACCTACCCTTACGCCTAACCCTAACCCTACTATTAGGCCTAACCCTACACCTATATCTACTTCTACCTCTATGCCTATGCCTACCGCTCAGCACTAGAAACAGAGGGATAAGGTGTACGGATGAAAATATTTCCCTAAGAATAGGACACCACCACTACATCAGTATAGGCCACCATACTTGTGGTAAAAAGCTAATTTACTGCCAATAGACTTCTGTAAACTCATCAGGTAACGATATTAGGTATAAAAATATGTTATGAGAATATCGTGCAGCCTCAAATGTAATATAAATTCTTTAAATTCTCGTTATATTACTTATTCATTCTCCTTGGTCGCTTGGGCAGCCATGTTGTTGCTGTACTTAAGATATCATGGGAAATTTTGACATACACCTATGTTTAAAGTGTAGTGCTAAAATATTTCTACACCCAACCCTTTAAACAAAAGAAAATCGAGATACCCCTACCCCCTCACATGAACGAGTAAAACAGAGGGGTAGCCAAAATTTAGGAGAAAACTAATAAAAATGAAAAAAAATAGCTGCACCTAAAATAAAAGTACAATTCTTATTAACGTCAGCGAGTACTATTTCTTAAAATAAAGCAAAATGTAATGTTTTAGACAAGATTTAACCTTTTTAAGGCTTTTTTACAGCGTCAGCCGTTTTTAATATGTCAGTACTGTGCCGTAAAAACTGTACCTGAAAGTTTAATGCATATTTGTGTTTTAAGAGTAGGAGTTCGGTTTGACTGACATGTTTAGTAGACATTTGGCTGGAAAGTAGAGGAACCGCTAAGGAACAAGAGTTCCCTTTCCAGATTCTCCTGATGATCCTTCTGCTGTTGAACGTACTCACACTCCCTCTCTTTTTCTGTAAATCTTTTCCCTCTATTCCCTATTCCCCTTCATGTTCAGCTTTTATCTTTTCGTAGTCTGTTTTATAAATCTATTTCTTTCCCTCTCTTTCTGCCGTTTCAGCATTTCTCCTTTTCTCCTTCCCCGTCCCCACTGGGTTCACTCTTTCATAGCAACAATGGCCATGTGCCCAATTGCAGCCGTCAGCTTGATTTTCAGTCTGGATCTAATTACCCAATTCCAAGAGTCAAAGAAGGACACAAAAGCTCTGCTAGTAACAAGCGTGCCTCTTTTTACAAACCATCTCCATCTTTTTGCTTGGAGCTGATTGGTTGCTTGGAAGTAGTTAATTCACTTTGTTTAGGATGTAACTAACACCAAAAAGTTGCCTGTTCACACAAGATCTCTTTAACACAAGCACTGAAAGTCATTTAGCTCGAGAAAAAAAAATCAATCTCGGTCTTGTTAGCAAGACGAATGGCAAGAGATCACATGACATTTAAGTAACATCATAAATCACGGGTTGGATTTTTGGTCCTGTAAAACTCGAGCAGTGGCTGAACTGTGGTTCTTTTATATTATTACACAGTTAATATATCTTTCGGAGCTGTGCAGTTCCCATTGGCTTCCACTTACAGCTATTGTACCCAAGCCAGGTAATTAATAGCGAATAAGTAATGAGTTGAGAGAAAAGAACAAATGAAACAGAAGCAAGTTCTCTATCTGTAGGGGAGGAAGAAGAAACAAAAGCAAACTAAAGCAAGAGGAAGAAGAAACAAAAGTCTATATGAGTATGTGCGAAAGTCAGAACACAAAAGTAGTGGGACACCAAATCAGTCTAAATTTTACACCCATCCGATCCTCCAAACTTCCTTTAAATTTCCTCCAAACTTCTTCCAAACTTCTTCCAAACTTCCTTTAAATTTCCTCCAAACTTCTTCCAAACTTCTTCCAAACTTCCTTCAAACTTCCTTGTAAACACTGACAGTTTGGGATGGTAGGAAATAGGCTGCATATGTGAGAGTCATACAGTGCAGTTTATTCAGTGAGAATCAAACTTGCATAAAATCCCAAAGTCATGTGACTGCTGTCCGAAAGGAAAGCTTGTACGGACGTGGGCTGATGGATGAATGTAACCGTGTGATTTTCTGCCCTCGTTCTTTTTGTATTTCTTTCTTTCTTTCTTTCTCCTTTCTTTTTGTTTTCTTTCTTTCTTTCTTTCTTTCTTTCTTATTTTCTTCCTTCTTCCTTATTTCTGCTCTCTTTCTTTCTTTCTTTCTTTTAAATTTAATTTCTTTCTCTCTCTCTCTCTCTCTCTCTCTCTCTCTCTCTCTCTCTCTCTCTTGAAATAATAATAAAATCACCTCAGGTTTTTTGTCTGGTTTTTGCTTCTGTTGTTTTTTTCTAATTGGGAATTTTCTGTTTTTCCCTTGCCCTGGTTTGTTGTTTGTGATATATATGTTTACTCCAACTCTTGCTTAGTGGATAAGAAGCTCCCCTTTGTTCACTGATCTGGTAAGGAAGCTCTTGAACGACTCCCTTTTGTATCTAAACACCCCCCCCAACAGGACTTTTAATTCCTGACTAAAGACACTTTAATAACTTCCTTTCATAAACAAACTCTTGCTGAGACAGCGGCGTCACTGCCACTTTGGACATTTAAAGGTCACACTGCCATCTACAGGCAGCTTTAGTAGATCAGTGTAAATATACAGTATATATACATACATATATATATATATATATATATATCTATATATAGATATATATATATATATACAGGTAAATATACACACACGTGTATATACACAGTTGCACACATAATTTATGTCTTATGTCACAGTCACACACACTATAGATACCTGATGACCAACTTGGCTTCTTACACCAGTATCACAACAAAGCTTGGTAACATCTTGAACGATGTTGCTGTTGTATTGTTTGGTCATCACTAGATGGCACAGGAGGTGTACTAACCCCTAAACACCCCCCCAGGGTACACAGTGGTACTTCCTAAGCCTTTATAACTTCCAACAGCCAGTGTGGGGTGTGTGTGGGGGGGGGGGGGGGGTTCTTAAATAGTGAACGTCATTAAAGGTGATCCATCCAGTAAAAATGTGAAGATTATGTATGATATCATGACTTGGCAGTAAGACAGATCGTTTCTATAGTAACAACGGTAGATTTGGATACAGATCAAGAGCAGGCAGACAGATACTGTCTATCTGCACACTGGACACAGAACATACAAGAAACACTGGAATATTATTGTATTTAGTTTGGGTGAGTGAGAGAGAGAGAAAGAGGGGGTGCAAGAGAAAGAGAGAGAGAGAAAGAAAGAGGGTGTGAGAGAAAGAAAGGGGGAGAAAGAGAGAGAAAGGTAGCGAGGAAAAGAGAGAAACAGAAAGAAAGCGGGAGAGACATGAAGAGAGAGAGAAAAAGAGAAAGATAGAGAGGAAGAGAAAGCGATAGAGAGGGAGAAAAAGAGAGAGAGATGGGAAGAAAGAAAAAGAGAGAGTATAAGTGTATTCAATTCATTGTGCAAGGTACATGTACAGAGCCAATGAAATGCATTTTTCACATATCCCATCTTAGTAAGTTGGGGTCAGAGCGCAGGGTCAGCGCCCCTGGAGCAGGAAGGGTTAAGGGTCTTGCTCAAGGACCCAACAGTGGTTGACTTGCCGGAGGTGGGGCTTGAATCCAGGTGTTTCTGGTCTTCAGATTAACAACGCAGCACCTTAACCATTTGAGCCACCCTGCTCATTTGAGAGAGGGAGAGATGGGAAGAGAGCGATAGAGAGGAAGAGAAAGAGATAGAGAGGAAGAAAGGCAGAAAAAGGGAGAGAGAGATGGAAAGAAAGAAAGAGAGCTGGGAGAAGAGAAAAAGAGAGAGAGAGATGAGAAGAGAGAGATAGAGAGGAAGAGATAGAGAGGGAGAGAGAGAGATGAGAAGAGAGAGATAGAGAGGAAGAGATAGAGAGGGAGAGAGAGAGAGATGAAAAGAGAGAGATAGGGAGGAAGCGATAGAGAGGGAGAGAGAGAGAGAGAGAGATAACGTTCTTAGAAAAATAAGCTTGTGTATGGGTAAAGTATACTCATACCTAAATATATAAATAACTTAGACCTAAAAATTTAAGCAAAAGTATTGGGACGTATGAGATGTTTTTGAAGATCCTCACTGGATTTTTGGAGCAGTGCTGTGGGATTTAATAGTATTAGTGAGATTAAACACTAATGTCAGATGAGGTGTTTGAGGGGTTGAGTCAGAGTCAGGGCTCCTGTACAGGACATTCAGGTTCTTCCAGTCCAATCAGAACACAGCATGTCCACATGGTTTTTACTGCGAAGGGTGCACACCGTTCTCGTTATTTGTGTGCTTTATCTTAACACCTTTCTATCGTTTCCTTTATACCGTTTAGCGCTATCAGTTTTCCTATTTCTTAGAAATAGTGTGTGTAATATCCTGTTAGGTTGAGCTCACAAACACACACCACATTAACCGCTTCTCCTGTCAGAAGTTTGTAGGATTTTTAAAAATATTGGCACCCTTTTATAAATGTGATAGAAACCTTATTTTTTTTCCTGTCACTTGCAGACTATTTAAACGTGCCTTCAGTCTCCAATTGCACATCTTATGCAGCAATTCCAGCAGCCAATGATGTGGCAGAGGCAAAATGCATACGGGTTTACAGATAAAAGTCAAAATATTATATTATAATATTTGCATCAAAACATCAAAACCCATAGCTGCATTGTGCTGCCACCTGATTGGCTGATGAAATAACTAAGCAGATGTTTTTTGCAAGTGTTTTTTGCTTAAAATTGATGTACAACTTTTTGCTCAAAACATTTAAAAGTCTTTACATTGCTGTTATATTTTGGTCTGTGTCTCTTGTCTGTGTGTGTTTGTGTGTGTGTGTATGTGTGTGTGTGTGTGTGTGTGTGACCTCAGCTTGCCCGCTGTAATCCATCATTTTCCTACACCGGCTGGTGAATAGGACTGAGAGATTTGATTGACGGCACTCGGTAGCAGTCTCCATGGCGACAGCCCAATGTTTTTGCTGGGTTTGATCTCAGGTTTATCAAAGAGCTCCAGTGCAGCTCAACCTCAAACCATGAAATAAAGTCTAATCTACGAACAGCACGAACATGTCGGGATGTTATGAGAGCGCAATGTGTGATTGTAAGCAGACACGGATGAGAAAAGGCTGAGCTCTCCTTTCTCCTTCCTTTCCAGCGAAGCTTGTGCAGGTTTAGCGTGATGTAAGGAGATGGGGGTTGGGCTCCTCAACAGGCTCACAGCTGTGAAATGTTAACTAAATCCATGTCAGGCACAGGACTGGCTCAGGAAAGCAATGTCTAAGCTGAATTGGGGTTTTTTGGTCTCTGGTTCTGGGTTAATGATAGAATCTTTCTTCTACAAACATCAGGAATGTGTTATCAGGATGAGCCTGATAAAATCGAGACATTGCATGGCACCGTTTATTTGCTTCACTGTTCTCTGTTTAATGGTGACCCTAATTACATTTAATAGCCATTAGAAATCTTACATGGAGGTGAATTTATTCCTTCCTGGTGTTTGCTTTTTTTTAGCACACACACACACACACACAGTTCACTCAGGGTTACTATGGGTGGTCATCTGGGTAAAATCGTATAAATTGATGATCTGTACTGATGGGCGATGTGACCAAAAGTCTGTATCACGGTAACGATAAATTTTACGATATAGTTATTTAAATAGGTCATTTTGCCTCCCAAAAAAATGTACATATAAGGAAATTTATATAATAAATAAACTTTAATCCTTTAGAAATAAAAAGAACTAAACCTTATTTCTGTAATAAAGGTTCAGTTTATTTACACAGTGACAAAACAAACTAAACAAGGCTTGACTTAGCATAGCTTAGCTTAGCACACTAGCACTAATATAAACAGTAAACATGAACTTGACTTGAGTACACTTAGCTTGACTTAGCATAACCTAGGATGACCTAGCATGACTTAGCATGACATGACTTAGCATGACTTAGCATAACCTAGGATGACTTAGCATGACTTAGCATGACTTAGCATGACTTAGCATGACTTAGCATGACAGATGCCCCACAGTGTTACTGGGACAAACCGAAAGACAAAGGGAAACACAAGGGCTAAAATACAGAATACCAACCAATAGGGATATGACACTTAAACAAAGAAACCACATGACAGAAACACATGGGAAAAGAAGAATCACATGACAAGGACAGAACAGGAGGTAAACACAGACATGATGATAACTTTGAACAAGAACTGAAAACATAAACATGAAACGTAAACATGAAACAAGAGAATGAACCAAAACCTTTACTATAACAACAAATTCCAAATTGTGTAGACAAACGTTATTATTATTATTATTATAAGCCTTTATCGATTAACATCTTTTCACAGCTATAAAACAAATACCACTTATATAACAGTGGAAAACCTTAAATATAAAATATAAATATTTAATCTTCTTCATCTTCTATACCCACTTATTTTCTAATTTGGGGTCACATTTGCTGGAGTTCAACCTGCCATTTCTGAAATGGCAAAAGACAGGAGGGGGACACCCTGGACAGGTCGCCAGTTTAGCATCACCTATCAACTTAACATACATGTTTTTGGACTGTGAGAGTACCTGAAGTAAACTTACGCAAGCATGGGGAGAACATGCAAACTTCAAACAGAAAGACCACCGCCTGGGAATCGAACCCAGGACATTCTTGCTGTGAGGCAACAGTGCTAACCACTAAGCCCATGTTCTGCCCTTAAATATTTAATAAATATAAATGAATATAATTTCTGGTAGCCTTTTGGGTTAGGTACTTCTCAGTTTTTGATAGTTAAGAAAAAAGAAGACATAATTATGAATGTAAAATATTGTAAAAGAGACAAAACACTAATTAAAAAACACAAATTACAATAATGGACAATAACAAATAACAGATTGATAGT
This sequence comes from Bagarius yarrelli, assembly GCA_005784505.1. NCBI lineage: Eukaryota > Metazoa > Chordata > Actinopteri > Siluriformes > Sisoridae > Bagarius > Bagarius yarrelli. Next base: position 1,474,905 of record VCAZ01000076.1, on the reverse strand, counting down.
GAAACCCGAGCATGCATTTAAAGGCAATTTCAATGCCCCACATATTGATAGTGGCTTCCTGATGCATGAAAATTACATCCAACATAATTACCCAACTGATATTTGTAAGAGAACGTAAAAGCATTGAAATAGATTTTTCCTCCCTATGAGACAGACAGGACGCGGTTACATTTGGTAGCCTGATTAGAACATCAGCCTAGCGATTTTGCTAGCCCCAGTCTTACTCAGACTTAGGCACGCTGCAAGTAAGTTAGCCACGCCCACTTATTTACATGTGGCAGTATAAGCGGAATTATTTATTATATTTGTAATTCTTTTCTGTGGTAACAATATACATATACTGCCATAACCACCCATACATTACTATTTAATTTATATACAGTTTTTAATTAATTTAATCCAGAGGTGCAATTTATGGCCAAAAGTTTGTGGACACCTTACCAGCACACCCACAGTTGTCTTTGTATGTTGAAGCATTACATTATTACTTTACTTAAGCTAACCCTGTCCCAGCATGGCAATGTCCCTGTGCACAAAGCTTCTGATCTCCATTTAGACATACAGAAGTGGAAGATATTTCATGTTCTGTACCAAATCCAAATTTTGACTCAAGCCTAAATACTGAAAAGCTTTGGAATAAACTGGAACATCGACTGAACCCCGGACCTCCTCATTAGTGTCCGATCTCATTAATACTATTGTAGTCGAATGAAAAAATTCCCACAGTCACATGATCTAGTGGGGGAAAAATTCCAGAAGGTTTTTATGAGACTAAGATTAAGACAAAATTTGACATGAGAAAGAATCCAGACTCAAATGGGAACCCCTGTACCAGGGATGACATATAAAGCATCTTTCTTGACCTGATTTATAGAAATCTATACTACGTACACACACAGTTCTAATTGTGTTTAAACGATCCAGCTCAAACGATCCACTCAAGAAAGGCCGCAACTTGGGGGTGAACTTTTTTCCTGGAAGTGCAATCATTATTGTGCCACCATGCACATCAGCAGTAAGTGAGTCACAAAGTGCAGTGTCTTTAAGTAGAAGAAGTGAATCAGGCAGGTCTGGAGGGCAAGATTTTTTATCGTTCTTTAAAAGAAGCTTTTATGGTAAAAAAGGAAGTTGCTCAGCTTTGGAATTTACAGGAAACGCTCAAATTCTCTGATGTTACTGTAGGATAATTGACTTAAATTAACTTCATTTGTTTTTTTAACAGTTTAAGCTGTTATCTTATGCTTGCTGGACAAATTGAAGCAAGATTAATGCCCAATCCCATTTTTACCTCTTTTCCCTACCCCTCTATTTGGTGCGCTTATGTGAAGGGGTAGGGGTTTCTCGATTCTCTTCGGTTAAAGGTGTAGTGGTACCCCTTCAAACAAAGATTTTTCGTGACCACACTTCAAACGTAGGGGTATGAGAAATTTCTCAAGGTAAAGCTAAAGTTTGCTAATGTTTTACTTATGCCTGCCAAATTAAAGTCTAATGGCAGGAAATTAGCTTTTTATCACAAGTATGATGACGTGTACTGGTGTAGTAGTGGTGTCCCATTTCTTAGGGGGATTTTTTCATTCCTACCCCTGATCACTCTGTTTTAAGGGACAAGGGAAAGGGGGTACAATAGAAGGTATGAAATAGAATTAGGATCGGGCCTCTACTACACTTTTCAGTTTTATTTCTAGTTTTTTGTTCTTTGGTGTTAATTTCTCAGATTGTTGGTAATGTTTTCCGGTCTTTCCTAGTCCTGCAGACCCGAATCTTATTCACGTTCCAGTAAGCATGGCACAGTTTCTTACCCCTCCTTCTAAAGGTAGGATCAGTACCATAGTGTGCTGTATTAGCTATCATAATAGCACATTAAATGCAAACTGTGCTTTGTTTCAGACTAAGCTGTCAGAGCTGCAGCTGCTAAATGAATCATGTGTAGCCTTTCCACTTCCTGGTTGACTCTGATTGGGAATTAAAAAAAAAAAGTCTTTTATATGGATACGCAATCCATTACATTACATTTACATTTCTGCTGTTTAGCAGACGCCGTTATCCAGAGCGACTTTATTTTATTAGTTTTATCCAGATAACACTGAGGTTAAGGGCCGTGCTCAGGGGCCCACTAGTGGTACTTTGTGATGCTGAAAATCAAACCCTTGTTTTTCTGATCTACCATGATTCCCACTACAATTTTTTCTTTGTATATTCGAACTTTTTTTTGCCTGAGAGCAGGTTCAGCCATGGTATGGTGGCAGCTTAGTGGTGCCCAAACAACCCAGAGACCTTGGTTTAGCCTCAATATTAAACCTAGGCCCTGTGATGGACTGGTGACCTGTCCAGGTTGTACCCCTGCCTTTCACCCAATGACACATGGGATTTCCTAACCCTGATTAGGAATAAGCAGTTATAGACAATAGATGGATGGATGAATAAACCTAGAGGTCTGATTGCACCATCTATAGTGCAGGTGACTAAATTAAGGATGGAATATAAAGAAGGAACACACTATAATTTTAAAGGTTTTAAAAAAGTACCAAATAATGTTAAAATACTTTTGCTGTTTGCTAAAATACATATGTACTAATGTATTTGCTAAAATACATTTTTTGTGGAAGAAATATGAAATATCAAATGAAGCATTTTAGGATATATGAAAGTACTGAAACTGTTGAAAGCTTTAAAAGCCAGTACCATAATTCTGCATGAAATTGGAGATAAACCAGACCTGAAGTGCAGTAATTCTCAAAAGATAGAACAACCGTCCAATTTATGGTGTAACACTGGCTGCAGCAAGTGGATTTTTTAGTGTGAAATTATGAATGTCAACCAGGTCCCAAACCGCTATAAGGATATCGTAACGAAGCCCAACTGACAGAACTGTGCGCTAGTAATGCGTTTAGATAGCGGTTTCGTTTATATTTTAGGCTGGGTGTTGCTAATATTCATACAGTCTGCCATACGCCATGCTGTCTGCCATACAGAGATATTTTTTAGTGTGTTCTCTGGAGAACTGTGCTACATTTCAATAGAAACAAAAAAGATCAAAAAGAATATGCGTGTGTGTGTAGAATAAAAATACATCACCGCAATAAAAGATCTCTCATTAGAATAGGTTTTTTTTAAATCATTTTTAGGCCTCACTCAAGGGTTTCTGGCCCAGCATGAAAGGAAACTCAGGTCTGAAAGTCATTAGGCATGTTAATGGTTTCATTCTTAATGTGGTTTGTTTGTATTTTTGTTGTTGTTCCTGTCAAACATTTGCATGCGATTTTAATCTTAAATGTTGATCTTTTAACAAAAAAAAAGAAAGAAAGAAGGGGGGGGGGTCCATTCTAGAAATAGTGGAGACTAAAGAACTAAACAGCTGAAGTACTGCATCACTCTCTTTCTGTAGGTGTGTGTGGTTAGGTGAGGGAAAAACCCCATCAGCACCACTCTATGAAAGCAGTTGCTATATGATTGTGGTGATGTAGAAATCCATTATCTAAATTGAAACTAGATCAATAAACGAGGGAAACGTTAAAGTAATAAAATCGGTGATATGTTTATTATTTATAATATGTGAGGTGGAACTGGCAGGAAATCAAAGTAGTAGAATATATTGTGAAACTTTATTTCAAGATATTAAAGTATTTAAAACTTATTTTTGAAAGTATAAGTTAAATAAGAAAGCTCTCCGTTTACATGCGCACTTTTATTGTCATTCCGATTTATGATTGCGGTTGACCGTTTACATGTGTGTGTATTTTTTTTTTTTTTTTTTTTTTGACAATTCGAAACTTTAGGAGAAGATGGTTGCATCAAGCTGAGATTGTTGTTGTTGTTGTTGTTGCTACAAAGCAACGTTTTTCTTCCCGCTTTTTTCTCCACTAAGCAAAAACCTGTGGATGAAGATCCGTAATGAGAACTGGTGGGACAGAGCTGTACTATTGAAATTTACAGACCTGGAATAATAAATCATTTGTATGGCATGGCGGTTATTTCCCGATAAACTAACAATTTTATGGGAAATTCCAGGCAGGCACAGAAGGACGAACACTCAAAGTAATCCAATAACTCGTTTTCATTATTTAAAATTTTTTGCTGGTTAATAAAATATTTTTTACCACCCCAATTAGTCTGACCTGTATCCGTATTAGGCATTTACACTATGGTCACTAAGGTCGGCAAAACAATGCTCTTTTAAGGAGGAAAAATAAGAAGAGAAGAGCACTTACAGCAAATTATTCTCTTTTTATATAAATATATAGGTGATTTAATTTATTTAAAGACAAAAACAAGACTTTAAGTGAAACAAAAATAAAAAATATCAAAATACACAGTTGTGCTTAGTGATATACGTCACTGTTGGTGTCCACCTGAGTTGATGTGATGCGCTATCTTCGCTTATTCAATGACGTCCGACTTGCATTGACAGGTGAAAAGCCGATCTGTCTGCTTACATGTCGGACGCTAATGCATGGATCCGATTCATTATCCATTCATTCCCACATACGAACGAAGCCTGAAACTGAAATTCTTAAATGAATATTTATTAACATCCCACTTATGCCTGCATTTTAACACTAAACAATTATTTGACTTGTTAAATCAATGATTTTATTGGGTTCCAAATTTTTGAATTAGTCTATATAATATCTATCACAGCTCTTCTAGGTGTAACACACAATTTTGTTTAGGTGTTTATGGAATAATAAAAGTGTTTACGTTTATAGCATTTGGCAGACACCTTTATCCAGAACTTATCTAATATCTAATGTATTAGCAGTTGTAAGTTAAGGTCCTTGCTCAGAGGCCCAGCCATGGCAGCTTGGTGGCTTGGGAAATTGAACCCAACACCTTAATCACTGAGCTACTGCTAAACTGATTGCAATTAAAATACAATGCTCTAAAACAGGGGAAAATAATAACGCTAGACTAGGAAAAACAAAACTTTGCAACATACATGACGAAAAAGCGCGGTGATTAAGAATTCTGCGAAATGCGGGCGTTAGAATTCCATGGCGAGTTAAACATATTTTGGAAATGTAATTTTCATATCTGTATTTTGCAATCAAAATACAATGCTAGAATGTAACTGTACCTAATGTCCTGGTTAACAATGTTTTGAGGTGAAGGTTACTAAAAACTCACTATTTCCAGTGTGTGTGGAATCAGTGCGAATGAACGCTCCAAAATCGGGTCAGATGTCAGATGGAAGCCAGTCATTTTTTATAAAATATACTTCGAGTCTTTTCTCTATTTAGGTTAAAAAAGCAGGATTAATCGACGACACTAAGATTATCCTGTATCACTTGGGGCTCTGCTAAATCTAATAATTAAATTGTACCAGATCCAGACATCATCAGACAGCTCATGACAGCTTAATCAATTTTTAATAGGTGGAGACAGTCAGGCACTCGAGGACCTGGACCGGAGTCTGTGTTGCTGGATATCGACACATGTCAGCTGGCTATAAAACCACTTTTATTTATACTGACGGTTATTTATGGGGCTTCAGGAAGTTTAGAAACATGGCGTAGGGAAAATGCCTGGGATTATCGTTGCAGGGAGATTTCCATGTTGCAGTTAGAACAAGGCTGGATAACGCTCAATAGTCCTCATGTTACATTTAAGGTATTAGCAATGGCTAGCATAAGCTTCAAAAACTGTATAACTATTCACCTAATTTTTGTAAAAATCCCTAAATTACATTAATCCACTTCTGCAAAAAAAATCAATATGTGATATGATTCTGGTGGACGCTATGAGAGAGTTAAATTAAATAGCCAAACCTTTGTAAACATCTTAGCAGCACCGCCACATAAGTGTGTCTTTTCCATGAAGTTGGAAGCCCACAGCTGTCTAATATGTGATAGCATTACATTATTATTTCAACTGACACTATAGACCCAGACACTGTTCCAGCACAACAATGTCCCTGTGCACAAAAGCCCCAGAGATACATGTAGACTGTAACAAACTCATACTGAGGCGAGACTTGAACCCAAGTGCAGTTTATTTACAAAAGGTGAGACAAACAAACATAAACCAAACTTCACTAGCATGACCACTAGCATGACCACTAGCATGACCAGGTCCTCACCACAGTGCTACATAAAGCAATCATCCACCAGATACAAGGCAAACAGGGCTATAAATACACACTGAACACATTAATCAAACAATACACACCTGAACACAAACACAGGAATAAACAACCAATGGTGGAAATCGTTAAAATAATTGTGGAAGTTATTATAGAAGACTAAATTGGGCATAGGATGTTTTAAAAATTGCATGCCTGAACCTGATGGTCAGGTGTGCCAATACTATCATTGTGTATTATAAAGACCAAAAAAAGTAAAATACTTTTATGTACTAGTTTTAGGTAAAAATTTTTCTCGTTGTCTGATAATGGGCCCAGAATTGACCACTGAGGTACACCTTTTAGCTCTTAATTTGTACTATCTATTATTACAATTTATTTCATAATTATGATGGAATAAATCACGTTTAGCTACATGTTTTAACTTTAATTTTGTACATTTTAGCCATATGTATCTTTATGAACAAACTGTAAAATAGACCCAGTGAGGTGACACATAAAAACAGGGTTGGAAAAACATTTTGAGTGTCTCTCTGAACAACGCCAGAGTCAGAGGCTTTCAGGCTGGGATCCATGTGCAGCTTTGTTCACCATTAGAATACAGCACAGGCAAAGCACTTGATTTTTTATTCCAGTACAACTGGCACAGGGTCAGTGCGGGCAGCAAGAATCAGGCAGGGTGAATAAACAGGCGAACACAGAAATAAGAACAAGGGAAAATAAGCAACAGTATTTTTGGACTTTGTTCACATATGGCTTTTTTTTTACATGATAGAGCTTTGGTTGGTATCTGCAGATGACGTGTTTGGCGACAGCGGTTTCTGGAAGTTTGCCTGGGTCCATTTATTAATGTCAATCACAGAATCATGCTGATGAGTGACGCAGTGTCGTGTAAGGGCACAAATACCACAGACATCCAAGGTTTACAGACAGTTATTTCTTCAGTTTCTCTGAATATTTTATTGATGTTATGTAGATGATGAGATTTGCAATTTGGCAATGAGGAACGTTTGGTTTTAAAGTATTCCACAATCTTTCACCGCACTCTTTCAAAGATTAGAGAGCGCCTGTCCATATTTACTTCTGAGAGACTCTATTTACTAAATGTTCTCCCAGCTAAATCTTTTTAACATTTTAGGCTTTTTTAGCCGTTTGTTGCCCCTGGGACAACTCTTTCGGACCTGTAGCAGGTCATGCTAGGTTAGGATAGAAAAAAAAAATTCCATTTTAAATATAGTTTTTACTCATATCTGTATTTTGATAATAGAGGTTGGCTGTTGAATGATTTCAGTTATTAATGTAGATAAAATATTTGTTCGATTCTTTACCAACAGAACGCTACATTCAACATAAGGTTCCATGGCGATGATTGGGTTCTATTGCACGCCATCCAGCAAGAACATTCAAAGACACAACAAAATGACATTTATGGCATTTGGCAGACACCCTTATTCAGAGCGACTTACTCAGCGCCTTGCTTAGGGGCCCAAGAGGGGCAACTTGGTGGTGCTGGGTATCAAACTCTAATCTTTCAATTAGCAGCCCAACACCTTGACAACTGTGTGCCCGATTGGTTGGAAAGAGAAAAGTTGATTCAAAATGTAGGAAATTAAACCAAAACTAGACAAGTAATGATTTTTAGTGCAAAAAAACTGATGTTTATCTCATCTGTCATCTTTTTGATAAATCTCTTGAGAAGAAATGAACATCTGATCATTTTTGTATGTACATAATGAAATTAACTAAACTGGCAATAATCAAATCTTTACAATAATACTGGGAGTCACTTCAGACGTTGTAATGGTTTGTTACAGACCGTCCCACTGTTTTTAATTTATATCATAGTGCATTCAAAATCCCTGAGGTTTGAGAGGAAATGCACGCAGGACGCTGACTCGACCAATCCCTTCTCCATTTTTCATTAAATGAACACAGGTTTTATGAATTACGGTAAGTATCTGTGAATGCTTTTAAGAAAGGATCTCCTGCAGGCGATTAAAGTTTTCTTCTTCCACTACGGGAGATTATGCAACCCTTTATTTTTTTTCCTTTTCTTTCCTGCCTGCTATCCCATTATAACTTTTGTTTTGCAGTCAGAGTTTAATGCTGATGCATGGAAGTTTTTTTTAAAATGTGGTACCAAGATTTTGAGGATTTATTGCAGTACTATTTTAAGAGCGCTCCTCTTGAAGCAAGCAACAGGAAAGAAAGACGATGAGACATGCCAGGATTTGGCATTAAAATGGCATAGCTTCTGTGATGGGTTAACATACAGACTCACATAAAGTACATAAGAATACTTTGGTTTTGTTTTTTTCAGGCGTTTCTCAAGCAGTTACGAAACTTTTGTTAGTGTTTTCACATTTAAGAGACATAAGAAAAAGTGGTGTCTCTGGGACAGCGAGTTTATGTTTGATGTGTTTTGGCTATCGGGTCCAGTCAGCTGATCGCAAGGATGGCCTGTGATTGGAAGATCCAGTTGTGCACAGCTGCGGTGTAAGCAGACTTGCATGAGACAAGGTTGCCAGTGTCTCCTCCTTGACTTCACTCTGCCAGTGGCTGAGTTTGTGTGTGTGTGAGAGACGGAGAGAGCAAGAGAGAGAGAAAAGGAGAGGGAGTGTGTGCGTGTCTGTGGAAGCCACGGCAGTGCTTCTCAGGCTCATGGAACCAGTGGAGGGAAAAGCTGCAAGATCTGGACTTTACTGGAGACTTCTGTTTGAAGCTTTCTTTGCTTTGTGGTAAAGATGCATGTTTTTTAAGCTAATAATGGACAAACTAAGCTAAAAGCTAAGCTTTTTAAGCTAAAGTGTAAGCCTGGTCTCTATTAAGGGACATCCTCAATGGTGCACACCCTCTAGTCAAGGGGTCTCCATTGACATACTTAAGGGCTGCAACATTTGCAGTAACTTTTAGTTCTGCATTTCTTCAGGGTGATTCTAGAGAGGGACCTCCACTGGGAACACGTCCAACTGTGTGCTTCCTAAGGGCAGCCTGCTGATTTCCATTGGGGAGCATCCTGTAAAACTCTGGTTAAAGGTGCAGGAAAAGGAGGCTGGTACACCAAGCATGGGTTGCACAGCCAGTGTGGTGCATCTTCAGGTTCTCCGTACGTTAATGAGAGGCAACTGTGCCCGGACCTGTTCGGACCGACATGAGCAGGTATCCCTGGAGGTGCTACAGTCACTGGACGGCGAAGCAGACAGTCAGCCGCGCACCATCATTATCACGGTAATACGATTTAGTTTGTTGTTTGGTGTTCTGGAAGTACAGCCAAGATTTGCTTAGATTTTACTATCACAGACTTAGTTTCTACATTAGCGTCGGCTGTTTTAGGAAGCTAATTTAAAGCAGCTGCACACAATAATTACTGAAATAATACGTGTAATATGAGGTTATTTATCGGCTCAAAAAGAACTGGCTGGTTTCCGTGTTGGAGATGTGCTGCAGAAATATGGGGAGAGAGCATAATTCATTATCCATCACTCAGAGCTACTTCCGGCACAGCTGACTGAGAGAGAGAGAGACAGAGAGAGAGAGAAAGAAAAAGAGAGAGAGAGAACACAGTGGAACAGGGGGGGGGGGGGGGGGTGTTTGGTGAGACGTCATGAAGCATGGCCAGGGGGGATTAGACTATGGGAATGTGGGGTTCTGTGGGAAAATACTGCATCTGTGTTTGTGTGTTTTGTGCTGATCATCTGGGAGTGTGTGTGTGTGTGTGTGTGAGAGAGAGAGAGAGAGAGAGAGAGAGAGTCTCAATTAATTAGTTACTTCTTAATAAAAAAAATTTTTAAATACATTATTAATTCATTCATTTATTCATTCGTTCATTTATCTTCTCTACCCATGTATTCCCTAATTCGGGGTCACAGGGATCTACTGGAGTCTAACACAGCCGTCTCTAAAAGGGTGACAGAGAGAAGGGGAAAACCCTGGACAGGTCACCAGTCTATCACAGGAATATACAACATAAGTAACAGAAAACAAAAAAAATTCGAATAGTTAAATTTAGACATAATGAAACAAACAGTATAAATGTAGGATTTATAGTGATAATTTGGATAGAACATTTTTAAATGAAACTTCATCACCATCAGCAACTTTGGCTACCAGGTTATGTAAATATACTGACTGACCAGGTTTTCTATCAATTTTTCAACATCATCAACTCTGATTTCTTAATTTATCTCCTCTTAACATTCTTGCCATCATTGTCACATACTATATCAATCGGCCTCCACAGGGTCCAGACCTGAACCTCGTTGAGAATCTGTAGGATGTGCTGGGGTAGATTTTTTTGGGGGGGCACGCAAAAAAAAACTGTACTGTTGTGCGTCACAAAGTCTTCATCACACTCCCAATTTATTACAATGCCCTGAAAGGTAATCACCCAAAAGAAATCACTAACCCTGTGTATATGGGGCATTGTATTCCGATTACAATAAAGTCCAATCCAACTAAAAATGCTCTCAGTAAACATTTCACCTCTCCAAGTACAGTATACAAGTCATTCTGGTTACTTTGACTGTATGTCCGTCCACACATGCCTGGTCTTAAAGTTATTGCTCTGGAAATGACCTACTTTTTTGTAGGTAATGACCGAAGTGTCACACGAGTGTTTGGTTTTCATTCCAGGTGGCTAAATTTCCATAGCACAACTTTTTCACTAGTTCTTATTACGAGCTTTTATTCTGCTATTTGGTTTTGGGGGGGTGGGGGTGGGGGAGTGTTGGGGGAGCAGGAAATCAGTGACTTGTAGCAAAGCACAACTATAGAAAATCTCTGCTTCACACGCTCCAGTTTTTCATTAAAGATTTCAGCAACAGTGCATAATTACACACTCATATGCTTAAGAGTAACACAATGTCTATAACTAGCGCAATTATTGTGCATGTCACAAAATTATTATTATAAGCGCAGACACATATAAAACACCAGGTGGGAATATATAACATCCCAAATCATATGATCTTAGTCAGAATGACAGTAAAGTGTGTATTGAAACGCAGCTGAATTTTCTCAGATTCTGTGGACTGAAAACTAAGCTGGAGAAATATTTAATTAATTCATTAATTATTAATTAATAATAAGCAATTGAGTAAAATAGTGTGCCAAAGCAGAATGATAGAGCGCAGCATCAAAGCTTGTGTCCCTCAGCATCTCCTAATACATAGACTTAGAGTCAGACCTTCAGACCGATGAAAGAAGGTCTGGACTCCATAGCAAGCAGGTATGTGACTGACGCGGAAAGCAACCAATCACAGGTTGTTTTCATTTTTAGGGGTGTTAAAAGCTGGTATTCCTTATTGTCACAACTGCAAACATACATTTCTTTCTTCCATGAGAGACAGCTTGGTTTCCAGGTGGGCCGTAAAAAAAATTCTATTAAAATCAATCCAATCTGAGTGACCGGCAGTTTTGTGTGCCGGATGCATCAGTCATGTTCAGACAACAGCCAGTGGGCGTGGCATCCGAGTCTGAGTCTAGCTTACAGCTTATTGGACAGACGTCTTCAGCATGAGAAAGCAATAATTACAGTGTTTTTAAAAACGTTGTCCAGACTAATGATGTCCCAGAAGTTAAACTGCCATGTGTAGTTACGCCATTAAACCTCTGGAACATCTGTAATGTATATATAAAAATATATATTCTCTCGTGCACGCTTTTTCTCTCTCTTTTGCTTTTTCCCTCTCTTTCGCTTTCCCTCTCTCTCCCTCTATCGCTTTTGTGTTCCCTCTCTCACTTTCGCTTTCTCTCATGTGCGCTTTTGCTTTCTCTTTCTCTCTCTCTTTCTCTTTCCTTTGTGCGCACTTTTGCTTTTCTCTATCTATTTTGCGTGCTCTATCCTTCTTTCTGTCTTTCTCGTTTTCTCTCTCACTCCCTCGCTTTCTCTTTCTTTCTCTTGTGCTTTCTCTCACTCTCTCTTTCTCTCCCTTTTTCTCTCTTTCTCACTTTCCCTTTCTCGCCATCAGGAGCAACGGAGAGCAGATGATGAGAGCTTATTCCTTACTGTCTCACTTTTTTCATGAGTCCATGCTCAGACCTCCTCATATGTGTCAGATGATTGATTCTGGCAACAGCAGGGATGTCTTTTGCTGTGCAGATGTTCCACTCTTAGTCTTGGTTTACTTACACTGAATTAGCGCAGCAGCAGCAGGTTCCACACTGTGCTTGGACATGCTAGTCATGCTTTAGGTGAAACAGAGGAAGTGTTTCTTTAAATTTGACCTTTTGCTGATGTCCTCAGTGGGATTGCAGTGGGATTGATAGGGTTCTTCTTCGATGGCTCTACCTATAAAAATGAAATGGTTTACGAGACCAAAAATTAGACCAGATGTCTGAGTGTGTGTGAGAGAGAGAGAGCTCCAGGTTGTCCTTGTGTTGTCACTTCCAACACAGAGACACAGTGCACTGCCAACTCCATATGTTCACCATCCGTTATCATTTGAGCCTTTCTCTCTCTTTCTCTCTCTTTCTCTCTCTTTCTTTCTCTCTCTCTCTCTCTCTCTCTCTCTCTTTCTTTCTTTATTGCTTTTTTCTCTCTCTCTCTCAAAATTCAAAGGTTGGCCTATTAGAATAACAAATATGCACATTTGTATTGCCAAAGCATGGGTACAGGAGGAACAGAAATAGTTCTCTCTCACACTTCCTCTCTCTTTCTCTCTCTCTATCTCTATTTCTCTCACTTTCTTTCTCCCTTCGCTTTCTCTCTCTTTCGCTTTTGCAGATGTTGCTTATTCCTTATTGTGAATGGTCTCTTTCTTTTTTTCCCCCTCACCTCTTTCTTACTCGTTGTATCTCTCGCTCTTTCTCTCTTTCTGCCCCTTCCCCTTTCTATCTCTCCTTCTCTCCTCCTTTTCCTACTCCTCCTTTCTCTCTCACACTCCTCAACATGTGATGAGTGTAATCACACCCCTTGGCTTCTATTTTGATCCCGCACAGCTGTAGTTTGCAGACATAATCAGCACTATCACTCCTTCGGCAAGATAGAGGGAAAAAAGAGGGGGCATATAGATGCTGCCTAATGAACCGGAAGACAGTAAAGGCTAGAATTAGAGAGTGGTGGCAGAAGAGATGTAAATGAAAATAAGTGTGTGTACGACACTTGTGTTGTTTTTAGCACTATTTTTAGCATAGCTTTTACAGTATATCATTAGCATTTAGCATATAGACCAGCATTACCCATAATAAAGTCTTCTAAGATAGTGAACCTGTTTTGAAAGTTCTAGAAAATGTGGTGAAAAAGTATGAAACTCTTAACATTCACGTTCTGTGTCTAACATTTTTTTAGTCTTAACCTAAACAGCTAAGCTACATATCATGATCAGTCTGGACCCGATTACATTAACATAGCAGCTGTTATTGAAGGTAATCGGAGCCCTTTCCCACAGTTTTACAGAGGGTTTCCCAGCCTCATTCACTGAACATTCCAGTCATATTCCTGCCTAATATGACATCACTGCACTTGTAATTACGCTTGTAATTCTGGTGTTATAGCTAAGCTATAGCAGCCGTTATGTGGTAATGGTCTACTTTGGAGTGCCTTGTGTGACATAGTCGGGTTGTTGAAACATGTAAAAAACTTACGTGGGAATTTTGTGGTGAAAGATAACGTCTGCGTTCGATTTTCCATAAACAAATATCTCAAAGAGCAGAATAAAAAATTGGGATTCTTTTAAAATGAAAATATTGACCCAAGAAAGCAAGGTTAGAATAGAAACACCTTTAGAGATACAAATTCATAAAGGTTTGAGTGTCTAGTTATATATGAGTTCTGTTTTCTCCACCCCTCTGTTCTGTGGGGCGCTTCCACTGATCCAGAACCATTTCAAATCCATTTGCTTTTCCAGAAGCTCCCGTGCTGAAGTCCTTGCTAGCATCAGAGGTAAACCTCTCCTCCTGTCTGCCCTACACATTTGTAAATAAAGTGACCGGCTGAAGCACAATAATAAAAGAGCCCATGTGAAAGCAGGTGAAGGTGGAACACGAATAGTTGGAACAGGTCCATTTTTAGAAATAAAAAGTATAAGTAAAAACTCATGCAATCATATCAGTATATTAGGGGCTATCATTCTGTTCCAGACTCGAGACGATGGCGGGCAGATTGGATTAAAAATCACCAGACCAACTGCAGAGTAGAATCTGTCCGTTAAATTAAATAAATAAATAAATAAAATACCAGTTTAAAAGCCGTAGTGTTCGAACTGGGAAAAAATCAATATACACTGCTCAAAAAAATAAAGGAAACACTTAAACAACACAATTTAACTCCAAGTCAATCACACTTCTGTGAAATCAAACTGCCCACTTAGGAAGCAACACTGACTGACAATCAGTTTCACATGCTGTTGTGCGAATGGGATAGACAACAGGTGGAAATTATAGGCAATTAGCAAGACACCCCCAATAAAGGAGTGGTTCTGCAGGTGGTGACCACAGACCACTTCTCAGTTCCTCTGCTTTCTGGCTGATGTTTTGGTCACTTTTGAATGCTGGCGGTGCTTTCACTCTAGTGGTAGCATGAGACGGAGTCTACAACCCACACAAGTGCCTCAGGTAGTGCAGCTCATCCAGGATGGCACTTCAATGCAAGCTGTGGCAAGAAGGTTTGCTCTGTCTGTCAGCGTAGTGTCCAGAGCATGGAGGCGCTACCAGGAGACAGGCCAGTACATCAGGAGACGTGGAGGAGGCCGTAGGAGGGCAACAACCCAGCAGCAGGACCGCTACCTCCGCCTTTGTGCAAGGAGGAACAGGAGGAGCACTGCCAGAGCCCTGCAAAATGACCTCCAGCAGGCCACAAATGTGCATGTGTCTGCTCAAACGGTCAGAAACAGACTCCATGAGGGTGGTATGAGGGCCCGACGTCCACAGGTGGGGGACATTTGGCATTTGCCAGAGAACACCAAGATTGCCAAATTTGCCACTGGCGCCCTGTGCTCTTCACAGATGAAAGCAGGTTCATACTGAGCACATGTGACAGACGTGACAGAGTCTGGAGACGCCGTGGAGAACGTTCTGCTGCCTGCAACATCCTCCAGCCTGTATCCAATTGAGCACATCTGGGACATCATGTCTCGCTCCATCCACCAACGTCACGTTGCACCACAGACTGTCCAGGAGTTGGATGCTTTAGTCCAGGTCTGGGAGGAGATCCCTCAGGAGACCAACAGCCACCTCATCAGGAGTATGCCCAGGCATTGTAGGGAGGTCATACAGGCACGTGGAGGCCACACACACTACTGAGCCTCATTTTGACTTGTTTTAAGGACATTAAATCAAAGTTGGATCAGCCTGTAGTGTGTTTTTCCACTTCAATTTTGAGTGTGACTCCAAATCCAGACCTCCATGGGTTAATAAATTTGATTTTCATTGATAATTTGTGTGTGATTTTGTTGTCAACACATTCAACTATGTAAAGAACAAAGTATTTAATAAGAATATTTCATTCATTCAGATCTAGGATGTGTTATTTTAGTGTTCCCTTTATTTTTTTGAGCAGTGTATAAACTCCCACCTGTTGTATTAAATAGCAGCCTTAAGTTTAATAACCAGCCCAATGCATGTTTTTTAGTCATGACAAGATCAAAAGAAGCAAAATTGAGGGGAAACCCGCTCAATCTGGCAACACCGCTCGGGCCGAGTCTATGCTTAAACTGCAGTGTCAAGATTAAATGGGTGGATCCTTATCATTATGAGGTGGATGTGTACACACTGCCAACACACATTCTAGGTTAAACAACTTGTAAAAGTGCATATTGCACCCCATGACCCCTGTAAACAACAATATAGGTACAATACAGGTGATTTTTTCGGTCTGTGGTCAAACCAGTTGGAGCTGTGTTAAATTAAGAACCTTCTGCTCAGTAGGCTTGGACCACAACTTAATCTTACAACTAACAGTTATAGTATGTATATTGTATAAAAGACTTCATAAGCTCTGGAAAAAAGATTTTATAACTGTTTAATTCCTGTAGTGAAAACCATCAATGGAAGGCTGACACCCTCATCCCATCTCTTTTGTACAGCTGAGGAGAGGTTAAGAGGCCTTGTTCGGGGGCCCAGCATTGGCGTTTCCGGGATAGAAAGCCAAGATCTTCTGATCATCCGAAATAGACACCTGGATCGTAATTAAGTCATTATATCTTGGACAGAAGGGTTATATAGTGTCACTCTGGAACATGTGTGGTTTGTGGTTGAGCATAAACTGCTTGTCAGAAGAAAACCTTTTTATCATACAGCAGAAGACTTCAACAGTGGATGACCACTTCAAGCCAGAGAAGAAGGCAGGAAGAAGCTGAGTTGATGATTTTTAGCTCTTTTAAGCCCCGCTTAGACTATATGATTTTGGCCCAATTTACTTGACATAAGGTGTCGTAGAGACGCAGAATTCAATTGTTTTATCTTGTGTAGTTTGTCATAGTACGCCGCAACTGATGCCATGTCTTTTTACGACATCAACACGAAGTCTTAAATGCTGGTTACACACACAACAGGTTACATCGCATGGGTAACGCTGACCAATAGGAGTACAGACTTTTATCCATACACAGCTTCTAGACATGGCCAAAAGAGAGATGACTGTGCTAATAGGTGGACTTAAGAAATGAAAGGAAGCTTTGTGGAGCTTTGGCAAAATTATGCTTTTCTGTATAATGCATCATCGAGAGCTTCACACCAAATTGGTCTACTTTTGATCACATCAGACCAAAAAAAAAGGAATTGGGTTGATATATAAAATTTGGGCTGCTATTTGATTCCACAGATGGTTTATTCATATATTTTTTTTCTATTTCAAACACTACTCATTTAGATTTTCAATCCAGGCTGGCAACTCTGGTGATGATCACTGGAATTAGCTTGTAAGCTAGCAAATCACTCATTAGGTTCTCATTTATAATAGAGACACTGTGTTTTCATACATTGATTTATTTGTGTTGCGGGGATCGGGGGGATTTTATATCAATTTATTTTAAGTATGTGAAGGTAACCGTCTTCAGAAAGTTTCACTGTCATTTTAATTTCAAGTTTATGAGTGCAAGGCTGCTGTTTTTAGCCGTTACTGGGAAATTGCAATTTCTGCACCTCCAAAAGCACCTCGCATCGCATGCAATATTTTATTCAGTCAAAATCACATAATCTGACACAGTGACTGTCGTCACGCAGTCTGAATTGGGCTACAACTGTCTTGCTGTTCAGTAAGTCTGTGCCCAAACTCCTACTGACTGACAGCAGTGGAATCGGATATGGTCTTCTGCGGTTCTGCTCCAAGATGCTTTGCATTCTGAGATTGATTTTCGACTCGCCGCAGATGTAAAGAGTTGCTGTAGCTGTCACTTTACTTTAAAGCAGTCTGGCTATTATCCTTTGACCTGTCTCATCAGCGAGACAATTCTGTCTGTAAAGCTGCTGGCTCACTGGATGTCTTCAGTTTTTAATTATAAAGACGAGTATGAGGAAAAACTGAATAGATCAGCACTTACTGGCATATTCATGGTTTACAAAGTCACTAAGGCCCATTTAAATAAAGAATAAAAACATGAATTTAAGCTTGTGTCCTGTGTATACATGGTTTTGGTTTACTGTGTTGCTGCCAGATGATTGGCAGATGGAGGTGTAGATGCTACTCTAATATAAATGACTGTATAAATGCTCATCATCACATCAATCTATGGTTGAACACGGCTCTGTTTTATAGAGGCATCACCTGTACATTTTCCAACCAAGCATATTGCTAAACAAAACTGTGATTGGTTGCTTTGCATGTCAATTAGATGACCTCTAGACACCCCTCAATAAAAATTGCTATAGTGTCCAGCTGTCAGTTAAGGTTTGGACGTGTAAATACCAACATACAATATACCATACTGTACACTGAAAATGCAAATTTGTTATTGTTGTATATGTGTGTGGACATGCTGTATACCTCTGTGGGGAACACTGAGGACAGTTGTGACAGATAGAGATGATGGTGTCCAAACCAAAAATTGTCTAAAATCCACCCACACACATATTTGATCAATATCACAATAAATGTACCACAATACCACAAATAATGTACCATGTGATAGCTAGCAGCAAACAGCAGCAGCAACAGAACCACAATAGCAAAATTACATCATCGACATAACACAAGCTTTGGGCATGTTTTAGAAAAGTCACGATGATTAATTGGATTAAGTACTTTCACATTGTCAAAATGCTAAATAATTAGCATATAAGACCACCGAACTGATCTCAAACCCAGCTAAATTTTGTACACCTTTCCAAACCTGCATCAAATGTAAAACTGTATCCGCCGACACCCTTATCTAAAGTGACTTGCATTCATTTTTATTAACATTTACATTTAATTAATTGAATGCTCTTATCCAGAGCAACCTGCAAAAGTGCTTTGAAAAACTCACTGCTGGTACATTAGATAACAAAACAAACAACTTAAAAACTGTTGAAAAGAGCAGCATAGATAAGGTTTTCTGAAACTGAGTGGTTGAGAGCCCTGCTCAGAGGCCCGAAAGTGGCAGTTTGTCCTGAAGTGGTCCTGGGAAATGAACCAACAATCTTCCAAACAGCGATCCAACACTTTAACCACTAAGCTACTACTGCTATTGTTGTTTTTTTTAACTTTCATGTGTGTGTGAAATGGCAGCCTTTAGCTTCTCTTTTACATTTAACTTTGTTCTCTTACTGTTCAGTAATACAAGTTTTAGTGGTCAGACATAGGAAAATTTCCCCAAATTGAACCCTTAAACCACTGCTGACGTTTTGTTCAGATCTCCATTCTGGTATCTTCTAACCTGTTTTACAAGATAACGTTAACGTACAGAATAAAAGCACAGTTCAAGTCTTGCATCCTTTTTTTGAAGCAGGCAGTTAAAAACAGCAGGAAATCGCCCAACCTGGCTTGTTTGACTTTATCTGAATTTAGTGTACACTAATTTTTATATTGTGGCTGGTTTTTTCCCCCTTCTGTCACCTTATCGACACTACACAGCTTCTGGTTTTAATAAATAGTTAGCTTGATGCTACTGGATGTGAGCTAATCAACAGCTCTTTGGCTTAATAGTAGTTGAGTAGTTAATAGTGTTAGATAGCTACTGTTTTTGAGGAGACTAGGAAAGCTAGCTGCAGTATTAGCTCAGTGGCTATCTAAGCTAATAGAATGTTTTAGGATGTAAATGCTGCAGTGTTTTTTGAAATTAATGTTGAAAGTTCACAAAATTATGTTGATTCTTCACTGATTAGAATTCTGATTTGCTAATGCGGTAACTGTAGTGTATCAGAAATTATTCATAAGCGATTTATTTTTCCTAAAATAGCACCACAGGTGTTTGGTTTTTTTGAAGGGAGGTGTCAGTAAAAATAAAAAGTGATAACTGCACTATTTTTAAATGTTGTTTCAGGGTTTGTGTGTGTTGTATTATTTTTGCACTGTTATGACTCTTCAAAGTTGATAGCATGTATGTACAAGGACTGAAACACACACAGAGGCATAACAATAGGGCAGACAGGGCAGGTAGTCGACTAGAGCCCCACATCTGATTAATGGAAAATGTCGGTATAAATAGAAACATGGAGCGATAAAACATGGAGCAATTTTCCCCCTAGGGGGGCCCCTCTTGCATTACGCTGGATGTGCTTGCTTTTTCCTGATGCGTCGGTCGCTGCTGTTTTTTAAACTAGCATAGCACTTACTCATGCATTTGCTAATTTAAAGGCAGAAGTGGGAAGAAAAGCAGGAAGATAAGGAAAAGAGGAACAAGATGGCAGTAACTGATGAAGATAAGACTGATAGTTTTAAGGATATTTATATGACAAACAAATGTTTTCGTTGTTAATTTCAGCTTATTTTCATTTAATTATTTGCAAGATGAATTACTGGTAATAATCCAATTACTAATAGTGTAACTGGGAAACAGGTTGGCTAGGATAGGATAGCCACTTAGCAGTAGCGTGGATTCAAAATTGTATTTTACAGTATTGTATGTTCCGCCATAAACATCCATTCATTCGCATATTCCTAATCAGGGTTACAGGGATCTGCTGGAGTTTATTCCAGCTGTCATTGGGTAAAAAGCACCCTCAACACACCGGGGTACAACCTAGACAGTTCGCCATTCCATCACAGAGCCACATAGAGACAAACAACCACACACACACACACACTCATTCCTATGGGCAATTTAGAATCATCAATTAACCTAACATACATGTTTTAGACTGTGAGAGGAAATCAGAGTAAACACACAGGGAGAACATAAAAATTCCACAAACAAAGACCCCTGAGACTAACTAGATAGATAGATAGATAGATAGATAGATAGATAGATAGATAGATAGATAGATAGATAGATAGATAGATAAAATAATCTAAAGAGCATCATCTATTTCACCAAGGGCCCTCATCTCATTGGTTCACCTCTGCACAAAATAAAATAAAAGAGAGAGAGACAAAACCTTATAAAATATAGAGCTGTCTTCCTGGTCCTGTGTTGGTTTTACTCAAAGAAATTATACTATAAAAAGCATTTAAAATAGACTGTTGAAAAAATCTTGGAGTTGAAGGTCCACATCCTCTGTCAGTGACATCACACGCCAGTTCAGGGCTACTTCCTCTTCTGATCACACATTCAGTTTGAGCTGACAGGTTTCACATGTACTCCGGAAAGGTTTTACTTCTGTTCTTAACAACACATTTACTCCCAAGCTCGAACCGTGGACGTGTCTTTCCACATCTCGAGTGTTGTCCACGATGAGTTTTCGGAGTAAAATCACCTTTCGGAAGAAGATCAAAGCGAAACGAGCCCGGGCGGATTTCAGTCGAATAAGCTGTGTATGTATATGTGTGTGTCTTCGTCTCAAACTGCTTCCTCTTTCCATCTTTAAAATTTAGACATGTGTTCAATGAGATTTATTTCTTTAGTGAAAGGTGTTTCACAGAAACGCTTTGAATATTGTGAAATAGACATGACTGTGATACAGAAAACTGTGCGTTTTGTTTTGTTATGCACACAAATTGTTCATTTCATGAACTTCCCTTGATGACTTTCATAACATTTGCAAACTTCCATATTTATTTACATTTCTCTATTTTGCACTTTTATTGCCGGGCAGATTGAGTTTGTGTGTGTTTGTGTTGTAATGTGCATATAAGTAATTCGTTGTAAACACGTGTTAGCACTGAGAAGTTTCTTCAGCTCAGCATGGAAGATTCTCTCCATAGACACGTCAAGCTGATGTAAAACACAACACTCGTTTCCATGGAGACTGGGGATGCCCCTGAATAGCCGGTGTGTGATCTTCCCCTTTTAGACCGTTTGTGGGCACGAGATGATGTCTACAGCATATGGCTGAGTGCAAAAATTTGCGTACCCTTGACACAGAAGTAACGTAGAGTGAAACACGTAATGTGTGTGTGCTAGGTTTAACAAATGTTTCTCGGAATGCATTTAACAAAAACACATTAAATATAGTAATAACTTAAGGTCCAAGTTTAGAAGCAATTTTTGGGGGGTTTCCTGTCTTATGCGGTGGAAATTTTTCATTTTTTATTTTCATTCATTCATCTCCTATAGCCGCTTATTCCCTAGTTCGAGGTCACAGGGATCTGCTGGAGTCTATCCCAGCCGTCTCTGAAAGGGTGAAAGGCTGGAGGGGGACACCCTGAACAGTCTATCACAGGGTCACACACACTTACACTCACTCCTATGGCCAATTTGAAATCACCAATCAATCTAACATACATGTTTTTGGACTGTGGGTGAAAGCGGAAACCCGGAGTAAACCCACGCAAACACAGTGAGAACATGCCCTAGATTCGAACCCAGGACCTTCTTGCTGTGAGGTAGCAGTGCTGAATTTTTTGAATTTTATTCTCCTAGAGTAATGAACTAATTGATTTTCTCGAACAGCAGCTTTGTCACAGGAACCAACACGGTCTCAGATTAAAAAAACCCCAATTAACAGTGACGTTTTGTGTGAATTCGGCAGTAAGAGTGTGTCACAGTCAGAGGTAAAGCTGTCAGAAGTAACATAAGCAAAGACTTTACAGTTTCTCAGTTATGTCATGTTGTGTACAATACATTGATTAGGCCATTAAGGGAAAGTGATGAGTTAAGTTTCTACAGCATTAACGAAGAAACTAATACTGAAAATTTAACCTTCTGCAAATTTGTAAATTGATTGTAAACAGTAAATTTCAAAGTGTGTTTAACTGTGTGATTAGTTGTCAGTAAGCAGTAAGTAACAGATTGTTGTGTGTAAGATTTGTGTAACATTTTTCGTAGAGTGAGAAGACGTGAAGGTAAAATCTAAGAACATCTTAAGTCCACTTTAGAGTCAGAGCAGTCAAACCAGCTTTCAGAAAACAAAGACTTCTCAAACAGTTTTATACATGTTGTGTTTAAACAAAAAACACTTAGTACAGTAGTATGCTATTATCAGTTTCAGTGATTTTCATTCTTATGTCAATTACAATACGGTGATTGAATGGTGAAATAAACGGTTATTGAGATTTTTTAAGTTTCTTTTTACAGAAGTGAACAATTAAGGCAGAATTAAAAGTGACTAATTTACAAGTTAATGTAGTTTCTACAGTTTGTCAGCCCACTTCAAGGTAAAGCTGTCAGAAGTAACATAAGCAATAAGCAAAACTTTACAGTTTCAATACGTGTTACCATAAGGGTCATTGATTAACTACATTTCTAACACTAAGGAAAGTTAAACCTAAGTTAACGGAAATGAAAGAAAACTTAACCTTCTGAACAAACCTAATTAACCTGCAAATTGCAAATGTGCAATAAACAAGTGTCTGTATCTGTAAATTTATCGGTAATCGGTAATTATATCTCTTTCAAACAGCAACTTTGTCACACAAAACAACATGGTCTCAGATTAAAATACCCTAAATAACAGTGACATTGAGCTTCCGTCAGTGAAAGACGTAATGTAGTACAAGGTTTAAAACTTCTCTCTCCTAATCATTCCAAGTTTAGTAAAAGCAGTGAGAGTTTCAAGAAGTTTTAGTAAGTGTAGCACTGCCACTGTAGATCTTACAATGTTGTGCTAAATATTACACAACCTCAATGGGCTGTAAGGTTTATTTATTTGGACCCTGGTTTAATTTTTATTTAACATCAAAAACAAAAGAGTAAGTCTGGACCAGCTATGTTAACAGACCGCACAAGAATGTATTGCTAACACACCATGTGATCCAGCATGCATGTATTGCTGTACACAAAGAAAAACACCATGTGATTTACACCAGCACAACTGTCTGTTTTTTATTGACAGAAATTTTAACAGAAATTTTAAAAGTTATATGTGATGGTGGATGTCGTATGTATTTTATAAGAAATAGTGATGATGATGATGATGATGATGATCATGATAGTTATGGTTATTTAATCTTGTCTCTCTTTTTTGAAGGGTTATAATTACTCCGCCTACACACGGCTTTTCCCCTTGGTCAACCAAAAACTTAGTCAAGGATAATACAGAAGCCCAAACAGTGTTGTCATTCTGAATGTTATTATTAGCTATATTATTTCATGCCGTGGTTGTAATCTAAAAGGTAGATCACTTTTGGGGCACACGTTAGTAAGCAAATGACCTAGCTATTACTCGTCGAGTCCATTCTAGAGTCCAAAGTCAAAATTGGTGAGTGGGTTTTAGGGTGTAAAGACAGGGTAAGACTATGACTGACAGCTGAAGACTACATTAGATATAGAAGACAGAGCAGACATGAGTTAGTCTAGTTACAGTCAGTTCACTGAAGGGGTCAAATAAAACGAGAATGTGCTGTCAGTGGTTTTTACTATTCAAATAAGAGTCTGTTGTTTAGTGGACATCTGAGAAAGATTTTTACCTCAATTTTGTACTTAATTAAACTTTTTGGAACTAGCTTACTGGTAGCTGGCTAGCAAAAAAAAAATGTCAATGTAAATGGACCAATACGCCCAATAAAGCACACAGTTGTTTAGATGTCTGTGAATACTGGAGTTTCAGCTTCCCTTCACAGAGAATAAAACCCTTTTCCAGCATGACAATGTCCCTGTGCGCAAATCACAGAGTTCCATGAACATATGCTTAAAGAGGGAATAGAAGAACATTCTAGAAATATCTTAAATGGGATTTTTAACAAATAGTCCTTAAATAAGGGTTATATATATTCAATACAAAATAAGAATACAAAATACAAAATAAGAAATTTAACATTTATCCTTTTTCAGTAATAAAAACACATACCTATGAAATCTACATTTACGTTAAATGCCATGATTAAAATATTCATTTAGGCAAGTTTATTAAAAAAAATGTAGATAATGTTCTGGTTTCATTTACAGCATTTGGCAGATGCACTTATCCAGAGTGACTGGAGAAATTGGGGATTAAGGGCTCAGGGGCCCAACAGTAGTATTTTAGTGGTGTTGGGAATCGAACCCAGATCTTCTAATGAGCAGACCAACGCCTTAATCACTGTACCACCACATCCTGGGTTAAGGATTGGTTCTATGTAAATCAGCAATAAATATTAGTAACTATTAGAATTGTTAACAGTTCATAAGTATGTCGACAGATTTATATTATATTTTTATTTATTTTGTACCAACATTAATACTAAATAAGAAAATAGAATAAACTGGTTGCTTATCAGGTCTTGATTCAGTGATAGTGTAGCAATCCATCTGTAACCATGGAGACCTCGTTCAGTCCTTTCACCAGTTTTTCCATTCTGTCTGTTTGAATTTTGCAGAGATGTGTGAAAGTGTGTCAGGATAAATGATATAGATAAAAAAATATAGCAGATTCGTGTCTGTTGAACAAATGAATTATATAAAACAAAAAGATTAATGCTGGAAAAACATGGACGCACATGCAAATTAGCCAAACGCAAGTTATTGTAAAAGCAGTAAATTATTCTCATTTAGAAAAACTTTGGATGAAGTCTGGAGGTTTAAAATGTGCTGTATTTAATTTTTTTTTCTGTCTCTGTGCAAACAGCAGGAGAAGCCGAAGGTCATCGATCCTCTGGACTATGAGGCGGTGGTTTCTGAACTTGAGCCAGAGCTTAAAGAGGACCCGTTACAAGACCTGCTGCTCTTTCCAGACCATGATTTCACTGTAAGTGTGTGTGTGTGTGTGTGTGTGTGTGTGTGTGTGTGTGTGTGTGTGTGTGTGTGTGTGTGTGTGCAAAACATCACACCTAGCCACAACAGCAACTGCACTATGCCTACAGTATGTTTACAGCATGAGATCTTCAGTCTCAGTTTAACAAAAAAACAATTTTTTTTAAAGATTCCGCAAACACAAATGTAAGACTATATGATGCATCCACACTCCACAATGGGTTCTGTAGTTGATCTGGGTGATACTGTAATGCATAGTTACAGTACATGTGCAAAAATGCATGTTTTTGCAGTATTTCCTTTAAATGTGCATGCCCCTTTCAGGAAAAACACTTAAATTTAATTGCAAACACAAGACTTTAAACTCCTAAGATAAAAGAGGGTTTGAGATGGATGCACTGTGTGATGGCATAATGCATATCCACCCAAATTTAACAAAAAAAAAAAATCTGAATATAATAGAACGTTAAAATTTTGTCAAAACTGATGAGACTAATCGTTTAATTTAAATCTTCTGTCTGGATGTACAGTTTTTATATAGAACCTTCTAGGGTCCAATATTAGGTGAATCATGATTCGTTCAGGCACAACACATCATACAGGTGTTTAAGCTTTAGAGACAAATAAGTTTTCTAATTTCCCCCTTGTACTGCGGAGATATACACAAAGCCCTACCGCCGCCAGTCTGCCACTGTTGGGTCCTGGAGCAAGACCCTTAACCCTTCCTTGTCCAGGAGAGCTCTATCATAGCTGACCCTACGTTCTGACCCCCAACTTTCTGAGAGGGGATATGTAAAGGGAAACATTCTTTGTGCTGCACAAGCGAGCTCTGTGGAGGGTTGTGTCTTATTTTATTATGAGCAGTGAGCATTAAAGGAACGATCGTATTTTATTAGCTAATTTTATCCTCTGGTTGTCCAAAAAATTGAACAAATTTGTAATTCATTGCAGCCGATATTAATGATCCAGACATACTGGACCCAGATAATGAAGCCATCACTGCCAAGCTGACACTGTTGGGCCCTTAATCAAGGCTTAAGCTGGGAGCTGGGATATGCAAAGAAACCCATTTCACTGTGCTGTAATGTAGTGGTGATAAATAAAGCTGCAACTGTGCTGCAACTGAGATGGTTTGGAGTGCTTATTTGAGTTCCCATAACATTTCTGTCAGTTTTAACCACTCTGGCTGTTCTCCTCTGACCTCTCCCATCAAAAAATCCTCTCAGTAAATTCTTTTTCTAACTATTTTGTGTAAACTCTAAAGACTGTTGTGTCCCATGTGATCACTAGTTTCCAAAACCAGCTGGTGTGACACAAATGTCCACAGAGTCAAACCAGAATGGAGAAATCTCATGGAAGAATCCCTGTTCTGTTGATGTGATCTAGATCTGGGGAAGTTGTAGAGCAGTGGTTAAGGTATTGGACTGCTAATTGGAAGATTGGGGGTCCCCAGCACCACCAAATTCCCAGTCTGGGCCCCTGAACAAGGCTCCCAACCCTTAACCGCTCAGTTTTATAAAAGAGACGTACGTCGCTCTGGATAAGAACGTCTGCCAAATGCTGTAAATGTTTATGCATGTGCATGGTTTTATGCATTATGTGGCGCTACACAATCAGCCTACGAGATATTTGTATTAACATGCATATAAGGACGTCAGCCAGAATGTGTGTATCACCGTCGTTTAGGATAATATAATGACCTATACAGAGAGAAAAGTGTGTGCAGATTAGACTGCTGACATTTTTATAAGTGAGTGAGATCAGCTTGCTGCACTTCTCCAAGCACAGCCCAAAGAACAACAACCAGAAGACAGAGACCCAGCCAAGAAACCACATCCTCTTTTAGGCAGTTACAGACAGTTTTAGTTTGAAGCTCAAGCGTCAATGCATTTACACAACACACACATGCAAAACATGCACACACACACACACACACACACACACACATTTAAAACGAAAGTACACTGTGGATGAGCCACTTGATCTAGTCTGATGAGGCAGGAGGTGCAGGGCGCAAATGTTCACACAGCAGTGTGTTGTCACTCTTTTAAAAATCACACATCCGCACAACATTCCACATTCAGATCTTATGATTGCATCAATGCTAATTAGCGCGGATGTTTGCTCATTAGCACTCTAATGCATATTATTAGGCCAAATGAAATCTTTCTAATTGGATGTTTGGGATGCACCACCTAAAACAGAGTTGAAGTCATTCATTTCAGATTGCATAAATCCAGCTGACGTCCACACATGCTGAAGAATAGCGCTCATTCAGCATTTGCCCTTCAGACACGTGATGTGCGGCAATCCAAAATTGAAACCTCACTTTATTTACACCCTGTTTTTTAAGAGAATTGTCTCTTTAATCATTTAATTTTACAAGAATAGCAAAAACTGAACTGACACATTTTTCACTAAAATCTAAGTCTTCAGTAAGCATCCAAACAAAGGCTACACGTTATATTTCCAGTTTTCACACTTATTAGGCGCCTGGTAAATGTGTTAGCTAACTAGCCTCCGATGTACACCGTTTCCTCGGATTTTAATTGTTGTCTTTTCCGACACACAACAATCTCAAAGGGTTAGCAAGGGCTAGAATGCTTGCTTGTTATTCATCTTACAAACCTACAAGTTTCCACTATTTGCTCTATAAACTAGCATCATTTTTAAATAGAAAAACAAAAAAAAACAAATACAAAATCATTGTTTTGCCTCAAAAAGCCATCTTAAATAAAATACATTGTGTGAATAATATTTTCTTTTGCGAGACAAAGGCTGATATTAGCTTAGCTAGATAGGTAACATTAGCTAGCCTAGCCTACTTTGTGGAAGTGTCTCAGATTGGTTTATAATTACTCTTTGTTTAAAGGTTTGTTTTTGCACTAAGAGTTTAAAGGCAAAAATAAGGTTATATAACTATTTGACTAGCAATTCATAAAGGTATCTATGTTGTTAGCAATGTTGGCCAGCTACCAATAAATAAAATTAGCCATGCTAACATTATTATTTTTACATAGCTGTTACATGTTTTTTATGGGTGTTATCTAGTGATTTATAAACCAAGACCTTTAGAATGATTATCATGTAGTTTATAATATAGATTGTGAGCATTGTGCTATGTGTGTTTGCTAATATGTACAGTATGTAACTATGTGATTTATAATGGCTATGCAAAGGTTAGCAAAGCCATTCTGATCGTAGCTATCTCAGTTAGCATGTCTATGGGAATAATGAACACAGAGCTATAGTGTCTGTTCTAACAAGATTTGCAGTATTGAAAGTTGTACGATTTAAATTTTGTAACTAACTTTTTAAAACATTGAATTGATTTGCTCTCTCCTTGTCTTACACACACACACACACACACACACACACACACACACACACACACACAGGTGTCTACCCTTCCTCAGGAGAGACGAACACAGCAATCCACTGTGCCAGAGGGGGCAGAGGAACAGGCTGAAAGTCTGCTGGTCAGACAGGTGAGGGGTGTGTGTGTGATAATAAGCTCTGGCTAAAGCTAAAATCTGTGTGTGTGTGTGTGTGTGTGTGTGTGTGTGCTGCTATGGTGACCATGTGCCAAATGTAGCTTTGGCTCTCAGCTTAGTTATAGTCAGCGGTCATGGGAGGTTTGACCCAATTTAAAAACAAGGCTCTTTCTCTCTCGCTCTCATTTTCTTTCTTTCTTTCTCTCTCTGTCTCTTATTATTCTCTCTCTCTCTCTCTATCTCGCTCTCTCTCTCTATGTTTTATGTGTTTGTATGTGCGTATACGTGTATGAACGGGGGGGGGGGGGTGGTGTTGTGGCGTATGGTGCGTATGTATGAAGGTGATGATGTACAGGAAATGGCTTTATGCCACTACTGTGCACTGAGATACACACGCACGCGAACACACACACTTTAAATAATCAAATAGAGAATAAGAAATAAGAGCTATTTGTTGTTGTTACATTTAACTGTTAATCATTAAGCATTTGGTCAGAAGATTAAAGTCAGAAAAGTGTGTGTTTGTGTGTGTGTGGTTTAGGAAAAAAGTTTAAATTTCTGTTCAGGTCTGTCTGTCAGACATGTTCCAGAGCTTTGAGCAAGCACTGAAACAAACCAGACAACCATGTCACAGCCTGATTCTGTGTGTGTGTATGTGTGTGTGTGTGTGTGTGTGTGTGTGTGTGTGTTTTATTCTCTGTCAAATATTTCTCTCAATGCCACCCATCACTCTTTTGCAGTAGAATAGTAGAACAGAACCTGCCTTCACATCCTGTGGTTATTTATTCAGCATTTACTTGGCTATGAATTACTTTAAACTTATGAATACTCAATGAAGATGATCCTAAATTCCTCTGAGATAACCACTGTCTTAGTTATTCTAACTTTTCTTTACTCATAGGACACCATGCCGTGTCCTGGAGCTTTAGACAGACATCCTGTCCATTCATTCATTCCTAAGAAATGTTTGCGGTTTTATCATTTTTAGTTATTAATTACATATGGCAGCACAGTGGCTTAGTGTTTAGCACTGTTACCTCACAGCAAGAAGGTCCTGGGTTCGATTCCCAAGCAGGGGTGGAGTTTGCATGTTCTCCACATGCTTGCGTGGGTTTGCTCCGGGTTACTCCGGTTTCCTCCTACAGTCCAAAAACATGTATGTTAGATTGATTGGTGATTCTAAATTGCTTATAGGAGGGTGTCCTCCTCCTGCCTTTCACCCTTTCAGAGACAGCTAGGATAGACTCCAGCACATCTCTTTGACCCCGAATTTGGGAATAAGCGGGTATAGAAAAAAATTACACACAATGAACTAAACATTCCTTGTGAGCAGCAGTGATAGTACAGATAAGAATACAATGTCAAGTAATAAATCAGGTAATCAGATCAAGGTTTTCAGTGTGTCCAGATACGTAATAACAGGTGTCCATCTTTGTATATATTCATATATATTTCATTCTATAAATAGATTCAGGTTTTTCTATCCATTGGAATATTACTGGAGGTTGGTGCTTTATCCAATTAATAGTTAATGGTTTTTCTTGCACTTAGTAAGAGTATATGCAGTATATCTACCTCTGGTTTTTATTACATAAATCCTGGGGGATTCCTTCAAGCAAGAAAAGCAGGGAAGTAAAAGTCAAGTCTATATGCAGGATTTTTATAATCTTTTCAAGAAGTAAATAGCTTCGGACAATCCTAAAATATATGTGTGTGTGCGTGTGTGTAATCTCCTACCTTTCCACACCCCCTTCAATATATTATGTGCATTTGTTGAGTAAATGACTTGTGGTACTCGTAAAATACTTTATTAATAAGCTAACCAACAAATTGAAGCAATTCTGCAATGTGACAACCCAGTATCTAAAATAAGAATCTAAAACAGTTCAGGTGTTACTTTCACACCAGCACAGTTGCATAAACAAGCATTAACATACACTCACATAACACAATTATGTGTTGAATCGCTGTGGATTGTTTTGTTTTTTTCTTTCTCGGCCTGATTAATTCAGTTCAGTGACTATTTTTCTAACCTGATTTTATCTTTTCAGGCCTGCAAGTATTACAACTCTCAGCTGCACGTGGTGGAGTACACATATCAGGAGTACGCAGGAGACTATCGCGTGCTGCCCAGGTAACTGCTGATTTACTGATATTAATGCATGATCACTCTGATGCAACAGAAATGCTTTTGCCCTTTTTCTTTAAGAAATCCACGGATTGGTGTATGAGCCGGTGCGAGAAACGGTTTACACTTTTAATACTTCATACTTTAATACTTTAAACTTACTGTATATATGCAGAAGAAGGCATAGAGACACACTGTTTTTTGATGCAGCTTGAGCAGCAGTCTAAAAAGGTTTCTTGCCTCAAGGGAAACACTCGTCTGGCTAATAGCTGGGAAAATAACATGACTTTTACTATTATTACTACTAAAAATAATAATAATAATAATAATAATAATAATAGTAATAATAACCCTGTTTCTATCATTACAGGCCAAGAGGAATTCAGGCTTAATAATAGCAGATATATTTGTTTCGTAATAAAAAAAAGCATAATTATTAATTCTAATAAAATTTTCTGCAAGTTTATTTAAATTGCGAGGTTTGCAGTATTTTGTCATTGCTCTGTTACAGCCAAAACATTTATTTTATATTATATACTGTAATGAACTCCACTGAGCGAGACGTATTCTTAGAACCCAAGGTGCAGTTTATTTACAAAGTGACTATAAACATATACACTAGACAAAACTACAAACAAACTAACTAAACTTTACCAGACTAGACTAGACTAGACTAGACATGAGCACTAGCATGGATATTAGCATGACCAAGAACTCACCAAAGTGGTACCCAAAACAACAAACCACAAAGACACAAGGCTACAAGGGGGTATATAAGTACAAGACTAAGCAAGGAACACCTGCAAACAATAAGGAACACATGACCAAACTAACCAATGACAACAAGACACAAGGACAAGGACAAGGGGAAGCACATTACAGGAAGACAAAAAACAAGAATCACATGACAGTACATATATACAGTATCTAAACTGTAGTTATTCTGCTGTTCTTAGGCATTTTATAAGCATACATATTTTTTCATTGTGCTTAAAAGTCTGAGGCCACAATTTACTAAATGTATATCTTTTTTTTTTTACTTAAACAGTTAATAAACAAAATTTAAAAAAATGTAAAAAATATTTAACACAAGTAAATGATGATTATCTGGAAAGTTTAAGATTTTGGATTCTGCTACAGATTCTGATTCTAAATGCGATTCAGTTTTATTTTGCTATTAAGAATCTACAGCAAAGTGAAATTTGTTTCTTTGCATTTTCTGTCTTAGTAAGTTGGGGGTCAGAGCACAGGGTCAGCTATGATGCAGCGCCCCTGGAGCAGGAGGGGTTAAAGGTCTTGCTCAATAACCCAACTGTGACAGACTGCCGGTCCTCCTGGACTTCCAATCAACAACTCAGTGCCTTAACTATTTGAGCCACCACTGCCACCTCATAATCAAGTCTGCAATGTGTTTAGTTAAAAAGCTGATCTCAAATAGAAATTAACAGGAAAGAACCAAATACTAAAAAACTCTGTAATAAACAGTTTGGTTTCAGCCCAGCATGTGATATCAGCAGAATGCCTGGGTGTATGTGTGCTATGATTGTGTTTACAGTACACAGACGTGGTAGATGCTAAATTGTCAGCCGAGATGTCTCCAGCTCCCTGGATACAAACAAAGCAGCCTGAAAGAGCAATCAGACAGGCGCATTACAGGACACCTGAATGTGTGGTCCTTTCAGAGTGAACAAATAATATAAAAGGTGTAGTGGCATTTACGACATAGATTACAGTAAGTCTGGCAGAGTATGAAAATCCACCTCTTCTTCATATACTCATTTTAAGGAGATTTAAATAAGGACACTAGCACACTATAGACCGTGACTAAGGGGGGAAGTGGTAGTGCAGTGGTTAAGGCGTTGGGCTGCTGAACAGCAGAGTTCCCATTGCTTGGCCTCTGAGCAAGGCCCTTAACCCCTAATTGCTCAGTTGTATAAAGGTAATAAATGTAAGTCGCTCTGGATAAGGTCTTCTGAAGTGTTTAGGAAAAGTTAAGTTAGTCTTAGGAAAAAAAGCTTGTTATGCTATAGGATTTGCACGTTATTAGCAATAATGTATATTGTGTGTCAAGAAAGTAGCAATATAACGAACTAAAACGTACTAAAAATAATTTAGCTTTCCCTTTAAAAAAAAATGTTACAAAATTTTTCTATGTTAATAAGTAAATAATTATTGATTTAACTAATTATTGTTATGCAACTATTACAGCTATAGTCACAAGTTATACAAATATTTGTTTTAACACTACAGTGTAGTTGATTTCTGAAATATGATTGGTCAGAAAGCACAGGTTTGTATTAATGCTTTTGTAATATTTGGGTGTTTCACACGCAGTATCTTGTTCCACAAGCTAAGGTTCTTATTTATAAATTGATCTCTAGAGAGAAAAAAAACAGCTGGTGATTAAACCTATTTAAGATCCGACTGCCTTTTTCTTTCCACAGGCGTTCCCCAAAACTGATTTTTTTAAAATCTTATGCTGTTAGAAATTTAAATCTGATCATTTGCTGTGGTGTAAGAGGAATAAAACACTTCTATAGAACAAGTGTCAATTTTAGGGTTATTACGGTAACTGTACTATACATAAGAAATATGAATAGATTTCTATAACAGAACAACCTCAATTTTTTTCTAATGCATCATTCTTCAGTATATGATATAATTCTTTCTTTCAGACAAGAAAGAGTGCAGAATGATCAAAAAGAATAATTCAATGTTATGAATAAATACAAACATCTGCTAAGAAGACATGCCAAAATGATAAAACATCTGGCTTGCAGTGGCTCTATGGTTCTTTCATTTGCATTGATTGATGAGGTGTTCAATATGCTTTTTTAATAGTTTTGTATGTGGAACATTCTGAACTACAATGTTCAAAAACAGACCTTAACAATATGCTTAAACTCTGATTCCCTTCATCCTTCCGGCAAGTGGAAAATACCATCCTGATATAATGGGAAATATATATTTCTCATATACAGCATCTGTGTAATGTTTGAAAGGAAATGTAGCCTGTCATTCAGTGGCCTCCTAATGGCTGAACGCAGTCTGATGCAGTGCCCGCAAATTGTACAGGTCAAATTAGGTTACATGCTGTCCATTTATCAGCTCTCCAGCCATCCGAGAAAAGGAGCAATGGAAGGAAAGAGAGAAGAGAGGAACAATTAAGAGCAGGATTCAAAATGGTCAGCTTTATGAATAAGGATGGATTGGAGGGGTCTAGAGATCTAGAGCGCTGGAAATGGCGCGTGGATGCTAATGTAATGGATGTTTTGCTCTCATCCTGCCCTGCATTCTGTTTTCAGTCATATTAGTTTAAAAAAAGACGAACAATGATAGATTACAGTACATTACTTACAGTACAGCACTTCTGTATTCTCGGTTCTGTTCAGACTTTTTCTCCAACCATTAACCTTTATGCTTTTTCTTTTTCTCTTTCTCTTCTCACATTCTCTCTATACAACAGGAAATTGTACAAGGCTCAGAAACTGCCCACACACTCATTCGAAATCGACCATGAAGACGTAGATAAGGATGAGGTCAGTCCCAGATTATTACATCCAGCACACGCCCTTGTGTTTCCAGAACAAAAAAACCCAGAGGAAGATTAATCCCCTCACTGTTAGTGTAGTGTTTTTATTTTATTTATGATCCAGTCGAAGATCATTTTACTTACATAATAAGATTAGCTGATCAACAATGCTAGAATAGTATAACATACACTAACAGTATTTTTTAGAAGAACAGAACTAGCATCTTTAATATCTTGATGTCTAATTCCGTTTATTGTGATGATCCGCTTCCATCATGTTTTAAAACTGACCCGTATCTAATATCTGCATTTACACTATACACAACAATACAACCCAATGTAGACGTACTGACCGGAAAAGGAAGTAAAAACAGCGCAATAATCAGTGGACGCAATGGACGAAAACGATTATTGAGTATTTTGCTTCTGCATCATATTTGAAAGTCAGCAAAACAATGATCTCTTTAGGAGGAGACAAAAGTCCTTGTTGCCGCCTGAGTGAATGTAGCATCGTTCGCTAACTTATATATACTGCATACCTTTTTTTAAAAGTGCATTAATTTTTTAAATATTTATTCAAATTAGAAAACATGCTTTATGTGAACAAAAATAATAAACATGAAAATGCACAGTTGAGTTATTATATAATCGCTGTTGGTGTCCACCTGAGTTGACGTCATTGTTCAACTTATTCAATTGGTGGGT
The DNA here is from genome assembly GCA_005784505.1 of Bagarius yarrelli. Lineage (NCBI taxonomy): Eukaryota > Metazoa > Chordata > Actinopteri > Siluriformes > Sisoridae > Bagarius > Bagarius yarrelli. The sequence goes on along the minus strand of VCAZ01000076.1, from coordinate 1,439,846 downwards.
AAAAATCGGATCTGTCTGCTTACGTGGCAGACACTAATATACATATCTGATTCATATCCCATTTATTTCCACATACGAATGAGGTCCGAAAATCACAGAAAATCGTCAGAATCACAGTCGTCGGTCATATCCCATCTGTACCACATTAAAGGAAAGAATCAGAATTGGATCACCTGATACATGCAGTGGAAAATGCGGCCTACGTTTATGTATAAAGGGGTTCCCATTCTAGTTGCAGCACAAATTTAGTCAACCCTAAAGTTTAGTCAACCTGGAAAGATTTTAAAAAATAATAAATTTACTATTACACCAGCAGTACATTGATCTTAGTTACTTATTACAGAAAGTTAATCTGGGATTAATACTTTAGTTTACTTAAGACATTAAACTGTTATTATTACTTTTTTTTTTTATTAAGTTTTATTAACTTTATTTACAACTTGTCTTTGCTATCCATCTACATAGTCTCCTGCACATTATATCTGCAACGATTAAATTGCTGTCTGTCTTTCCTCACAGGACACAACATCGCTGTCGTCATCCAAAGGGGGAGGGGGAGGCAGTGGGGGTGGAGGTACAGGTGTCTTTAAGTCTGGCTGGCTCTATAAAGGGAACTTCAACAGCACGGTCAACAACAGCATTACTGTCCGGGTAAGTGTGTGAGCCGAGACACTCGGACATTCGACTTTTTTTTCAGCTGCGGAACCGAACACCTTATCAGAAACTTCAATCAGGATTAGAGTGAAAAGTGGTTCTCTTGTTCGTATAATCGTATTCAGTCTGATATGAATGAGATGGACCTAAAATACAAACATAACTATGACTGCGCAGTTACGTTCTTTAATCTGATTGGTCAGAAGGTGTTATTAAGGACATTTCTGTAGGACACAAGTATTATTTTAAAGGGAGGAGTAATTGGACAGCGGCTCTTGTTTGTATATTTGTTTTGTTGTGCCTACATGTAGCACTAAATTTCTAATGTCACACTTCATAATAATGCATAATAGCTTATATAGTATGAATATAGACACTCAGGGCTTTGGGAAATTTGTAGTGAGTTTTTAATTTCATTAAAAACTTCAAAAAATTACACTTTTTTACACAAATGATTCTATATGTAAAATAAATTATATCATAGCCATTTCTGCTGTCTAAGCAGTGCTCATTCATAAACATCTCAAATTTCCCAACAATGAAAGCCAACAGTTTTTTATCAGACTTTTTCAGACGAATTATTTAATTGTTTATACTAATTATAAATGTCATATAAGTAATTTTTTCGTTGTGAACTGTGGTTAGAAAAAATAAATAACTGTACCATGCTCTCTCTCTCATCTGAAAATATATGGAATAATAACATAACTGGTCATAATTGATACCTTACCTAGCATAACATTGGGCACGGGTGCAATAAGCCATTAGGCACAGTGAGGCTAGTTAAATTCTTTTGCAGGAAAAGCGTACATTCCAACCTAAACGCTCCTTAGACATCAGGACATGGTTTTGATTAAGTTTACATATAACTGTAAAGAGGACCTCTACATTAGCTGGGTCACATGATCCACAGACGAGTTATTTTACTTATACAGTTTAACTTTTGGCTCGTAAAAAATACAATTGTTTTTTCCATCATGTCAGCAAGCTTATTGTTGAAGCAGCATTGTTCATTTCGACTTGGCAGCTAATGCAATCTATTACATAAATGCGGTTGTTTAACTAGAAAAACATTGCATTGTGTGTGGTTTTTGTGTCTGAAGTATTAGCTCAAACAAAACATCCTTTTAAATGCATAGATTTAAGCAATTTATTCACTATATAGGCAAACGTTTGTGGACACACCCACATACACAAGTCCTCTCCAAACTGTCTCCAAAAAAAATTAGAAAGCACACAGTTGTCCAGAATGTTTCTAAATGTTGTAGCATTACATTTTCCCCTTACTGGAACACTGTTCCAGCATGACAATGTCCCTGTGCACAGAACCCTTCATCTTTATTAAGACTCTAGTTGGAGTAGCAGATTCTCCATCTGATTCAGATTCTCTTAATCAAAGCTTAAGCACAGTTAAACTGTCTAAGTTTTGGTTAACTATGGTTTGTTTTCTCTTTTCTAAAATTTTCAATGCTTTAAAATTTAGATATTTCAACAATACACACTTTGTGCTCAGAGTACAATGGAGTAAAGCTAATTCTCTTGAGATTATTATATGTTTTTCCACAACAATCTAGCTAAGCACCTTAATATAAGACCTAGCTAACAGACCGTAATTTGTTTAAAGGGAATTCAGACAACTTTCTAGCCTAGCAATTTAACTTAGCATGCTGTCAGTACATTTTGTTTAATAGTTTTCATATATATATATATATACTGCTCAAAAAAATAAAGGGAATACTAAAATAACACATCCTAGATCTGAATGAATGAATGATCTTATTAAATACTTTGTTCTTTACATAGTTGTTGCTGACAACAAAATCACACAAAAATGATCAATGAAAATCAAATTTATTAACCCATGGAGGTCTGGATTTGGAGTCACACTCAAAATTGAAGTGGAAAAACACACTATAGGCTGATCCAACTTTGATGTAATGTCCTTAAAACAAGTCAAAATGAGGCTCAGTAGTGTGTGTGGCCTCCATGTGCCTGTATGACCACCCTACAACGCCTGGGCATGCTCCTGATGAGGTGGCGGATGGTCTCCTGAGGGAGCTCCTCCCAGACCTGGACTAAAGCATCCGCCAACTCCTGGACAGTCTGTGGTGCAACGTGGCGTTGGTGGATGGAGCGAGACATGATATCCCAGATGTGCTCAATTGGATTCAGGTCTGGGGAACAGGCGGGCCAGTCCATAGCATCAATGCCTTCATCTTGCAGGAACTGCTGACACACTCCAGCCACATTAGGTCTAGCATTGTCTTGCATTAGGAGGAACCCAGGGGCAACCGCACCGGCATATGGTCTCACAAGGGGTCTGAGGATCTTATCTCTGTACCTAATGGCAGTCAGACTACCTCTGGCGAGCACATGGAGGGCTGTGCGGCCCTCCAAAGAAATGCCAGCCCACACCATTACTGACCCACTGCCAAACCGGTCATGCTGGAGGATGTTGCAGGCAGCAGAACGTTCTCCACGGCGTCTCCAGACTCTGTCACGTCTGTCACATGTGCTCAGTGTGAACCTGCTTTCATCTGTGAAGAGCACAGGGCGCCAGTGGCGAATTTGCCAATCTTGGTGTTCTCTGGCAAATGCCAAACGTCCTGCACGGTGTTGGGCTGTAAGCACAGCCCCCACCTGTGGACGTCGGGCCCTCATACCACCCTCATGGAGTCTGTTTCTGACCGTTCGAGCAAACACATGCAGAGGTAGCGGTCCTGCTGCTGGGTTGTTGCCCTCCTACGGCCTCCTCCACGTCTCCTGATGTACTGGCCTGTCTCCTGGTAGCGCCTCCATGCTCTGGACACTACGCTGACAGACAGAGCAAACCTTCTTGCCACAGCTTGCATTGAAGTGCCATCCTGGATGAGCTGCACTACCTGAGCCACTTGTGTGGGTTGTAGACTCCGTCTCATGCTACCACTAGAGTAGAGTAAAAGCACCGCCGCCAGCATTCAAAAGTGACCAAAACATCAGCCAGAAAGCAGAGGAACTGAGAAGTGGTCTGTGGTCACCACCTGCAGAACCACTCCTTTATTGGGGGTGTCTTGCTAATTGCCTATAATTTCCACCTGTTGTCTATTCCATTTGCACAACAGCATGTGAAACTGATTGTCAGTCAGTGTTGCTTCCTAAGTGGGCAGTTTGATTTCACAGAAGTGTGATTGACTTGGAGTTACATTGTGTTGTTTAAGTGTTCCCTTTATTTTTTGAGCAGTGTATATATATATATATATATATAAAATGCCATACTGTACACCATGTTTACATAAATAAACAGTATGAAAATTTCTCTCTTAAAATGGTATGTTTTTAAGGAAGTTATGATGAGGAACTGTAGACATCTGTTGGCAACAATGTTATGTGTCTCTGTACAACAATGTGGGATCATTGTTTCTACTTGTTACCCATCTTTGCAGGTATTCGCAAAAACAGCAGTTGGCAGACACTTTTAAACAAGGAGACATATTTTATTTATTTTTTCAATTCAATGTATTCATAGAACGGGACATTGTCTCAAATTGTTTTACAGAACATAAGTAACTACATGTTAAAAATTTTATTTAAAAGAAGTTAGCAAAAACCTCCCTAGTGAGCAAGCCTGGGGTGACTGTGGCAAAAAAAAAACCTCTTTTAGATTATATGAGAGAAGAAACCTTGAGAAAAAACAGCCTCAAAAGGGAACCCATCCTCATTTGGGTGACTCTTTAACAGAGAGGGTTTCAGTTGAGGGTTCAGGGTGAACCACCCAACACTGTATAAAGTCAGTGTATTTGTGTAGGTTTTCACATCAATACAACAAGCTCCTGAAAAAAAATCACTAAATAAACCCCATTTTCAAATAATTGGTCACGGTTTAAAAACTTGTCTGTCCTTTGGGTAGTTTAAAGTTCTGTTCTTAAATCACAGCACTTAATGATAGGAAGTTCAGCTCATTTTACCGACTTGGACCTTTGAGTCTCACAAAATGAAATGAAATGAACAAATCTCTTTTTTCAAGTCATTTCGTTCATTTTAGCAAAATATAATTAAAATGTTACGTGTTACTTCCCTAACACATCTAAGACTTAACCGAACCTTGATCACACTTAAAAACAATACAAAACTATAATACTATAATAAACAAAAAGATTTATTTATTGTTTATCTACGTCTTTGTGCTCCATAAACTCAACCAACGGAGTCTCCCAGAGCACTTTTGATTTAAACGGTAAGGTAATAGTTTCTTCATGCGTGTGGTTGGTTGTTTATTCCTCTGTCTGTACTTTTGTCTTTGCAGTCATTTAAAAGGAGATACTTCCAGCTGACACAATTAACTGACAACTCTTACATTATGAACTTCTACAAGGATGAGAAAATCTCCAAGGAGCCTAAAGGTTGCATATTTCTGGACTCATGCACTGGAGTAGTTCAGGTTGGTACTGAATGCTTGATAGCATCACACCAGTCTAGACACTTAAAATAGCACCAATGCATTCATTACTTTAGTATTTAGCATCTATTGATGACCCAGTAGGTATAAGTATGTTTTGATATTTTTTCCTGTCATGTCTCGACAGTTGATCTTTGTTTGTTTTTTACAGAATAACCGATTGAGGAAGTACGCCTTTGAGCTGAAGATGAACGAGGTGACATATTTTGTGCTTGCAGCAGAGAGCGAGCAGGACATGGAGGACTGGATCAGTACGTTAAATCGGATCCTCCAGATCAGCCCGCCGGAGGGTCCGGCTCTAGACCGCAAAAGCTTAGACCTGACAGACACCAGACATGGTAAGTCGATGTCTTTGATGCTATCTTCTTTAAGCTGTCAGATCTGTTGAACGTTCAGCAGTAATGCATGTTTTTATAAATATCAATTTACACTTTTGTACAAGTACATTAGTGCTGCATTACTGTGTTACTTTTAAAACTCCCCAACACTGTCATCACTACATCTTATTTGCTATTGATGAATCTCTAAAGAATCAGGTTCTGTACATTGTTACCTTTAAACAGTGTATAAAAATTGAATGCATTTCTCACTGCATTAATTATTATTCCAACCACAGCAATGTTATATTCTTTGTTCTGATTGGTCAAATACTATTAAAAACTAGACTGGGCAGTAAATGACTATTCATAGCAGCTAGAATCTAAACCTGAACTCTAACCCTAAAACCTAACCCCTAACAACTAGCCTTAACTCCTAAAACTTTACTTAAAACCTAACCATTACCCTACCCAAATCCCTAACTTCCCTCCCTAATTCTAACTCCTTACTTAAAACCTAACCATTACCCTACCCTAAATTCTAACCCTAACCCCTACCCCTAAAACTACCCTAATTCTAATACCCAACACATTATTCTTAACCTAATCTGTACCCAAATCATAATTTCAACCCCCTAATCCTAATCCCCAAGGGATTAAAATAACCCTAAACCATAATTCTAAGACTTAAACCTAATTCCTAACACCTTATCTAACTACTTTACCGATGTCTGATCCTAACCCAGACACCTTATTTTACCCCTTACCCCATGACCGAGGGAACATACCAGTTGAAATACTCAGTACTCAGGCAAAATATTTCTCTTAACCCTCTTAAACACTTTTTCTTTTCTTTTCTCTGGGTTGCACAAACTTAGCTTTTATTTTTTTTATCAAAAAGAAAGCCATAGTCTTGGGGATAAAGAGGAGCTGAGTCAGCTTGGGCTTTGGAGAAGAATGAATTCTTTTAGCCACATTCTGTCTCTGCTTTCTCTGTACAGCACAGTCGTCGACGCTGAACGGACACCTACAGTCCAGCTAAACGCATATAAACATTGCAGACCTGTAGGTGTTCATTCAGCACTGTGGTTCTGCATAGTTACTATTGAACTAAAAAATGCAGATGGTACAGTTTGCAAGTCAATTCTTTCTTTGGTGGCCTTAGACCTGATTACAGATTACTTGAAATAATTACTTGACCCCAATAGAAGAAGACTAGTGGTTAAATATTTTTTTGTGACTGCTAGATACAAAACACTTTAAAATCTAATATTTTATGTCTATTTAGATGTATTTGATCTGTCTTTGAATAACGGGTGTCTCACTGAAAATGAGGAAGCAACAGAAAATGGAATCAATCCTGAATTAGCTAAGGTAACTTTCAGCTTCCACAAACATTAAAGCTAATCGTCTTGATTAGATTTGTTTAATTTAAATGCATTTTACACACAGTTTAAAGAATACTTAAACCTCTTTTTCTATTAGTACATCACTGAAACTGAAGAGATGGTCGGGTCAGCCAGAAGGGAAGAGAGACTGAATTTGTTTTCGTTGGACCCTGACACGCCTGTAAGTATCCCATTTTACACATATTATATTCTTAGGATCATAAAAAAAAAAAAAACGTTTAACTTTCAAGAATGTGTCAAACTGTGAATGTAATCTTGGAATACTGGTTGATTCAGGTTCTGAGGAGTCCACGGGGGGATTGTGGGGAAATGCCAAACATCCGACCTTTCGAGGAGAAGCTGGGAAGGAGATTAATCATATACTGCCGATCTCTCAACCTCACACTGCAGGGCTGTGTGAATGAAGCGGAATCGGAGCCTGTCACTAACGTGAGATCGACATACACTATATAACCAAGGAAACCTTACTATTAAATCTATATGTGTTTCGTCTATTTAGCTGTATTGTTAGTGAAATCAGGCACTGATGTCATGTGAGGAGGTCAGGAGTTTAGTCGACTTTCTAATTCAACCCAAAGGTGTTTAATGAGTATATATTCAGGGCTTCTTACAAAACTGTCTTCAACTGTAACACACCATGGTTTTATGGAACTAAGAGACTGTGTATACATAGGGCATTGTCATCCTGAAACAATGATTCAGCTTTGTAGTTTTAGTAGAGGGAAGTCTTAATAATAGCGCCTTTCAAGACTCTCAAGGTCACCTTCCTAGAATAATATTTTAATTCAATATATCATAATATAAAACAATTAAAAAAAATAGGCAAACTATTGAATAAAAGATAATTAAATATAGATTGCAAATACAGAAGAAAACAGGTTTAAATAGAATATGCAATTCTAAACAGAATAGAAGTGGGCCGAAAGCAGAGCCGTGAGGAAACTCAGAACGGTGGGAGAGATATGTTCAAATTTTCGGCTATGTAGTTTAAGTATTGCATACTTTACATAACCAAAGGCAAGAAATCCACTTTCCAAATTTGTGGCGTAAATTATGTGTAAAATTATGCCAAATGTAGATAATAATTTTATATCTTAATCCAGATAACACATGTAATTAAGTAACAATTTACAACATTTACTGCAGTACTGCAGTTACTAAATAATAAATGACATTATTGCACTTACACTGTAGACCTCTTAAAGCCATGAATTTATATCTTGGGGAGAAAGCATACTGATCAGTTCAGTTCATTTTAATGGAATAGCAATTTCCCTTGTTTATATCCCTTATCAGGCGGGCTTACACTGTGTCTAATTTTAGGTTTGATTTCATCTGAGACAAATTTTGAAATCCTCAAAGATTTCTCTAACCCCATCTTTAAATCTGTTGTCTTTGATCGCTAGTTTAACATGTTTATCCACAGCTGATTAATACCTGTTAAAATCATTTTTTTTCTCCAATGATATTCTGGCTGTGTCAAAAGATTTCTTTCTGCAATGTGAACTCTCCTTTGAGAGGAAATGTGGAAAGAGTCCGGTGGACAGAACAGCAAGAAAGGTATTGAGGTGTCATGAGCAAAATTACCGCTACAGATTTTAAAGTTTGTTTGCGGCTAGATAAAATTTAGCAAGAGAAAGCAGGTTACTTTGCCACAGATTGATGACTTAAATGGGTCTTTTTGTGTGCGTCCATTTTTCACGCGTCTTGATTGTCGTACAGTCTGACATTATGACAACTGAGATTCTTCAGTATGACACGGGAATCGTGTTCATACAGTCCGAAAAACAACAATTGCAAAAGACTATTAAAAATCGCACACTTAAGAAAGTTTTGAGGAAAAAAAAACACCCTGATATAATGTTAGGAATTACCTTTAAAGATTAAAAGGGAACCCATTCCTATTTGACTGTGGTAATAAGGAAAACCCCATAACTGTACATTATATGGTCAAAAGTGTAACTATATATTGTATTGTGTGTGGTTTAGACTTTCGTATGAAGACAAACTAAAGATATTACAGTTCACTTAACCATTTATCATCAATAAACATATCTTAGTCATGGGTACAGGTAAGTCGGAGCCTATTCTGTGAGCAGACACTAATGGGAAAGCCTTGTTTTACAGACCACAGTGGATTCATAGCTAGGAATAAACTTGGTTTTTGGATGGTATAGGAAAAAAAGGGAACCAGAAGGAAACAGATTTAGAGTAAAAACTTTAAGCAAAAATGTTGCAATAGTTATGTTATGATAAAGTTTTGGGATTTTCTGTGTTATTGTATTGAAACATCCTGTCAATATTGAATTACGTGTACATAAATATCAGATTACTTTAATTGGACTAGTCTACTATATACAATATTGCATATAATTATTATTTCTTCAGTGACTTCAGTTCAGTGGTGTGTTTGTTGTTTCTTTCAGTATATTTTAACCGGTTGCTGCTTCTTTGTAGATCGAGCCTTTCTTTGTAACTGTGGCACTGCTGGACATGCGAGAGAACAGAAAGGTCTCGGCTGACTTTCACGTGGACCTCAACCACGAGCTCGTACGCAAAATGCTCGGTGGCTCAGGAAGCCCTGGATCTCAAGGCACACCGGGGGGTCATGGGGGAGTGCAAGAGAACGGTCTGAAGTCCCCGACAGAGAAGAAAAATGGTGACTGCCATCTTAGTCAGGAACTGGAGAACTGGTTATGCTTCCCCAAACAGGTATCAAAGTCATTCGTTAATAAAGACTTGACTAAGAAGGTCTGTCTTTATATCTGAATATGTTTGTGGTTGTGGTTGAGTTTAGGCTGTTTTCTCCATCACAAATCCTCACACTGATATCGTCATGGTGGCTCGAATAGAGAAAGTGCTTATGGGTAATATTACAAGCGGAACAGAGCCCTACATCAAGAACGCAGACAACAGCAAGGTAACATTAGCTCGTTTATTTTATAACATTTAAAATGTGTAATAGTTAGAACCCAACAGTAACAATGTTTTAACACTTAAATACACTATATATAAAAATATATAGTGATACCTAGCCATCTCATCTGCATGGGGTTTCAGTGGCCTTTCTTATGTAGTCTCACTTTACTCCTATAAACACTTCTTGCTTGTGTAGCATTGTGTGGATTTGTTAATTTAGCCATAATAGTATAGTGAAATCAGGCACTATGTTCAGGTAAGAAGGGTCTGGGGTGCATGCAGCATTCCAATTCATCACATCCTAATGAGGATGATTAGGATGATTTAATCACCTGATGATCCCATGTGCTGGTTCAAAAGTTGAATATAGAATCAATGAATTCTAAATTAAAATATAATGTTTTACTAATAATAATACATGAAATTTATGACAAAGCTCCACTAAATTACAAGCCTAATAAATAGAGGGTGTGCTGGGGCTTACCTGATTGGCACTACTGATTGCCTGTCAATCTACTTCACATCCAATCACAAGATACCCCCCGCCAACCCTGGCTTAAGCCCCGTCTAGCCCTGGTCAAGCCAGAACAGTGTCCGGGTCTCTTAGTTCCAATATAGAAATAACGCAATGTCTTAACATATAAAGATATTCTAGACAGTTGCGTTCTTCCAACATTGTGGCAACGGTTTGTGTACACACTTACGTCGGCGTGTTAGCAAGGTGTCCAAAACGTTTTAGATTATGTAATAATTTATTGTTATAGAATAATTTTATTAGAAAAAAATCATTGTATGTTTTAATCATAAAGTCATACAATGGTTGATATTCTTGTTTCCAGTACTGCGGTCCACTAACAAGTGATCAGTGGTGATCCTTTGGAGGTCCCCAGATATTTCTGTCAAATCATATATAGTAACTTATAGATCAAATAAATATCTACCCATGGTACAGTATGTGATCGATTTGCATGATCAACCTGCAACTCTACAGCTCCTGGAACATGGATGTAAATCGTGTCTGCAAATTGAAACACGTGTTGTAAAAGTATTGCTTTGAACGTGAAATAAAGTATGTAAGATTTTATGCTTCCTCTATATATTTCTCCTGGAATGATTTGTAAAAGCAGTAATAACAATCCAGAACAGAAGTCCCTGTTGTACTTACAAAGCCATACGATTGCAAACATGGTGGTTTCCCCCTTCGAGAGTTCCAAAAGAAATATCTTGTAAAGACCTATTTTAAGTGCTTCATCATTTTAAGCCCAGATGTTTTCAGAATTTCTCAATCTGACCTAAAATACCCCTAGCCTTTTGCTAAACCTTAGCTTAGTCTTAATGTATTTCACAGATTTTGTCGCAGTTTGCCAGAAATGAAGCACGTTGGAGCAAAATATAAGAATGTTATGGATGTTTTTTGCACATTATAAAAAGCAGAATCTTTTCTTTAATTTCTACATTTACGGTTCTGTATCATTTTTTTCCAGACTGTTCAAAAGATGCTGAAATCCAACAAGCAGTTCTGTAGCAAACTGGGGAAATACCGAATGCCTTTCGCATGGTCAGTAAGGTGAGTGGAACATCCCAGATGGTGGACAATGTAACACGATTTTAAATCCCGCCAAATCATCCTTTTTCCATGTGATACATAGGAATTTGCACAGTAAGCCAGTTTGGAAGTTTTCTTTGCCTGATTGACATCTGTTTGTCTCTTTGTCTTGATGTGTTAGGTCAGTATTTAAGGACAACCAGGGCACGGTGGATCGGGAGTCTCGATTCTCTCCTCTTTTCAAGCAGGAGAGCAACAAGATTTCCACTGAAGACTTACTCAAACTCATTACAGAGTACAGAAGGTACTTACGGTTCTTATGCATCATTCACCCTCCGAATCGGTGCATCTTTAAGGCATGTAGAATAATTCATATTGGGCTTTTTTTTGGTGTTCCAGAGCAGAGAAGACCAGTAAACTCCAGACCATTCCTGGTAGTCTAGAGATCAGTGTGGACTGTGTTCCAATGGAACATCCCAGTAAGACTTATTATATAGATAATTATATAACCACTTCATCATAGTGCTTACATACTATTTGACTTGTCACCATTCTAGGTGTTATTATGTGTATTTATATTCTATTAGATCAAAAACTTTACTCGGAAAAAGCATGACTTTCATATTCTAACACATGCCATATGTCCCGGTTAGACACGGTGACGTCATCGTATGTTCCAGTAAAGCCGTTTGAGGACTGCACTCAGCTCGGCCCTACGGTGGAGGTCGATGAGTTCCTGCAAGATTCCGCCAAATTTGCTCGACCTTACAGAGTTTACAAGAATCACATTTATGTCTACCCCAAACACCTTAAATACGATAGTCAGAAAAGCTTTGCCAAGGTATTGTCTGAATTTAAATATGCTAGAGAATATTAATGAATGTATTTTAAATATTTGCTGAGATTTATAGATTTATTCATGATTTATAAATTATTATTATATTCTGTATATACAGTCAATAAAATACACGCATAAACATGACATTGTTCGTAGGTCAAATATTCCTTGCAATGTGCACTTTGCGTACAATTAAAATACATTCCTGCGCTATTTCCTCACAGGCCCGAAATATAGCGGTTTACGTCGAGTTTCGAAACTCTGATGAAGAGCAGGCCAAACCACTCAAGGTAACATTTCCAAAATTTCCCTTTCAATTTTCTTTTTTTTTTTTTTTAATTTGATTTGAATCAAAGATCCATCCTGTTTCTCCAGTGCATCTACGGAAAGCCAGGAGGTCCAGTTTTCACCACAGCTGCCAGCTCTACAGTTCTTCACCACTCGCAGAACCCAGACTTTTATGATGAGGTTATTAAAAAATAATTCTTTGCAAATTTTTTTTTATTTGGTTTTAAATTCAAGTTTAGGAGGTTCTTTTATTTTACAGATAAAGATTGAACTTCCCACCCAACTCCATGAGAAACACCATCTCCTCTTCTCACTTTTCCACGTGACCTGTGATATCAATGCCAAGACCGGCTCTAAGAAGAAAGAGGCTCTTGAAACTCCGGGTACAGTGAACAGACTGAAAAGAAAAGCTAAATTTTGTATCCAGCCATAAAATATAACTGATGAGTGTATGTGTGTGTGTGTGTGTGTGTGTTTGCGTGTGAAACAGTGGGCTATGCATGGCTGCCGCTTTTGAAGGATGGCCGTCTAACATCTCAGGAGTTTAATGTACCGGTCTCATGCACTCTTCCCAGCGGGTACCTGCTTATTAAGGAGCCGTCATCCAATAAGGTAGGATCAAGACAGATTGGTGTTATTTTTAGGATTTGATTCGCTTCTAACTGTCACGTGCAGTTGAATAATTAATCTCAGAATTTTGTTAGTGTAAAAGCTGACAAAACATTAGGCTGAATTAACATTCCAGACACAAGAAAGCTATAAGGGATCTAAATTTCATGATTGGTTGACATTATTTCCGGTTTCTGGTTGCTTTTATGGACGGGTATGATGTGATGTAAAGATATACCTTAAGTTAAATCTAGGGCCGATAAAGGTACCGTATATACTAGTATTTCTTTACTCGAATGGCTTTGAGAAGATCCCCTATATGAGCACTTAACTATCCAAAAAACTTATCCAAGCAGTTATACATGTAAGTATAACTGCTTGTCCATGTCCCCTGTCCTGCCACTGGATTGTTATTCTTCATTAGTTGCTCTGTGTATACCCTTTAAAAAAATCTCCTTAAAATAAATTAGTCTAACTTAAGTCTGAGCTCTGGTTTATGTCTTTATGTTTCTGTTATTTGTCTTGTATATTGATTTCTAATCTTAATTAATCCTTGTCTGATAGAGAATTTCAGATATGAAACAATTCATGTTTTATTTTTATTTATTTATTCATTCATTCATTTATTTATTTCAGTCTTTACCAACCAAACACTGATCACGAGAAATCCTGGAAAGCTACTTATTTCTAAAAAAAAAAAAGAAAATGGCAGACTCAAAAAAAAAAAATCTATACACAAGCAAAAAGAAATATTTTTGCAGAAAACTTATATCATTTGATTAGTTTAAAATCAGTGTATGTTATTACTGTTTGATAAAATAAAATTTTAATGAGACAAATATTAGCTCAGTATCCTGTAAACATAAGATAAAGGATTGAGAATCTATCTACCCACATATCCATTCATGCATAACCTCAAATATAATTTTTTTGTTCTTTTTTTTCCCCCAGATTTCTTATCAGTAGACAGCACAGTAACACACGTTCTCACATTTTCCATCTTGTAATATAATATTTTTCTGTGTGAATAAGTGTTTAGGGCAGCATGGTTCGCTTAGTGGTTAGCACGGTTGCCTCAGAGAGAGAAGGCCTGGGTTCGATTGCCCTGCAGGGGCCTTTCTATGTGGGTTTACCCCTGGTACTCCGGTTGTCTCCTACAGTCCAAAAACATGTATATTAGATTGATTGGTGATTCTAAATTGTCTATAGGAGTAAATGTGAATGTGAGCGTGGCCCTGTGATGGACTGGAGATCTGTCCAGGGTGTCCCCCTCCTGCCTTTCACCCTTTCTAGAGACAGTGCTGGTGAGACAGCTCATGATGTATGGAAATAGAGCAGCGGTATATTAAATGGACAGCTATGATGTATGGTTTAGAGACAGTGGTGAGACAGCTATGATGTATGGTTTAGAGACAGTGGTGAGAGCAGCTATGATGTATGATGTATGGTTTTAGAGACAGTGGTGAGACCAGCTATGATGTAGAGACAGTGGTGAGACCAGCTATGATGTATGGTTTAGAGACAGTGGTGAGACCAGCTATGATGTATGGGTTTAGAGACAGTGGTGAGACAGCTATGATGTATGGTTTAGAGACAGTGGTGAGACCAGCTATGATGTATGGTTTAGAGACAGTGGTGAGACCAGCTATAATGTATGGGTTTAGAGACAGAGACAGTGGTGAGACCAGCTATGATGTATGGTTTAGAGACAGTGGTGAGACCAGCTATGATGTATGGGTTTAGAGACAGTGGTGAGACCAGCTATGATGTATGGGTTTAGAGACAGTGGTGAGACATTGGTGAGACCAGCTATGATGTATGGGTTTAGAGACAGTGGTGAGACCAGCTATGATGTATGGTTTTGAGACAGTGGCACTGAGGAAGCAACAGATGGCAGAGCTGGAAGTAGCAGAGCTAAAGAGATTTTCTTTGGGAGTGACGAGGTTGGACAGGATTAGGAACGAGTTTATTAGGGGGTCGGCTCATCTTAGATGTTTGGACATGTACAGAGGAGGGATAGCGAATATATTTGTAGGTATATGGATGCGATAAACGAGGACATGAAGAGTAAAGAGAATGTAGAGAATAGGGTTAGGTGGAGACAGATGATTTGCTGTGGCAACCCCTAAAAGGGAACAGCCGAGAGAAAAAGGAGAAGAAGAATATGGATAAATGAATGTTTATGGTCTGTAGGACTATTACCCTATCCAGGGTGTTTTTTGCCTCAAACTTTTTGTCTCCATAATAGGATTTATATCCAGCAAGATTTTAATTGGGATTTAGTGGTTAATTGTTTAGCATTTCTGTAACAATTTCCTTTGAAATGATGTCATATCTTGGCACCAATCAGATTCAAAACATAAACATCGAAGCAACTAAGGGTAAATATCTGTTTAAATATTTCTTTTGGCAGAACGGATCAGATGTGAAATGGGTAGACGGAGGAAAACCTGTCTTCAAGGTGTCTACACTGGTGCTGTCTACAGTATACACTCAGGTAATAAAAACGATACACTATTCATACTTAATCTAGCCATATACAGTGATGTCACCATTAATCCAGATGCAACGATGTATGGAACTTTGCAGGACCCCCATCTCAACCGGTTCTTCCAGCAGTGCCAAAAACGTGAGGCAGATCTCTCACAACCACCTACCTCAAACTTCCTCAACTGCTTGAAGGTAAAAAGCTCAAGACTTCCTTGAAGACAATTACCACTAAAAAAAATCCTCTTAAATACAAACTTGTTTTTTTTTTTCAACAGGGCCTTCTTAGTATGGAGAGAAACCATGTAATTATTCGCTTCCTGCCCATCCTCTTTAACCAGCTATTTAAAGTTCTCACCCAGAATGACTCAGATGATGTCACGTCTACCACCACCAGGTATAGAGATCATTTAGAGATAAGATCTATCTATTTCCTTAGAACATTTTAGATTATCCTTAGATTATCTATTTATGTCTATATTAGAGATGATATCTATTTAAAACATGGACAAGGAAGTATTTTCATTTAAAAACAAGGAAACGTTGTGTTGTGTGTGTATCACTGTTACTGCTGTTGTTTTTTTTTTAAAGTGGGTCGATTACAATTTTTCCAGGGTCCTAGTTCACATCCTTGCCAAGTGCCATGAAGAAAACCTGGACCATTATATGCACTCCTACATCAAGGTGTGTATGAGACATAATGCTGCAGGATGTCATGCTCATGCACTGTATTTACAGTGAACTCTTATTTCCCGCAAAAATACTATCTTTTTAACAGCATGAATGCGGTCATGCTTGATTTAAACCAGTTGTGGAAAGAAAGCTAATAAGCAAGAAGTGATTTGGACACGAACTCACACACACACACACACACACACACCTACACACACCCTCTGTACCAGATTTCTTCCACAAGATTTCTTATAGTAGAAAAAAAAGGGACAGGAAGAAAGCAAGGGCAAATGACTAAGGAAGCACTCAATCACAGAGAGGAGGAGGGAAAATAAAGGAGAAGGGTAACCAATGAGAAGGGTGGTGTAACCATAGCAACTGATAGTACGGCGTCTGTGCTGGTTTTTGCTTTGCTAGGGCTCTGCATTGCAGGGTGTGTGTGTGTGTGTGTGTGTGTGTGTTAATATACTGTACATGCGTTTTTCTCAGCACCGAATATGCATGCTTAACCATTATTAAAAGGTGCGCAGAAAGAAAACAGCAGCCATCAAAAACAGCCACATCCTGCATCAGTCCATGTTGTACATGCACCGGGGGATGTGGGAAAAAAGAGAATGAAAGAAAGAGAGCACTGAGATTACTCATGCTGTTATTGTGTCTTGTAAACCTTACACATAGTGTGCTGTTTGCACGCGCAGCAGAGATGCTGCTATCACACCCCCTACCCCGACTACAGAGCAGGATTTATTTTAGGAATAGAGACGTTCCTCTTTAAAAAGGATTTATTATTTGAGTGTAATTTTGTTTTACATTTTACCGTCTTTATCTCACTGTCATGCAGGATGTGTTTTCACGAGACTAATAAAGGGTCTGTGCAGTGTTTAGCAACAGCAACAGCCCAAATGTCTAGCCCGGCAGTCCTAGAGGGCCGGTGTCCTGCAGAGTTTACCTGAACCAGCTAGTCAAGATCTTGCTAGGTAAACTTGAAACTTACAGGTAGGTTTGTTAAAGCAAGTTGGAGCTCAACTCTGCAGGACACCAGCCCTTTAGGACCGAGTTTGGACACCCCTGGTCTAGCCTATTGTAACAAATCCACTGACTAAAGCTAGTAGTTCAGAACCCAGGTGCAGTTTATTAACCCAACGTGACACAAAACAATAAACAAGGACTAGACTTAAACTTAAACTCACAGACAGCAGTACAGGGAACAATAACTCACCAAAGACAAGGCAACAAATAGCCTATATTATTTATACAAAACTAAAAGGGAACACAATAACTAAACGAGACACACCTGAACATAATGACGGACACATGACCATGAACCACATTAAACACATGGACTACAACAATGACAAAGACCTGTTGTTGCTGTCCGGTGGTCCGGCAGGGCAACACACCCAGCAAGCCTGACCGAATCCTGACACCTATAGTCGACTGTACAATTTATTCACTTTACTGTTTGAGTATTCATATTCCATGCTAGCATTGGTAGTATTGAGAGACTAGCAAATGCAAAAAACTGGACTAACAACCTGATATACCAGAAATTAAGCAAAAAGCACACAGTGGAGTAAAAAAACCCAACATGACAATGCATAATGTGCACAAAGAAAACTCCATGAAGACATGGTTGGTCATGATATCAGTGTGCAGGAATTCCAGCCCTAACCTGGAAAACCCTGTTACAGTAAGTTTCCTGATAATGACTATTACAGAGAGATTCTGCAACTATTGACACTTTAATATTACCAAAAGTTACTATAAAATCTCACACATTTACTTCTGTGGTTGTGACTGATTTTAGAATTTTCCTTTTATTTAATTAGATCCAAAATAACTAGTAACTGTGACGCACCGGCATGAACATCACAAAGATAATCCATGTTGTGGATGATTTTCTATTGAAAAACACACAATCCAAATCATCAGGCAAAAGCAGAAACAGAAACCAATCAATCGTCGGTACACGATAGGCAAATCCAAAACACAAAAAAAAGACAAAGTCAAAACAAGGCAAGTGTCAGTAACATGATCAATAATGCAATCATAAATACATACTCTTGGTATGTAGACTGACTGGTAATACTATGTAAAGTCGAGCTATTCCGATTATCATATGAAGCTAATCTACCATATCATGAGAAAATAGTCTGACTTAAAACTCCTCTGGCCAACAGGTGGAGGTGTCATGTAACGCTCTACTGGAGTAGTTCTATCAATGGATTAGTTATTATTTTTATACGTAGTCAAATCTTTGGCTACTCTATCCACCTCTGTCTTATTGTGACTGAATAGAAAAAAATCCCCAAAGTCACACTTCATAATCTAGTGCTAAACTTTAACAGAAGTGTAACTGTGGCGCAGTTAAAATCACTTCAGAAAATGAAAAACTGGTCTGAAGGAATCTCTCCAGTCACTTGTTCGGATGTGTCACTCCACCGTCCTATACCTACTTAGGATAGATACTGTAGCTGCTTGCTGAGGTTATGGCTTCATGTCGAACCTGTGGTCTCGGATCACTTTGATGGGTTAAAATTATTTATTTAAATGAGACCTGAATCAGTTGTCTCGTTTTTCTAGTGGCAATACTGGTGGCCGGATTGGCCGGATCCGTGCAGGATTTGTTTGTGAATTTGTTTAACTTGCGGATTCATTGGTGATATCACATCATGACACAGATATCATGAACAATTTGCACAAATGTTTCTAATGTGTGCTTCTATTTAAACAGTTTGTGTTTAAGACTGAGGCACATGGATTCCGGACTGTGCATGAAGAGCTGGCCAAAGGCATGACCTCTGACCTGAAGAGCAACGAGCAGTCAGCTGTGAAAAACATCCTTAAGGTAAGACAACACAGTCGACGACTGTCTTTCCGGTACAGACCTGCACCAATTGGAAATTTCTTTCTCACATGTGATTCCTTCATTTTTTATCCTTGTAGTTTTCTTGGTTCTTTCTGGAGATCATAGTGAAGTCCATGGCCCAGCACCTGGTCGATTCAGACAAGCTAAAAGTAAAATTTTGTCTTGAACTAGTTGCACTGATTGGTTTTGGGTTTTTTGGACACATTTTAACTTCAGTTAAGAAGGTCATCTGTGTATGTAAACAGGTTCCTCGGTCACAGAGGTTCCCAAGCACCTTCCAAAGCCACCTGGAGACTCTCATCATGACAATGTCAGATCACATCTACTGGAAAAGCAAAGATTTGCCCGAGGAGACTCGCAGTGCCAGTCAGGCTATTGCCGCTTTTGTAAAAGTAGGTGTCTTTACTATACTCTAGTTTAAGCTTTAATTCGGAAGAGAAACCTTTTTACTTATTCACCAAAAACAAAGTAAATCTAAATTAATGCAAGTTTGTAGTTTAATTCTTATTCCAGATGTGAAGTGTGAGTCCAAAAATTGCTAAATAAAGCAATGGCAGCAGTGATTGGTTTGATCTTAGATAATTCTGATTATTATTGGCTAAATGGCTGTGAATATAGAGTCACATGGTCTGAGCATTTCCATATATTTCCGTCTTGTATGAGGTAGAGGTTAACTGTGAGTGTGTGTGTGTTCGTTTGTGTGCTTTCTCAGCGCTGCTTCACTTTGATGGACCGAGGATTTACCTTCAAGCTTATCAGCAACTACATCAACATGATCACAAACAGTGACAACAAGGTAGCACAATCCATATGGAACTGCCAATAATTGAATCTTGCAAGCAGAACGGTCATGTTGTTGACTATCGATCCATATCTCTGACCTCTCATTTGTCCATTTTATTTCTTTGTTCAGATGCTGTGCGAATTCAAGTTCGAGTTCCTGAGGGAGGTGTGCAACCATGAGCACTACATCCCTCTCAGTCTGCCCATCCCTTCTGCACGAATCTTAGGTTAGCCAGCTTCAAAGCCATGCTATGTTCCAACCTCATGTGTCTGGTTTTCATTAACACGGACAACTCCGCTTGAACAATAATATTATTTCCTCCATTTCTGTTCATTCCATTAGATAAGGCCTCACCGGAAATACAAACTGCCCAGGGTAATTATCATACACTATGTTAAATATTACATTTGTTCTAGGCTGGCGCCTGGTTTAGTGGGTAAAGGCGCTGACACCCATATGTGCAAGTTGGTTTGACTCCGCCTTGCATCCTTTCCCATTCCCCCCTCTCTCCTACCAACAAAGGCAAAAAAATGCCAAAAAATATTACATTTGTTATAAGTTTAAAACATGTCATGATGTTTTATCCAAAATAGAATATTATTTAAAGTTGGGGCCTGTCTTATATAAATTTCACAACATCATCCATCTTTCCATGGCTTCAGTTCCCATTTGTGATCCCATCTTGTTGATGGTCATGAATATCTGTTTTTCAGTTGTTTTCCTGGTCAAATGTCTTTCTTTTATCTGTTAGCGGATATGCCAGAGTACAGCCTTACTGGAGAATTCTGCAGAAAACATTTCCTGACTGGTCTGCTGTTAAGAGAACTCGGTTTGTCTCTACAAGATGAACAGGACATTAGGCATCTGGCTCTGGCCAGCCTGAAGAACCTGATGGCCAAACACTCCCTGGATTCCCGTTATGCCTTAAAGGTAAACTTTCTTGAACCATGCTGCTCTGTATTTTTCCTGTGGAAAAAAAACAGACAACCAGGTTTATAAATTGTTAACGTTAAGCTATAAAAGTGGGTATAATAGTTTGGAAGGATTTCTAAAAGGAGGTTTACACAAAGCAAGCATACTGCGCCAGTTCAGACAGTCTCATAGGCAAGCTTTCTATCAGCTGATTGAGAGAAATGCAACCCAACCACTAACAGCTGATCGGGTCCTAAGCACCCTATTGGCTGCTTGTCTGCTTGCTCTGCTGCTTCCTCAACACGCTGCTTTACAATCCACCCCCTTCTATAATTTTAATATCTAAACAATGTCATTCTGTTGTCATTGCTGCATGCTTTAATTTTGTGCTGCTCTCCTATTCATGAAATGATAGGGTCGCCACCTGAAGATGCTGTTTCTCTGTCTAGGCTTTTCATGAAGCTCATGGAAAGACAGGGCATTTAAAACAGAGCCATAGCGTTAAATGTAAACTTTGAACATGGCAGTAAAAGTCAACCTAATGTACATATTTGTTCTCTTTTTTGACTGAAGAGGACCTGACTGAATTATATTAGCTTCAGTCTTATCTACAATCAAATACCAGTAAAAGCATAAGAGGTGGGAAACCAGACTAAAACAGGAAAAGGAACCAAAACCAGCATAGGAACAGGAAGTGGGAACCCATGACATAATAGAGACTTATGTTTTGATATAATAAAAATGTGGAAAAAACTATTTTCTACGTGTTTATCGCAGAAGTACATACCGTATGTAGTGATCTTAAACATGGGTCACGTCTACAACTTCAGTTCTTCTCTGTTGTTGGTGCTAATGCTAATGTCGTCTATATATATATATATATATATATATATATATCACACCCAAATTGTTGCCAAAAAAAAATTTAGACACACATTTGTCTATTATTCCTTCACTGAAACTAAAAGCCATCAATATTGTTGAAGCATGACAATGCCCCTGTACACAAAGCCCCTGATCTCCATAAAGAACTGTTGTGTTCTGTTGGATTGAAACAATACTTATATCCTTCACAGAGCACTAATTCGGACTTAACCCCTTAATACTGAACCCCTTCGAGATGAAATGGAACATTAACTGTACCCCAGACTTCATTAACTCATCTCTTCTCTCTAATATTTTGTCATGCTTTTTTCAGAAAATTTATTTGATAGGCAGGTGTCCAAAAACTTTTGGATATGTATTGTATAACTTGCATTTTTTTGGGGGGGATTTTCTGTCAGGTGATGGGCATGCGCATGACATAAACTTTAAATTCTTTTATATATTTATTAATGCTTATTTTAAAAACTCTCGGATCAAAAAGGTTACCCACATAGCACTCACCGTCCCTCTTAAAGTCCAACTGGGTCTCCTGGAATTTGCACTTGCTAAATCTCATGTACGAAAGCTATCTTAACTTTATACCAAGTTCCCATATTGGCCCATAAACTAACTAAGGAAGCACATGGAATTTTTTTTATTTGGGTCATTGACAAAATTTGTGTAAAGCGTTGCATAAGCGAGAGACTACGAACACACACCACTTTTCCCTGGATAAAAATGCATTTGGTTTTAGTTATAAGACATTACAATTGATTTAGTTAAGCAATGTTATGTTATGCTACTTTAAAACCTGTGTGTGTATGTGTGTCTGGTGCATGTGGACATGGGAAACAATGCTGGAAAGTAAAGTACTGAAACAGCAGGAACATATTAAAGCTGGATGTCTACGCCCATGTATGTGCAGTGTGTGTGTGTGTGTGTGTGTAAAATAAATGAATGCTGAACTACCAGATTACCCTAAGAATACATCAAAGCTAAAGTCAACATTCTATATGCTGTCCCTTCTGTACTTGTTTAAAAAATCTG
The DNA here is from genome assembly GCA_005784505.1 of Bagarius yarrelli. NCBI lineage: Eukaryota > Metazoa > Chordata > Actinopteri > Siluriformes > Sisoridae > Bagarius > Bagarius yarrelli. The sequence continues at coordinate 1,417,196 of VCAZ01000076.1, read as the reverse complement.
TGTGTGTGTGTGTGTGTGTGTTTAGGAGAAGCAGGCCAGGATTGCATCTCTGTATCTTCCCCTTTATGGTCTAATCCTGGACAATATGCCACGCTTCTTCCTCAGAGACCTTTTCCCTATTTACCTGACCAACAGTGACCAGGTACGACACACACATTTAGGAATATGCAGAAGTTGGGATTTTTTTTGTTTTAGAACTTCAATTACAGTAAAAAAAAAAAATCTCATTCCAGATTTTGAACAGATTTCACATTTAAAGGACCAGAACATTCATCACTGTTTATAATTTATGATTGTAGTATATTCCAAACAAAGATCCAGCCCAGAAACATTATCATGTAACAGTTCTAAATGTTAATGTACTGTATCCTAAAAGTTCTGTAAAAACTTCCTTATGATATTCCATACCCACTCGAATATTCCGAAGTCTTTCCTATGTAATTAAATTATATTTTATCTACATTTACAGCATTTGGCAGAGGTCCTTATCCGGCGTAACTTAAATTTATACAACTGAGCAATTAGGGGTTAAGGGCCCTGCTCAGTGGCAACTGGGTGGTGCTGGGAATCGAACCCTGATCTTCTAGTTGGCAGTCCAATACTCTAACCACTGCACTACCACATTTCTTGAACGTTATTTCCTGGACATTATATCCAAAATATCCAAAACATCTGTTATATTGATAAGCTTATATAAATCTTGTACCATCATGAGTAAATTCTAGAAGGTTCCTCAGCTGTCTGTCTAACCTTTGGCCTAATTGCATTTTTCTTTAAGGGTTCCAAAGATGACGTAAGTGTCGGAGGGTTGGCAAGTCAGAGCGGTCACAGCACACGTCCTGGAAACTCGGTAGATCCTACCTTGTCTAAAGAGGTGCTCAACTCTATTACAGGTGTGTGTAGGGGTATAACTGATCAACGTCATCTTAACTTTGGCTAAATAGGAACAGTTCTACACTTCTACATGCAATTATTTATACAGTTATCATACTGAATGTGTAAGATTCTGTTTAATATCCAGATTAAACACCAGTACAGAGTTATATCAAGTCCCTTTATTTATATAGAGCTTTTTAACAATAGAGATTGTTTTAAAGCAGCTTTACAGAATCCAATTAAATACAGCAATACATTAATCACTCACTGAAAACACTCAGTTCAGTTTAATTAATATCTGTAAATTAGGAGTACCCAACTAAGCAAGTCACAGGTGACAGCGGCAAGGAACCAAAACTCCATCAGTGACAGAATGGAGAAAAAAGCCATGGGAAAAACGAGGCTCAGTCAGGAGGATCAGTTCTCCTCTGACCAGCAGGTTATTCCATACTGCAGAAATGTTTCCGTGGTCTTGTCTGGATGGCCGTCCTAAGAACAAGATCGTCACTGCCTCTGGGGCTTAATGTTTCTGTGCTGATCCACCAACTGGGCTGGATACAAACTGGATCTGGTGGTTTGTAAAAGAAAACAGACCTGTATTAGTGTAGATGACGTTCCACTTACGATAGACAAATACACTGTGTGTTATTGGTGGTGCGTCACACCAGCAGAGAAAGCCATCACCTGAGTAATAACTGTTTTTGCTCCTTCTGCTGCTTCTACCCATCACTTCCTGTTTGGTGGCTATATTAGCTTGGCCATGCCAAACAGTCCCTTGAGAAGTAGTGCCAGTTCTACCACCTTAACAAGCGTTTATACTTCTGTGTCTGATTGCCTCGTGTACGATTTATTGCTTGTGTTCTTGGACTTCTGCTTTTTGGATGACCCTTTTCCTGTGACTGATTATAGTGTTTCTGATCTGACTATGATTCAGATTTTTCATGTTTTGGATTGTTGATGTATCTCCACAACAAACCTGCTTGATCCTCACCTTCTTGACACTGGAGCATTTGCAGCTCCTGGCATTTTCTTACACAATAGTCTCAATAGTTTCTCAGAACACACAATAGAACAAAACAACACAGCATAAGACCCCCAAAGTTTTCATTCCTGTCAGCCATCGTCACCTTTTTTATCTTCCGCAACTAAATTCAGTGTGAGCAAGTCGTTTGCGGAGACATGCACCAAATATAAATCGCTGAAGGACACGGTAAGGACGCAGCAGGTGCTTGTACACCACAGTCTGCAGTCTTGCAGGCGAGCGAAAACAAAGGACATCTTGAATGTCAGTCTGTACTCATGTATTATCCAAAGCAGTCTGCTCACAAACACCACCTACAATCAGGTAGCATGATTGACATGTTTACAGAACATAACTAGAAAAGCAGGACAAACAATACATCACTTTTTTTTTTTCACTTTATTCAGTGTTTTCGTCACTCGCCGTATCTACGACTAACAACACCGATTCACGAGGCTCGCTTATCAGCATCGAGTCCAACCCCAGCAACAGCGACCGCAACAGTGAGAAGATGGACGGATGTGAAAAGGTAAGAAGATCCACATGTGCTGCTTAATTATGATCACTGTACAGTAACACATTTCTGATAAAAATCTTGGATTTGTGCAGTTTGCCAGGCCGCAGTCTCTGATCGGGTTCGGCTCACGCTTTGACAAACTGGACCAAGCAGAGACGCGCAGTCTCCTTATGTGTTTCCTGCATATCATGAAAACCATATCAGAAGGTAAGGGATAAGGGCTTACATATAGTATACACACACACACATATCAGTTTCCAACATGGCAGTTTAACAATTTGACTACATGAATTAATATCTGCTTCCCTGATGTTTGATACAGGCTGATGTGAGTGGAAATAATTTGTGCTTTGTATTACAGAGGTCATGGTTGCATACTGGCACCGAGCCATTCACCAAGAGATCTCGGACTTTTTCAACATCTTAGAGTAAGTTTGTTTTGGTAAATGATTAACTAATATCTTCAATAATAAATGAATATAGGAAGAAAGCTAGGATTGATGGGAGGAGTGTGAGTGGTGAGGTAAATAGATTCAGTGATTAAAAAGGATGAAAATATAGAAATCAACAGAAAACCTGCCTTTTAATTTTCGATAATTAATTAACTTTTAATTTAATTAACTTTTTTCAGACTTTTTCCCACTTTTAAAACTTTTAAAACATTAATGTTTCCAGAAATTAGCTGACACCCTTATCCAGAGCGACGTACATGTAAAAGGTGGTGGCGTAGTTGTTATGGTGTTGGACTGCTAATTTGAGGATGAGGTTTTTATTCCCAGCATCATCAATTTGCCACTGTTGGGTCCCTGAGCAAAGCTCTTAACCTCCTTAAATATTGTTCAGTTGTATAAAAGAGATAAATGTAAGTCACTCTGTATAAGGACGTCTGTCAAATGCGGTTAAAAAATGTTTTCTCAATTTAGAAGTTGAGGGTTAGGGGCCTTGGTCAGGGGCCCAGCAGTGGCATATTAGTGGTGATAAAAATGAAACCCATGATCCTTTGATCAGCAGTCCAACAGGATCAACTTTCCCATATTTATGTGAGGAAATGTATTCCCGCCAAAGATATTATTATACAGACGCCCTTATCCAGAGTGGCTCGCACAACTGAGCAATTAGTGGTTAAAGGCCTTGCTCAGGGGCCCAACAGTGGAAATTTGGTGGTGCTGGGAATCAAACCCTGACCTTCCAATTAGCAGTCCAACACCTTAAACACTGCGTTACCACCTACCTATACATCAGTACAGACTGACATTAAAGATGTCCTTTTTCCCTGTGATTCTGTGCTCAGTTTCCTTATTAACTCTTCATCTCATCTCTGACAGACTCTGTCTCCAGCACTTCAGGTTCTTGGGAAAGCGTCACATAGCCAGGTAAGTGCCTTAAATGGATCAGCGTAACCCCGAGCATGTGCACTGCTTAACTTTTGGTCATTTCTGCCTGTGTGAATGTGTCTCTATGTGAAGAGGAGGGGGAAAAGAGAAGGGCAATATAGAGAGATGTGAGCCATAGGGCTTCCAGCCAGACTGAGAGAAAAAAATATGTGCAGCTCAGTGACAGAAAGAACTTCTTTCATCTAAAGCTTGGAGTTGGAAAGAAGATAGAGAGTTTATTATTTATGGCACTTGGGATCACAGTTTTTTTATGGTCATTATACAAGGCAAAGTTATGTAATTATTTAAAATGGCTCCTGAACAACAAGATAGTTACTGGCATGGTGACTTCTGAATATAATTATTATAGTTAATGTTTCTTATCAACTTCTCGATGACTATACGATTTCCAGTAATCTTAAATAATGAAAAGTAAAAAGATTTATTTTTTCCTAGCCAATCAGCCAGTAGTAAAAAAAGTTACAAGTGACCTAAAGAGGCTCTTTTGGGGGGTCTTTTTTGTCTTTTTTTTTTGACATCAAGTGACTTGTCATATTTGATTTTTTTAAAGCTTAATGTTTAGGCTAATGGATTTAATAAACTATCATACCTACTGTATAACTAGTGGCCTAATCCTAAATTTAATAGATTAGTCTGTAAACCTCTCGACACCAGAGTCAGCCATTTATATAAATAAAGCATTTTTTATGAACAAAAAACTTTTCACTTTGTGTGTGACACGGTTTTACAAAACACAAAAAGCACTGATATGTGTTAGATAGATGGATAGATGGCTTCATGGTGAATTAATAAAAGAATAAATGGATAAATATTTGGATGGCTAGATGGATGGATAGATGGATGAGTAGATAGATAGATTGATAGATTGACGATTTCATGGATGATTGGTTGGATGGATGGATGGATGGGTGGATGGATGGATGGATGGATGGATGGATGGATGGATGGATGGATGGATGGATGATTGGTTAGATGGATGGATGGATGGATGATTGGTTAGTTAGATGGATGGATGGATGGTTAAAGTTATGGATAAATAAAAGAGGGTATATCAATAATCAAAATTTTTTTTTCCTTCACATTATTTCTAATAGAATGCTCAGTAAAATATTGTCCAGTGCACCTTTTATATTTAAGTATAGGGAATGATAATAATGGATAATATTTAATTTATTGCTTCAGTCCCTTAAGACCACATAGTTACAGAAACATTAATAACAGTATTATTAATAACTGAGAAGCTAACCTGATTTGCGGTGGTGTGTAATGTAAGTGTTAGTATATGTACAGCATGATTAAACCTTCACGTATTGATCCTCCCGCTTGATTTGAATCTGTGAATGTGGCTTGGTGTGTATGTGTCTTGCCTGGCTTCGCTTTCTCCTTTCCATCCCATCAATTCTGCTCAGCTAGCCCCTATTCCAAAACCGCTACCTTTTATATCAAATTACACGTATTCTGACACTTAAATTCATTCGCTAGTGCACACATGCCCACAAGACATGGCCAGCATCACATGAGGTGCTTGATTTATTTTTTTCCTCTCACAATAACATTTGCAAGATGAACTAGCTTGAACGCTGCCCTTCTTTGAATCATGGCCTGCTAAATTAGTGCTTAGTGTTTCTTTTCTAACTGGCTGCTTCGAATGTGATGAAGAATGTCATGAGAATGATGATGATGATAATGATGGTTCCCCTAACCCCTGCTCTGATTGGGTCGTTGTGCACAGGAAGTTAGCGGCTGCAGTTAAGCTGGCGCAAGCCACACAGAACACTGGCACTCTGAAGGGTTCGAATGCTTCCACCCAGTCCTCAGGGCTTTTGCCCCAATGGTAAACTACCCCAAAGGACTACATTCCCCTTAAAGACTAGCTTTTTATTCTGAAGTAAAATAACAGTGTTAGCATTTCTAATATTTTGACAGGTAACAAAAAATAGACTGATTATTTGTCAGAAATGATTAATACTATTGTAGTATTAGTGAAATTATAGATCCTATACTTTTTATACTATGTACATATTGTTATCTTTTAACATGTTTTTCCGCTTTCAACAAATCTAGCAAAAGTTTTCGTACTTTTTTTTAATAGCTTTACGGGCCTGTTCAACCAAACTGAATAATTTTTATTAAACTTCCTATTTTTCTGATAAGTGTAGAAAGCATAGTTATTAGCATACCCCTGTTAGCAATATATCTAACAGAAGCTGTACGTTTTCACCACCACAGCCATGACCAATATAAATGGTCATTTTGTTCTTGGGACTAAATGCTTCAGTGATACTATATATTGATCCTCAGTCCTTATATTATTTTTACAGAACCCAAGAAGTTAGCCTCATTAGCAATGTTATCTAGCAAAAGATATCAGTTATATTGATCTTTCCTCAGCCTTAAGCTAAACTAAAATACTATTTTTTTTTTAATTTTTGGGTTGTTTGATTTGGGTGTCATGTATAGTTTTACCCTTCTATGTCTTTATTCTAACGTTTATCTCATAGCTTTACAAGCAAAAAAAAAAAAACATCCACCGCAGACAGAGTTTATTGTTGCAACAGCTCATATATCCATCATTTTTCCACTGTAAAAATATCTTAGTTCATTATTTTTCCATCAATATTTCATGATGTGATGCAGAACAAATCTCCACTAATATAATGTTCTTCTGCAACACAATGTGGCAGCCATTTTGTCTGTAATCCAGCATGGCCGTCTCCCCTGACCCGCTTTGTGTTATTCTGTGACTGGACGGGCTCTTTGTATAACTTTTGTGTGTGTAAATAAACCTATTTTAATAAAATGCTAAAATCATGTCTAATAACTGCTGTGAACTCTTTGTGGAGAGGAAAATATTTTTAACAATTGCTTTTTACATATCTATTTCTGAGGTAATAAAATGCTAGCTTAAGTTATAACTGACACTTTAGTTATTCTAACTGTTTTAATGTACAAAGCATTTAGATAAATAAATACATAGTCCGTTTAGATGTGCTAGTAAGCTAACAGTAAAATAAGGTGCATCTCATTCAGCTATATATATTTATACACGCTATTATTTTAGCCTGAAATAATTTTAGAGTGAAATAACCCAACATTTTTAGGTCATAACCCAACATTTTCAGGTCATAACCCACTTTATTTTATTTATTTTTAAAAATCAGGATGGTGTCTGGTCAGGATGGGCACCGACATGCTCGTTCCCACACTATGCCTATTCTTCGAGGAAAGAATGCTCTCACCAACCCTAAACTGCTGCAGATGATGGAAACAGGTAACGGCGCCTTAGCCAGCTTGCCTATAAATACCGTACTCATATACATTTTACTGTTTACATTTTAAAAACTAAAGGGTTACTTGGTGTTTACAGGCTAAATAAGAGTACAGTGGTAACTTGACTTTTGAGTGTCCCAACTAGCGAGTTTTTCGCGATACGACGATTTATTGCTTTAAGTTGCGAGCTGAAATTTGGATTACAAGCCAGCTTCAAACATCCAACCGCTAATAGGCGTAGCGAACACCACAGTGAACGCCGTAACATCCCCCCAGCATCCCGTGTCTCACTCGATAGCTAGTCAGACATGCGCGTTAGCAAGTGGAGTCGTCTGATCTCCAAGGTAAATGCTGTACATTATACTTAATAACACGAGTTTATTCCAGTACATCTTATTGTATTGTTTTTATACAATATTCGTTATTTATAAGTTTATTTTTCTTATTTATAAACATGTAATAAAAAAATTGCTGTGTTTTTTTGGGGGATCTGGAACGGATTAATGGAAATTCAATTTATTTCAATGGAGAAAAGTGATTTGAGTTAAGAGCACCGTCACAAACAAATTATACTCGTTAGTCAAGGCACCACTGCACTGTATGTTTTAATTAAAAGATATTCTTAGCAGCTTGGGGTGTTCACGTAATATCTTAATATATAGCTCAGGCCCGGCTCCAGGTTTAAGTAATGATGGTCCATAGAGGGGGCAGGGGGTGTTGTTAGTTTGTAGAAATCTGAGAATTTTTGTTAAATTTGTGCCCCTCTAAGATACATTTCAGAAAAAAAAATGTTAAGATAGGTGAGGCAGCCATGTGACAGAGTGGGCCTGGCCCACCTTGGCCCACCTGTAGAGCTTGCAGTGCAGCTTTACATGCTAATTGTGTATTTGTATTTGTGCATGTATGTGGGTATTAGATGGAAATTCAGCTGAGAACGACAATTTCAACCCGACAGACATCGAAGCCAATCTGTCCACCGAAGTGTCCCTCACCGTTCTTGATGTCCTGGAACTATTTGTGCAGCACCACAAGGTCAGCAGACGCTCATGCATTCTGTTTCTGTGCTAGTTCAATCAATGACCCCGTGGGTGGAGGCTTATTTGTTAAGCTCAGTTTTTTTTTCATACGACAGTGCCACCAAGTGGATGATAGATCATCAGCAATTTGGATGTTAGAGTCTTCCTTTTTTATAGGGAACAATAAAATCAATTACGTTTGGTGCTATAGATTTTTTTTTTTTTTAAATTACAAAAGCTGTGTTATCATTCTTACATATAGGATTTTTTAAATAAAACATTTTGGAAGAGCACAAATGTAACAAAAATAGGTTGTCTTCTTAGATATGTAATGAACAATAATTTTTCATAATAACTACTTTTTTTATTACTTCCTATCTGCGAGGTTAATAAAGTCAGAAGTTCCATATGAAGAATTGTTTATAACCTATGAACAGAAATACTACATTTATTGCATGTTTTGTTATGGTTTTCATTGTGTTTAAGGAAATTGTGTAGCTTATGTATTTTTAATAGACTGTATTAGTTCCTGCATGTTTTTTGTTGCATTTGTTAGTGAAAGAGGACAAAAAACATTTTACATTTAATATTTTAAACCCCGGACAAGACAAAAAAGCAAAATGCAACAACAATGTGTTGTAAAAATATAAAAAAAAAATGCATGTGTACAGTTGTTTAAAATATTTCTAAAAAGTTTGACAAGGTTTTTTTTTTTGCACAATTTCTGATATTGCAAACTTTTTTGTTTTGCTTATTCCTATAAAGGAGCGTTTTATATATATATATATATATATTAGTATAAAAGGTATACTATATGGACAACATCCTATTCCAGATTTGTCTTACTGTTCCTTGTATTGTGGAGCAGGGTTGTGGGGATTTTTTCATATAGCCACAATGCCATTAGTGTGTGGGTGAGTTTAGGTAAGAAGGTATAAGGTGCATTCGGTTTAGCAGGTCCACATTTTTTTCCACATTAATCAGGATTTGTGCACATTGTCATGCTGGAATAGATCCATTAAAGGAATAATATAAAAACAACACCCAAAGACCTTCTAGACAACTGTGTGCTTTAGACTAAGAGACAATAGTTTGGTAAAGACACACTTCTGTGGCTGTGCTGGTAGAGTGTCCACCACCTTTTGGCTATATGATGTATCTCGTATGTTTAGTTATATACTGTATGTCATATCTGACTTGCTGTACCTCTGTACAGAAACAGCTGCTTCAGGATGAAGGTCAGAACTCTCTGATGAAGAAAGTGTTTGACACATACCTGCTCTTCTTCCAAATCAACCAGTCCACTACCACTCTGAGACATGTTTTCGCTGCATTGCGTCTCTTTATACAGAAGGTACGCAAACACACACTTTCAACCTTTACAGCCGGTCTGTCATACCAATTTAGGGCTTATTATGTATTTATCTTTAGTAAATTCCATTTTGCTTCTGAATAAGAACAAATTGTGTATAATAAGAAAGTTAAATGTCTCACTCTCTCTTTTTCTTTCTCTCTCTCCCTGTAGTTTCCCTGTGTGTTTTTTCAGGGAAAGGCAGACCTGTGTGGTTGTCTCTGCTATGAAATTCTAAAATGCTGTAATCATCGCTCCAGTAGCACACAGACCGAAGCTTCTGCCCTTCTGTACTTTCTCATGAGGAAGAATTTTGAGTTCACCAAGGGCAAGTGTATTGTCCGATCTCACCTCCAGGTTTGTCTACCATTGCGTGCAAGCGTCATTTAAAATCTTAAATCTTCTTCTTTAACAGCAAACGAAGAAGAAATTGTTCTCCTGCTTCTGTATTTTAGGCTCATTTGGCTACTTATGCCTTTAAAAAAAAAAACATCTGGATGACTGACGTGAATAATAATAACAACTTCATCGTCACTTCAAGAATAGTTAAGAAAAGCCGTACTGACTCATCAATCTGCTTGGCTTTGCTTTACCGGTTTATCCTCACACACTCATGTTAAGTTTAGCATCTGATTGTAGCAGCTGATGGTGGGGGGGTCGGATTCCTACAGATAATAATTAGGCTTTGGGCTACAAATATTTTCAACATTCTTATATCAAAAAAGTGCTTTTGAGATGTATTTTAGAACAAAGAACATAAAAACACAAACATATACAAAGGTTTTCTAGTAATAATGAGCATAACCAGCACATCAACCCAAGTGACCAGAAAGAAAGCAGACAATTATTAAATATTACATATTATTGAAAATCTGGAACAGCACATATGAATGGGATGTTTACATGTCTTAATACTTTTGTCTGTAACGTAAAGTAAAGTAAAGTAAACCAGCTGTTTTAGCCAGTGTCCCACTAAGTGTAAAATAAATCCCAAATAATTACAGCATCATTTATCAACAGAGTAATAGCATATTCTACAGTATAGGCCTTCTGTATAGGTCACATTTACAGAAATGCTGTAAAGCAAAAATGCCTTTAACGATGAAGTTATTCCATTAACATGTTTCACATTATTACACAGATGCAATATTTTGCATTAAAACTTCAGTTGAAATAAATGAACTGGTGTCTTGAGGATAATAAGTGCAGTTTTATACAGTAGCTGTTTCGTCTTGGAGCGTCTGTTGATTTAATAACAATAAACATCTGTAAATACACAGAGTACATGAAATAGTGTAGGGTAAATACGAAGGTGCACCAGTCTGAGGCTCTAGCTCCTGTTCTGATTGTTCTAGAGTGCTGAAATAGAGGCGTTGGGACAGACAGTGTTGACGGTGTCACTGGTGTGAACTCGAAACACTGCCCCCATTGTTTGGTTATTCGTTAGTATTAGTTTAGTATTAAATAATAAAATAATTAGTTAAAGTAAGTAAACAAGTTTACCAATGTTATTTAGTTAGCTACGATGTGATGGGATTGTATTTATATATATTTGTAAGTATATACCATATATCCCGCCATTTATAACTTAAGTAGAAGCAAGAAAAATGAACAAACAAACCCAGCCCCGCCCCCACCTGCTGCCACAGTGATGCTGGTATTATCACATGTCAAATAATTGGTGTACAAATATCCTCACTGTCACAATCCTAGTTTATAGGCTAAGCTGTGGATGCCGAATTAATTGCTGTTGGTTTGGTTTTGAAATATAAAGAAATTCCGGAATTAGAAGAAATTTATGTTGGTCAGGATTTTATTATATATATTTTATATATTTTTTAACAGGTCATTAAAGCTGTAAGTCAGCTGATTGCAGATGCAGGTATAGGAGGCTCACGTTTCCAGCAGTCTCTGGCCATCATCAACAACTTTGCCAACGGCGACGCACCTCTTAAAGTTAGTTGATTTACACACTTCTCTCCAGACACGATTCACTTCCTATTATCCAAAGAAGTGCATTTATCATTCGTTTTCCTGTCAGAACACGACGTTTCCAGCGGAGGTAAAGGATTTGACCAAACGGATCCGTACCGTTTTGATGGCCACGTCGCAAATGAAGGAGCACGAGAAAGATCCCGAGATGCTGGTTGACCTGCAGTACAGTCTCGCTAACTCATATGCCAGCACCCCTGAGCTCCGGCGTACCTGGCTAGAAAGCATGGCCAAGATACATGTTCGCAATGGAGACCTGTCTGAGGTAAGAGACAGACGCTTGAGCGAATTATATAGTATTTATTTATAATAAAGAAAATATTAGGAGTGAAAAAAAAAAAAAAATTACATTGCTGTGTGTTGCAGGCTGCCATGTGCTACATCCATATCTCCGCCCTTATAGCAGAGTCACTGAAAAGACGAGGTGAGAGTATGTGCAAACCACAAACTTTCATGCGCATTGCATGGACAGTTAATTTTTTTTTCAACAGTAAGCTCAAAGAATTGCTGGCTGGAACTTTTGTGGTATAACTAGAAATCTTTTCCTCAGCTTTTCTTTTTTTCTCTCTATTTTGCCCTACTAACTCTCTTGGCATTGTAGCTCTAATGATTATCCAGCTTGTTGCTTGTACGTGTGAGAATGGGCAGTTGTGCATGCGTCTGCTTTCTCTCTATTCTTGCCTGTAAAATCATGCACTGCTGACATTAAGTAGCCTAAAGCCCAAGCAAACTGAAATAAACCTGTGTTAAACTGCCCTCCTGCCCCTTTGCAATCACAGGATACTGGAAGCCTGAAAAGGCACGGATCTCAAGCGTGAGCAAGGAGGAGGCCAATGTAATTAACAGTTGCCCTTTACTAACCCCCCAAGAAGGAGAAAGTGAGTGTTTCCTCCACTTACCATGTCTTCAGAGTGTGCTGAAATCTCCTGGATTAAAATCTAACAGATTTTATTTTGCTATCTTTTATATTTAATAGCGAGGCTCAAAATCTTGTAAAATCTTTAAAATTAACTATTTAATGAGTTTATTTAAGTCATCGCTTCTGTTTATACCCTCAGCCTGTTACATTGTACATGTCCGAAAGACTGGAAAATGAGACTTAACATAAAAACGTCATTTAATGCGTAATTACCCTTTTTTTTATACTTTCGTTTGTTGCAGTTAAGAAGATAATCTGCAGCAGTGCTTTATTTAATACTAAAGATTTTAAAATAAAATTCTTACCTACACCTGATTACAATTTATATTAAATTTAAAGTTGTTTTTTTTAATATAAAAAAGAAGACTCCGTTTAACCACAGAAACTCCAGGATAAAGAAGTTGATGAAGAATAATGATTGTTGTTGTATCAGTGATTACTATTCTCACCTGACAAGGGAAATCTCCACCAGCAAGCTTATACATGTGATAGAAAAATCGCATGCTTAGTGAAGACATTTTTTTTGAATGAATGTTATTTCTGTTTTGAAACGTTTTTTCATTGATAAACGTTTTGACTCTTTTACAATATCATACGTTAAAACTAATGTCTTTTATAAATTCAGTCTATTTAAATTCATTGTTGGCTATCAAAAACCTACCAGAAATGTAAACATCTTGCAAGCCCCAATTTTATCTTGACTTGACTAATCAGACTAGAAAGTGGTCATGAACCGTTAATTTGAAGTAAATAACACATTGCTCTTATCTTGTGTTTTTTTCAATGGTTGGGAACTGCAGCCTCGTTTAGTATGGGCTGGCCTGCATTTATGAACATCTCCCCTAACGTACAGGAGGAAGGAGCCATGAAGGAGGACGCTGGAACTCAGGATACACCGTACACGGAGGTACTGAAGCAACTCTGGTTATTTTGAATGAAGTCGCTCTGCGGTATTTTACAATGACTTATGAATTTCCGGACAATAGGACACACTTGTAGAGCAGCTCGAGCTGTGTGTGGATTATCTGTGGAAGTCCGAGAGGTACGAGCTCATAGCCGAAATCAACAAGCCGGTCATCGTCGTCTTTGAGAAGAGAAGAGATTTCAAGGTGAGATTTTGGCCTGTGGGTGAGCTGCTTACTTTGAAAGTGGTAGTGACAGTCGTTAAGGTGTTGGAGCGCTAACTGGAAGATCATGGTTCGATTCCCAGCACCACTAAGTTGCCACTGCTGGACCCCTGAGCAAGGCCTTTAACCTAAATTGCTCAGTTGTATAAAAGACATAAAATGTAGGTCACTCTGGATAAGGGTGTCTACCAAATGCTGTAAATGGAAGCATTCTTTTTTATATTGAACACATTGCATGTCTGTGTGTGTGTGTGTGTGGTGTGGTGTGGTGTGTGTTTTGCAGAGGCTGTCAGAACTGTACTATGACATTCATCGCTCCTATCTAAAAGTAAACGAGGTGGTAAATGCAGAGAAGCGTCTGTTTGGCCGATACTACCGCGTGGCTTTCTACGGACAGGTAAGAATGCGAGTGGGGAAAAAAAAAGGAAGAACCCAAAATCCAAAAAATAAATAAATAATAAAAGGTTTTCCTGTTTTTTGCACACAAAAAAAACAAACCCTTAAAAATGTGGAAATGATGGCCTTAAATGTGTCATATGAGGATTATTTCACCGAATCATCTTCTATATTGATTTCTTTAAATCCTTCGTCTGCTCTTTTCTTTCCTTTTGGTTTTCTGTGTCAGGCAGTGGTAAGTTTGACATCCTGCTTTTTTTGCTTCAAACAATTTAACCCTCCCTCTTTCTCCTATACAGCTAATCATTGAGCCTAGTTTCATATACATACATATATATTTGTGTATGGTATGTCACACTCTAATGTATTTCCTCCCATAATTCACCCTGGTGTCTATGCAGAATATGGTATATAAAGTAACTGTCAGTCGAAACTGATCTATCGAAGTGTTTGGGTGGTTTTAGTCTAACTAATCGTGATGTCTTGCAGTTGTATTAACTGCTTTAACTTTTAGGCCATGTGAGAGACGAGTGCTTTGAGTTGTTTCCTTTAACATAATCCCACATTATAACCATGGCACAGCAGCCTAATAAAAATATACATTTATTAACGCCGCTGCCACATGACATCAGGTTTAAATAGGTTCTTTAGCCTTACAGAACTGATAACACGACTAATTGTGGTCTGTTCGATAGGGATTCTTTGAAGAGGAGGAGAGTAAAGAGTTTATCTACAAAGAGCCGAAGCTCACAGGTCTTTCAGAGATTTCGCAGAGGCTCCTCAAACTCTACTCGGACAAGTTCGGAGCAGACAACGTCAAAATGATTCAGGACTCCAACAAGGTGGCATTTCATATTCTTTTTCTTATTTTATTTTATTTTGACTTGGTCTTTACCTTGCTTCTTGTGTCCAGGTGAATCCAAAAGACTTGGACCCTAGATTTGCCTACATTCAGGTCACCTACGTAGTGCCCTACTTTGACGACAAGGAGCAACAGGATAAAAAGACTGATTTTGAAAGAAATCACAATATTAATCACTTTGTCTTTGAGACTCCCTTTACTCTTTCGGGCAAGAAGCATGGCGACGTGGAGGAACAGTGCAAGAGGCGCACCATCTTGACCAGTACTAGAACTTCTATATTTTTACAATTTACACTTCTTTCATATGAAAATCAGCGCTATTAAAATAGTCTGGGGTTTTCTTTGCTTTTATATGAGAAGACATGCTGGAAGTGATTTTAGCAAATAGGATGTGATCCTGAATTAACATCCTTTGGTGATCAACTTTTCAGTCAACCAATCAATTATAACCACCTGATGTCATGTGTGTGTGTCAGCTAAATCCGCCTCAATTCATTTTTCAATCTTTCCCTTTTTTGCCAAAGAAAAATTTCTGAAAAATCTCTGGTTGTCTGAGAATTCCGGAATAATTGACTGATACTGATGATTCCTGGATTAACATTAAATCACAACATGAAATTAGACTTAAACTGTATTAAAATAATTGATGATAATCAGGAAAAAACATTAATGAATTAATGAACAGTGAATCATAAACAATCACTAATAAACAACTGAATGTAAAATGTTGTGAAATGGTGAACCTGTAGAACCGCAATAGAGCAACATTCTTTAACATTATGTTATTGAATCACAACATTTAATAATCACAAGATTTTAACCATAAATTTGGAAAAAGAAAAAAAAAATTATTTAGGCACACACACACACACCTAAATACATTTTACTGCACACACACAAGTTTCACACATTAACTAAACTGTGCACACATGTTGTATACAATTGTTTAGTAGAGCATGTAATGTATTACAGATGTTAATTTATTTTTTTTATTAAATACATTTATAATATCACATTTATAAGAGGGAAATATTATAATGTTTTTTTTATTAAATACATTTATAATATCACATTTTAGTTTATAAGGAGGGAAAGATTCAATGATGGATTGAGGCGAGTTGGTCGACACACGCTGGTGACATCAGATGGTTCTGACTGGACTGATGTTGATTCAGGATTAACCAAAATTAATCAGGGATCACATCCTACTTGGAAATGGTAGCCACCAGAAGACATGATCACAGCAGCTGTTTCTTTGATTTGAAACAGAAAGTTATCTAACTGGGGCTGAAAATTGTAAAAACAAGTCTAAAACTAAAACTTTCTGGAAAGCTGCTTGTGCCAGTGTTGGAATCAAATCAAACTAAATTAAAATAAGGAAAATTCCTGAGAAATCTAAAGCAATAAAGTAAAAATCCCAATAGAGGAATAGATTTTTTATACAATTATCATATTCTTTTTACTGCTTTTACAACATAAATGATTTAAATGAATCAATGACTCTTTCCTGGTAACTAGCGAGCTCCATGTTCCCGTACCTGAAGAAACGGATTCAGGTGGTGAAGCAGCAGAGCACAGAGATGAACCCTATCGAGGTGGCCATCGATGAGATGAGTCGCAAAGTGTCTGAGCTCAACCAGCTCTGCAGAATGGACGAGGTGGACATGATCCGGCTGCAGCTAAAGCTTCAGGGCAGTGTCAGTGTAAAGGTACATGCTTTCACTCACACACACACACTATACAGCTGATGGAACACATTGTGAATATCATGCTTAAGAAGTTCCTGATGAACCACAACAAAATAAAAAGTTTAGTTCCAGCCCGGCTTTAATAAACCCAACATGCAGTTTCCAGATAAGCCTGAAGGACCTGATTTGCTGGATCAGGTTTGTATAATTAGGGTTCAAGCTACTGTGCAGCGCGGTGGCCCTCCGATCAAAGGTGGGGTAGAAAAACTGTCTGATCTTATCCAGAAACAGCCAGTGTTGGTGCAAGTTTTTATTTCAGCCTGTCAGGTGACATACGTCACTTTTAAGCTCGGATCATCTGATCAAACAGGTGTAACTGCTGCTTGATTGGAAGAAAAACCTGCACCCACGACCACACCTACACAGATATTTCTATAAACACAGATTTTCCTTCTTTGTTTTAAAAAAAAAAATTCGTCCAAACAAGCACAGTTAAAAAAAAAATCCTGACAACGCAAAAACGCCTTATGGAGCGCTGTTAACGCAAGTCAAAATTTCCAGTTTCACCATTGGACAATACAATTCTGAAATTTGTCACCCTGGCAGGTTTTGCGGTTTTGAAAATACCCGTGTACGTACAGACAGGGGCTTACAGAAAAAGATGGTACATCCCTGAATTCCAGCAAATAATTACATATCAGCAAAGTATGCCTCTGCTTGTCCAAAAAAATCAGATAAAGAATAAAACAATAATTTTAAGTAATTTTTATTAGCAGCACATATGGTAACCGCAGGGGTGGGGAGATGGGGGGGGGGGGGGGGTTTAGGTCCCACACACACTTTAGGGGCCCCCAGAGATCAGTTATATTAGTAGTTAACAGTACTAGCAGTAATACTAGCAGTACTAGCTAGTACTGCAAATAAAAAAATATTTAAATTATTATTACAGATACTATCAATGTATTATTACAGATAGTATAAATTACAGTCATATGACCAATCAGAAATAAGAATGTAACAGGGTTGTGGTTTTTTGCAGGTAAATGCCGGTCCAATGGCCTACGCCAGAGCCTTTTTAGAAGAGAAAAATGCAAAGAAATACCCAGATAACCAGGTCAAACTGCTTAAAGAGATCTTCAGGTACACTTTTAATTATAGTCATTACAAGTACATTACAGTGAACTCTAACACTGCTGTCTGTGATATCGATGTTTGGGGTTTGAGGTTCTGTATGGTGTTGAACTTGTTCCACACTCTTTTAAACCATGTTGAATTGGTTAGTTACTGTGAAAGTTTTGAGTGGTCCATGGGGTGTCCCAATTCGCTGGTGAGCTTCTCCACCCCGCATACTTGTGCCCTTAATGTATACTTTCTGTAAGTGTGGGTACAAGTGGACTTCCATTAAAGGATATTACCCAAAATTCATCATGTTTGAAACCAATAAAGAAAAAAAAATTGGTTTTGTTAGACTTTCAGGAATGGACAGGATAGGAAAGTGAAAGTTTATTTATGTAATTTAGATTTTTAGTAGAAATAAATGCATACGGCGTGACCACCAGTCACCAGTTTTGTCGGATTGGTGTCAAGACAATGACATAGCAGTGACGTTTGACGCAGATGGGCAACGTGACTTAAACCGTTCCTACCATTCACGTCAGCGCACTTGTTCCCTTGAGCACTTTATCAACTCTGCACACTTTGTAGAAGACCTTAGGGTGTATTGTGGGTATTTCTTTATATATAAAGTCTAGGGGAATTTTAAAGACAGCTTAGTTAACAGACAGCAATTTTCAGCCGATAGATTTAATGTATTGCGATTCGAACATTTGTTCATTCATTATTTTTGTGCATTAATGCTACAGTCCATTTACGGAGTCTAAATCTGTGCAAAATAGATACGTTTGTTTGCTATTGAATTTTGGTTTGGATTCTTTGGATGGCAGATGTGTGCAGTAGGGTGACTGAAAATGTACTTAACAAAATCAGGTTTGTTGATAGAAAATCAGGACAAATGAAGCAAAGCTTTGCAGAGTATGTCTTCATTAATGCTTGGATAATACTAGTAAATTAATAATTGAATTGATTCAATTGAAACTCCAGACTCTCAGCTGCATGATACTGACAGTCTGTGTCTCCTCGCAGGCAGTTTGCGGACGCATGCGGTCAGGCTCTGAACGTAAATGAGCGGCTGATCAAGGAGGACCAGCTGGAGTACCAGGAGGAAATGAAGGTTCACTACAAAGACATGTTGAACGAGCTCTCGGCCATTATGAACGAACAGGTCTGTGAACATGTGGTTCAGAAGGTCATTCGCTGATTCTGATACTCTTTTTTTTTTTAACATTGTTGTGTGTGCTTTTTGTGAATATTTTTAAAGATCCCACACGGAAGACAGTCAGTGACTGAACGACCCAATACCTTCTGAGTTGCCATGGCAGCAGGATCCAGGAGGAGGGTTTTTTTTTATTCACCCCAGGAACCTTGTCAGTGTATTTTCACCTGAGGACTTTAATGAAATGAAAAAAGGGGCAGATGAATAGTTCAGAGGAGAACATGGAAAAAGCTCACAGTCCTGTAGATGATCTAGACTAAACAGCTGCTCTGTTTTTGGTTGTACAACTTTTTTTTCCCCTGTACTACAACATGTACATGCACACACAGACACACACTCCTATTATGTACACTCAAATTCACATATGCCTTCTTTCCTAATCTCTGATCCTCTAGAAAAACAGTGACCTTAATTAGCTTGAGGTGTGTTCAACTACACAAGACTTTCTAACTATCGAATCTTAGAGGGATTTTACATCAATTGGCTTTTCTTATGTTTCATTTTTCTAGCGTATCCCGAGATGGTTTTGAACACACCTCTAGTTAGTGTTGAATGTAGACATGCCTAAAATAGCAACATCATATCCTAACATTTGCAAATCTCTCAACGCTCACATTTTGAAAATTTCCAATTTTGTAAGGTTTTTATGACTGAAAAAGTGTTATTATGTCATGTACTGTTTTCAATTTGTATATAAGAATTAATATTTAAAATCTTTTGTTTTATATATATATATATATATATAAAAAAAACAATATATGACCTTTTGTTGTTTTGATAAATTAAAGAAAATTGAAATTAAATTTGCCTTTTATTATTTATTAAAATGATTGCATTTACTAAGAAATTATAAATCTAAACATAGAATTGTTAGTAGCTTTTATTTTTATTTTTCTAAAATAATTAACATATTGCAAATAGTAGTAACCAATTGGATCATTCTAGTACACAGTCTTTATGGTATATGTTTCTTATTGTACAAAGATATTTATTCATTTTCTAAAATATGCTATAAAGTCAGCTTAGTTTTCCACTTGTTACTATAAGTATATTAAGTAACCTAAACTGCTTTTAAGTGCGCAGAAAAGTTTGATTGGCCTTCTTTTTCCATAGGTGTTTAGTTAACGTTAGTTAGTTATTTTAAAGTTAAATCTTTCTCGTGATCAACATTTACATTTGCATTTAGCAGATGCTAAATGGATCTGAGGGAGCGTGGTGCTATGGGTGGAGTGATGAGGGCTTGGAGCTAGGAGATTGCTGCTCCATTTTTGTCTTTGTATGCAAGCATCAGTGTTTTGAGTCTGATGTGTGCAGTTACTGGGAGCCAGTAGAGGGAGCGCAGCAGTGGAGTGGTGTGTGAAAAATTTGGTAGGTTGAAAACAACACGTGCAGCTGCATTCTGAATCATCTGCAGAGGACGAATTGCACTCAGAGGAGGATCTGCCAGGAGCGATTTGTAATAGTCTAGTTTAGAAATTACAAGAGACTGCACAAGCAACTTAGTGGCCTTTTAGCACTCAGTTAGCAAAAGATTAAAATGTATTTTAAACATTATTCTTTTTTACAGCGATTTTAAAAGCTATAAAACATTTAGGTGCCATTTTACAAATGGATGTCCAGGACTGTTAAAGGTCTTATCAGATGCCCATTTTTTATAAGTTGATCTGATTCTTTAGAGTTTTAATAAAATTTTTAATAATATACTTTGATTTAAAAAAGGTTTTTGGTAGTTGATTTGGTTTTCTGTTTACCCTACCCCTCTGTTCTGTGGGAGCGTTTACACTGATCCAAAATTTTGTTAGGATGTTTTATTAATAGACATATTAATCACTAACACACACCCTTATAAACCATCTACAATGATACAATTAATGTAGTGTTACCATGTACCATTTTCACCCACAACATACCCAGTTTATAATAAGTTAATCATTAATATAGAATTATATTAGAAAGGTAATATGTAGAAAAGACGGCGATGTTCTCTGAGTGTTTACACTTAACTGCATTCATTGTAAAACGTTATAAGAAAAGGTGTTTTTCAAAGATTTCTAGAAAAGAATTACACTTATTTCTTCTGGAGGTGAAGCAGGAACACGAATAGATGGTAAAGGTTCATTTTTCAGGAGTAACGTTTTATACAGACTGTCATTTATAAAGCAGTCTGGTGAGGTATAATTCATGCAAACATGCATTTAGGTAGAAACCCATTCTGCTCCAGCAACGCACTATGCTAAAACAGCAGTGTTAACAATTGTAGGCAAGCAAGTTGTTCTGTGTGACATCACATAAACAGGCATCTAAATTAAATATCTTAATTTTTAACATGATAGAGTGGTTGTGTACACGCTCTGATGTGCGCACACACATGACAGTTCAACCTGGTAAAAGTGCAGGTCATGACGTTTTAGATGGTTTACATACCATTAGTCGCCTTCCTAGCATTGACACTCACATCAGCATGCACTTAAACCGCAAGATGCCTCAAAAATAAAACAAAATATTCATTACTATAATAAATAGATAAACGGGCCATTTTGCCAGTTGTTTTTAAAGGATTAAACACTTCAGGATATGCTGTGATTAAACCATTTTATTTTAGGATTTCGACAGATAACTTATTTCATTTGTAAAGGAAAAATAAATCTCACTGTAAAAAGTCTTTCTGATGTTTTTAGACACATTTTTTCCTGGTGTTGTAACTGATCTGGGATGAAATCTATAATTTACATTTGTATTGCTCAGTCCACCTCACGTAATGTTTTCCATCTCAATGGAGCAATGTGCTGTTAATTTCCTCTGCTTTTCCAGAGATGCTGTAATTATAGATTAATACCAGGCATTACAATGACATGATGGTAACAATCTGCATGCACAATTACTGTGTCAGCTTCAGAAAATGAGACGACAAAAGCCTTTTGTACGCTGGTACTGCAAAAACCAATATCCGTTTATCATCACATAAAACTGTTTCTTTTTGACTCACACAGAACAAAATAATTTTAGTTTTAAAATTAGTACTGTAGGCTTAGAGGGGCAGTGGTGGCTCAAATGGTTAAGGTGCTGAGTTGCTGATCTAAAGACCAGAAACACATGGGTTCAAGCCCCACCACCAGCAAGCCAACCACTGTTGGGTCCTTGAGCAAGACCCTTAACCCTTCCTGCTCCAGGGCAATGTATCATAGCTGACCCTGCGCTCTGACCCCAACTTAATCAGATGGGATATGTGAAAAATGCATTTCATTGGCTCTGTACACGTACCTTGCACAATGAAGTTGAATATTATAAATAGTACTAGTATTAATACTAATAATTCAAACACTGTTAATATTATTGATTTTAATTATTGAACAATGACCGACAGGAGCAAAGCAAATGCACTGGAAATCATTTACAATGCTTAAAGCCAGCTCCCTCGAGAGCTGCCTCTGCATGCTCCACTCCAAAGCATACAACACACCGCAAGTGAGTATCCAAACACTAAATTTATTTTAATAGATAAAATAACTGAATAAATAAATAAACACACTGCCTGTATTGTATGCTTGTCGCCATATTTTGCTATATCTTAAATATGTTTTTTCTCTAATTTTTCTCTAATTGGGCAATGCGTGTTTATATAGCATTACTTCCTGGTTGATTATGTCATCCAACCGTGACACATAATGCTTCTTGATTGGTCAGATTACACATTTGCTTTAGGGGAAAAGTTTTATAAAAGGGAGTTCCCAAAGCGCATTGAAGCAGCTCGCATTCCTGAGGGGAACTTTGACTTCTGATTTCATTTGCTATGCTGTAATAGATATAAGATCCAAAAATGTTCATTCAATGTAGGTTTAACATAAAAACTTTTAAAAATTATTTTAAAAATATATTTACAATAAAATATTTTAACATCATATTGACATGGTAGGATGGGACTATCATATTTGCCATAGCTTATAAAATATTGCCTTTTTGTCCTTTAGACTCATCAAAGGAGGTGAACTGGGCTTTGATCGAGGAGACCCTCTGACACTGTGATGCTATGATGGAGCCACAGTTTTTCCATAGATACTATTACAGCTGGATTTGTGCAGTCACCTGTCATGCTTTAAGTTTGCCAATGTAACGCTGGTGATTTCTGGCAGCTTAATAAATTAAACTGGGGTAAAATTGGGGTTTGGGATTAAATGGAAGCTGCAATGTTCATTTTCATAAAGTAGGAAGAGGTTTTATGGGAAAATATGGAGATCTCTCATTTTTGTCTAAGCAATGTAAATAGATAAAATAATTAAAACAAAAAAAATGATTATTCTTTAGAATTTAGTAACACAAGACGATGAAATTTCCTTTTATCCAGGAAGGCAGATGCAGATAAATGGACATGATGTGATGTTGATTTCCAAGGTCCAGTTTAATATGTAACAGACCGGGAAACTTTTTGGTGTCATGTGGTTGTGGCACTAATGTTGGTTCAGGAGGTCTGGGGTTCAGTCAGTTCTCTAGTTTATCCTAAAGGTGTTTTTACTGAGGTGGAGGTCAGTGGTCTGTGCAGAACACTAGTTCTTCCACATCTTCATAGAGTGCAGAGGATTTGTGCATGGGAGAACTGCTAAGCTGGAACAATGGTTAGGTCATTTGGTTCCAGTAAAGAAATATGTTATGTTAGAACACTTAGACATAAGGTAAGGTATATTTAGGGTATCTTTCTGTTTTCCTGTTTTTTTCTGTCATTCTTCAATCAGTTTCAATAAAAAGCAAACATGCAAAGCACTCCAAACAGCTGTTGCAGATTTGTGCAATAGATACATTTGGCCTCCGACTGAAATCTTATATAGTGGCATCTCTGAACTCCTTTTTCCATTTCAGTGGTAATTACCGGCTAGCCGTGGAGCCGAGCACCTATTCACTTATTCATGCTCTGGTGTATGCGACAGGATGGCCCACTGAAGCAGGTTAAGTGCCCCTGTGATCACTAACAGCACTTTATCAGGATTAACCTACTTTACATTTACAGCATTTGGCAGACGCCCTTATCCAGAGCAACTTACAATATTCCTTGGATACTATTTGGATATAAACAGGTGAAGAAGCGCTTATAGAACAGGGTTACACCACAAATAGGGTTTAAGGTATTTATTTTAAGAGCATTATAGATGGCAAGATCAAACAAACATTACCTATACCCTATGGTCTAGATTAAAATTTGTATACACGTCGACTCAGCCACACTCTTAAAAACAGATAAGTATGTTCTATGTAGCATATACAGCAAGCTTACGGTTGGTGTGATAGAGTTTCTCTCTCCCACAGACAGAGTCATGCATGATTCATTGTCAGTGGGGAAAAACACAGGGGAATCGGGTGTCTCTTGTTGCCAGCACATCTTTTAGCCTGATCCAGAACAATGGCAATCATGTCACCACTTTATTTCATTCATCATAAAATGAACTACCTTTACCTAATAAACAGAGCATTGGACTATCTCGGATGACCTTTATGCTCAGGAGATACGACCTTATATAACGTATTAACAGTACAAATTGAATAATTTCTTATAGACAAATAATAAGGGAGAAAATATATTGCAAATGTGTGTGTATTCCTTCAGTGTATTTTACATCAAAGAGCATTAAGGAAGTCTGCTATTCATTTTTAATCAGGGAGCACAAAAGAGAGGCTAAATGTCAAAGCAATACATTTAACCTGCTTTTCATGCTCCATCTAATTCTCTGGACTTAAGCAACAGTGCGAAATGCATGCAGATACAGGCTTTCTTTGAGCAAAATTTGCAGATGTATCATGGTTGTTGCGTTCTTGTTGTTTTTTTACATTAACCCTACTAACATGACAGATTAGAGAAACATGTTAGCATGTTATGTGCTTTAAGAGTTGGAAAAGTTGTGGTCACTAATTACTGCAGGGACTTTAACTACAATTTGTATGTAACATGTTTTTGGTTTAAGTGCTGGATATACAACCGTTGCAAAAGTCTCCATTTAGCTCAATAACAAAGGGTTAAGGCTCAGGGTTGTTGTTGCTGTTTGGCCCTTAACTCTTCCTGTTCTGAGGTGCAAAAAAATGACCGACACTCAGTTCAAAGCCAAAAAAAATAATGTAACAAGATGAAGGTGTTATGGTGTGTGCTTCTAGGGGAGCACACGATGTTATCTTTCAGTCCTAAACAGAAGGCACATCTGTGCTTGGTGGATTTTCTACTTAGGTAATGCTGGTGGACACATGGAGTGACTGGGAGTGCTTGTGTCTTTAATCCAATTAACAACTTCAGCCGTAAATAAACCAAAAGCATAATGCAAACAAAAATCCTTTTCCAAAAACCTTACATTTTTCTTCTCTTCTCTATTTCCTTCTCTTTTTTTAATCTTGTCTTTTCTTAATATCTTTCATTTCTTAATCTTTTCTTCTAATATATATAATATATATATATTAATTTTTTATCTGAGACTCTTCTTTTCAGAGATAATTTCTTTCTTATTTTCTTTTACCTTTTTTCCCCCTATACCAGGGCTGTGCCCCATACCTGGTGCTACCTAAATGACCGCACGCCGACTGTTCGGCTCTTTGTTCTTTTATAGGGATGCGATCAGGTGCCTCACATTCCGCTGATTAGCGTCATGGCGGCGTTGCCTGGTAACCGCGTTCTGTTGCGCCTGCGCACGTGTCGACTGGAAACTCGCGGAGTGGCTCTCTGTCAGTTTACCTGCCGTGAATACAGAAGGCATTTTTATTCATTTAAGTGTTTAGCCTACCTATTTTGTGCAATAAATGGATGGATGGATGGATGGATGGATGGATAAAGATTTCTGCAAACTATTAAGATAGATAGATAGATAGATAGATAGATAGATAGATAGATAGATAGATAGATAGATAGATAGATAGATAGATAGATAGCCTAATGACACAATGATCTGATCACAGATTCAATGGATTTCCTGAAGTATAAAATGTCGCAAAAGTTTATTTTAATTGCTATTTGTGTGTTATTTCGCATTATATTGATTGTTCTTTGCTTTACGCTCAAAGACTCGATGAATATTTTAGGGCCCCTGAGAAGTGCGCTTCAGTTACCGCGGCCGGTTTATCGCAACGTTTTATCTGAGCCTGATGAAAATTTGATGCGTCTTCCTTTTCGGATGTACAGGAAAGAAACGAAATAAAACTACTCGCATCCTCCCGTTCATCCTCACGTGCTTTGGGCGACAATTTTACATCCCCACAAAGTTTCAACAAAACAAACAAAAAGTCCCGTAACTTTATACAGCCTATAAATTAAACATGGACTCGAGTCCCAGAAGGCAGATCACCTGAATCCTCTGAGCTGTACAAGCGGTGAAAGGAGACATAATCTCCC
The DNA here is from genome assembly GCA_005784505.1 of Bagarius yarrelli. Lineage (NCBI taxonomy): Eukaryota > Metazoa > Chordata > Actinopteri > Siluriformes > Sisoridae > Bagarius > Bagarius yarrelli. The sequence goes on along the minus strand of VCAZ01000076.1, from coordinate 1,391,078 downwards.
GGGTACAAGATCGCGGCCGAGATTGGAACGGACAAAACGGACGGACGACAATAAAGAGTCAAGTGAAATGGGCGCGGCGGTGCGGTGAACAGAACGCAGAAAAGCGTGCAGGTTAACGGCAGAGCGCAACATGGAGAGCGGCCGCGGTTTTGCGCGCGCCATTCAGCAGCTGCAGGAGGAAATCAGGAAGCTGGAGACGGAGAACAAGACGCTGCGCGGGCAACTTAAGCTGTCGCCTACAGAGACATCATCCAGCGGAACCCCGGAGAACAACACGACCCTGAGACGGAACGTTTCCGTAGCAGCGCTGGAGGACCAGTACAAAGGTAAATCCATGCAAAGCGAATAGAGGCGGTTGCTGTACTCTGGACACCCCCTTCGGTCGTAAATCTGTACGCACAGTTTGGAAAAATCTTAAATGGTTCTTTGCCTGGATATCTTCTGTAAAAAAAAACCTTTAATCTGCATTAATTTTGCGCCATAATTTTTTTGTACTATAAAAATGTGTTTTTAAAGACCCATTTGGGGTACCAAAAATGTTTTTTTAATAGCATCAATGCAGAAAATGTTGCTCCTCAGATTCCTGTTCTGGGCTGTAGAACCCTCGTGTTGGAGCTTGTTGAAATCAGGGTTCGAATTTAAATCCATGCTGTTGCTTTTCTGCTCACCGTGATTGTAATGAGTAATTATATGAATTACTGTATTTCTCTTGACATCTTAAAACAGTCTAGTCACATATCAGCAAGATGTTTCCATGCAACCACTTACTCTTTAATGTTTTTATCGTTCACACAATTTTTAATACACCCTTCTGGCACTAACAACCATGCAGGGTGACGTTTGTTTTTTTATTCTGATGTTATATAATAAATAAACATTAGTTAAAGACCTGTATACACTTTGTGCTGCTTCCACATGACTGGGTGAACAATAAAATCTGATATGTGGTTCAGATTTCTGCTGTCTGTCTAAAGGCTGTGGTTTTGTAAGACTACCAATCCTGCAAAATTGTCCTTTGCTGTCATGTTAAAACCATACAAATCAATGTTTTCATTTGTTGCATGTGACACGCAGATTATTATGGCACTTTGCCATCTTTGTGTAGTCATAGAAGAAATATGTTCAGTACATCATCAGATGATTAAGGTCATCAAGCCAGCATGTAATTATTGTAATCGTACTTTTAAACAATTTACATAGATGGCAGTCTGGGGTGTGCTGTATGCTAAATTTAGCCAACACCTCCCGATCAATCAGATTTAATATTCAATAGCACTTTGATTTAAAATTATTGAACTGACCGCTGATAAATGTAATGCTAAAGTATTTATTTTTATTATAATTTTATTGTCTCATGATTTGACCTTTGGTGATTAAATGCTGTAAATATGGTTTAAGATGCCACTTAAAATGCCTCCTTTACTCCAACAGAGAATATGATCATGACCGTCCGGAGGTATTCCATATCCTCAAATGTAATTCATGTGGCCTGTAGGAGTGTGAGCTCACAGAACCCTCGGATTGACAGTGAGTGGACCAGACAGCAAGGAGGAGCTTGGGGACACAGCAAAACGGCTACAGAGGGCAAGGATAAAGCTGCTGACAAAGCAGCAAACCGACGCCTGCTTCAGAATCGTGTCAACAAAGCCAGGTGGGAAAGACCGCTGATTTACAGACTTTATAAGTCTATTCAGGCTTTTTATCCTGAAAATGTAAATATCTCCAGACTGACGGAGCAAAGTAATGTCCCCATCTACCAAAAAACAGTTCTAATTAAATGACAGTTTAATCATTTATTGCATCATTCGAGTTTCAATATTCCAAACTTAACAGTTTACCAATAATCTGTACTGTTTATCTTCTTCTTTTCCTTTTGGCTGTTCCCTTTTAGGGGTCGACAAAACGAATCGTCTGACTTCTTTACATCCTCTTTACTCACACCCACTAACTACATGTCCTCGTTTATCGCATCCATTACCTCCTCTTTGGTCTTCCTCTTTGCCTTCTGCCTGGTAGCTTCATTTCTAACATCCTCCTACTAATATATTCACTATTCCTCCTCTGTACATGTCCAAACCACTTCAATCTGCCTTCCCTGACTTTTGCCCCAAAACATCTAACATGAGTCGTCTGGTTTATACAAGTACATTATACAGTACATATTCATAATAGACCTGTTTCTGTTTTATTGTTTATTAACTTTTATAGATTGTCACATCAGCTAATATAATTGTTTTTTTTTTATTTAAGCCCAACTCAACCCCAACCCCTGGATATGCGCTAGAATAATTTTTGGATTTAGACATATTTTTGTTAATGTTTCAGAGCCAAAGAGAAGACAGTCACATTTCTGCTGCCTGTAGATGACATCTACACCAACAGGTCTTTTGTGGAAGGCCACCAGCCCGGCACAAGCTCATGCGATCTCCAAACGATCTCAGAAACTGATTCGTAAGACAAACAAAAAAAAGGACAAATGATATGCTCCTTGTCTTTCCAGAGATCTTCATCACCCTACACTGCTGCATATTTCAGATCACAACGATGTTTGATTTCTACACCTGACCTCATCCAGACTGAGTCGTGTTACAGATTCAGTTTCAGGCATTCATTCTACGCATGGTTTCTCACTCCGAATCAGGTGTCACATCCCAACAATGTCATGTGGCTTTTGCATAGGACATGATTTACTTGAGCATAATGAGTATTCTATATGGCATGGAACCTGTGACTGTACCTGAACTGGCGCGGATGCATTTGAAATATAAAGACACTATTGGACTGGCTGCTTTAGTTAATTTAAAATTATTACTAATAATTACTAGTTTTTCAGCACGCACTTGTACGTGTAAAGTAGTAAAACTTTAAAAACTCTAAAGCTTTCGGTTTGTATTAGTTATTATAAATGCCTTCATTCCACATTTTTGTGTAATGTGTGTAATAGAATTATTTTATGAAGAAAATTTCTTGTAAATCTGTATATACTACGCTTTGTATACCGTATATACCTAACAATTATGTTATTATTGAAGTGTCTGCTTTTCCTTTAATTTTAACAAAGGTAATTAAAGGTACCTGTAATCCAGAGCTGGTGCCAGACTATACCTAACAGGACTCACACGGTTTCCAATGAGGGGGCATAGAATCAGCAACAATAACTCACAACAACAACAGAACCAATTGGCAATTATTTGCTGTGATAGCGTTATAACAGCAGAGATTTAATTTTATGTTTATGTAAATTAAATAACCACATAATATCATTAGGTAATGTATGTATGTTCCGATTCAAGGCATAGTTTCCTCATGTCTGCAGCTCTGGATTGGAGTATGGTCTTGACAACCTTGGCCAGGAGACTGGCTGCTCCCCCTCATAAGCCATGACTACAGGCTCCAGAACTCTGAGTGGGGGTGTACCAGGGCATGCTACCCCCTCGCTTGCGAGTGGTTACCCTCTAGGACACTAGGGTAGAGAACCATGCTCGGGCCGGCCCGAATGTGGATATTAACAACAGCCTGACTCCATCTTGGTGAACTTGCTGCAGAATTCCCGGGAGCAGCACGACTTGGGGAAATACTCCACCACATCGGTGGTCTCCATTCTCTGGACCTCAGCCCCTGTCTGCTCCCTGATTTAAGGACCCAGACATGTAGATCGCCCTCAGGGAGCAAAGTTGGTCCACTCAAGGAATTGTTGTGGCAACTTGTAATTTGGGTGTAAAACCCACCCAACACACACACGCCACTTTTAGGCCCAACAGAATTGGAACTCACTTTTTGGTCGCAAGTGATGAATTGACGCAGGCCTGCATAAGCCTGGTCTGCAGCATGACCAAGTTCCAGTGCCAGTAGTTCAAGTGCCAGTACGCTCTTCTTGGCATGGAGTCTTAACCCCAACCCCTGGATATGCGCAAAAATGGCATCTTGATACTAAACTGCTTGTTGCTGCGACCAAGCTAATATAAGCCAATTGATTTGGAGTTGCATATGCCCTGGATGACGTAGCTTGATCTAAAGCTGTCTTATAGGTCCAGTTTAACCCGGTGCAGCTGTAGGATAGGACGCAACCTCCATCCTCCTTCAGAACTATCGGAAGTATCGGCTGTAAAAGACAGACTGTATTTGGTGGAGAAAGACCCTTTCTATCGTTATTTTTGACAAGAGAGTCTTTACCACTTGATCAGGGGCCATGCTAAAGTGGAGCAACCCTTTTAAGGTGCGGTTAATAAATAGGAATTTTTTAGATAATACATTTCTAGGATGTATTTTTATGGTTTTTATTTATAACTCCCTTCAACCTATTTTGTATTTTATAAAAAAAAGACTATTTTTACAAGATAGAAAATAAAAAGCAGAAGCAAATGATATATCATACACATAATATATATGTATCATTTCATTTAGTGTATACCCTAAAACCATTAACTAAAAGTGCTACTAGTAACTATATTGATCTATCTTATCAGCCAATCATTTCACAGCAGCACAATGCATAAAATAATGCAGATACAGATCAAGACCTTCAGTTATTGGCTTAATCAGAATGAGGAAAAAGTCTCATCTCAATGGCTTTAAGCGGGGAATGGCTTAGTAAATTAAAGTCAAAGAGTTTAATGCAAATAATAACTTAATATTATTGTTGAAAAATACTTAAAAATTGTGCAGGTGATAGACTGAGTATGATAATGACTAATTAATAGCTAATTATAAAATATACATATTAGGAGTAGCACTAAAAGGAAGAAATAAGAGTGAGCTAAATATGATGTAGGAGAAGGAAAACAAAGGAAAAAGAACCGGATGGTGTGCTATCAAAAAGATTTACCAAAATATAACTAATCATAGAAGTGTGTGTGCACAAATAAAGTAGTCTAGTTGTAATACAAAATCAGACAAACACAGACACAGTGGTACAGAGTGGAACAGGTTTATTGGAAAGCCCCATACGCTAATTAAGTGAAATAACATCAACCTCGTCGGCCGTGTGGCAGATAGGAGGAGAAGGGGGAATCAGACTGGATGATGAATCGTCAGAGAAAAAACAACGGTGATGGCCTTGGGGAGACTGGTGGTGGAGGTGAGGCCCAACGAACCCGTTTGACCGGATTGGAGGGCCCAGCACTGTTAGTGAGATCCGGAGGGATCACACAGTCAGTTTGGGTTCCTACATCACAGGTTCGAGGAGAAAAAAACCACACGCACAGGTGAAGTTTCGTTGAGTGTATGTAGATGGAAGAGACGATCCAGAAAAAACACTGATTTCCCCACTTAGACAGGCTAGCTGAGAACGCCACATTCGTCTGATGTACTCTCTACGTTCAGTAGTTAAGCGGGCTAGAGATAAGAAAGGAAATTTAATTGGGTACCACTGGTCATGATTCTTTCAATATAATAAACTCATAGAAAAATAGATAAGTAGTAGCTGTGTGTCAAAGTAACCTGAATTATTAAGAAGAATAAACTGAATAGGTGATTTTTGTTTTAACTTGAGCACTAAAAATATATAGAACTTACGCATTGCTGTGTAGAAAATATTGCAGAAAGTCCACAAATTGAAAACAAGGCCTCGATTTGTGTAAGTGAGCAGGAGGTGAACGGGTTTATATAAGAACTGTTGTTTTTTTTTTTTCAAACAAGAGGTCAGTATTCGGTTTTAATGGTAAATCATTTTTAAGGATGGATATCTTACAAAAATAATTAGTTTTAATGGTAAATCATTTTTAGGGATGCATATCTTACAAAGATATTTAGTTTTAATGGTTAATGAGGAGACGGCACCTTCAAAGGTAGTGTAACTCTGGGATAAGGGAAAAAAAAGATATCTTACATTTACACTCAAAAAGGTTGAAAATAATGGGAATTTTGTTAGTTAAAAACAAAAGGGGGGGGCTGAAATTCGGGGGCAGAATTGACAGTAACTTTTTGCATTTGCCTTGGTATTGTACTCTGTCACAGAGGTCTTTACTTTGCTTTAGCCATTTATTGCTGAACAGATTGCCTTCTGTGGATCCTTTGAATGCTTGATGACTGCAATAAATTGGAGTTTTTTGCTCTTCTCACCTTGGACTCAAGAATCTTTATTTGTTTAAAAAGTTTATTATTTTCTTTGACAGTTTGAGTTAAAACATAGAGGTAATTGACTCAACACGAGGCACCCCTGCGAATGTGTCTGCTCGGAGACGGGCTTCTGAGTTCTGACATTTTAATAATTAGTTGTTATTTACATAATTAGTTATTATTTGCATACCCTGCTGCTATATGACTGGTTGTTTAGGGAACTACATGAGCAAACGGGATAACGTACACACAGTCTTACCGTGGACGGTGAGTGTTTAGACTGTGTATGTACTATTGACAAAAACCTCTTAAGTTATTCAAACACTTTTTAATATAGCTCACAATAATATTCTATAACAAGACAACACCTTAAAATATGAATATGAATGCCTTGGACAATTTGAGAAAACACACCAGTATTCCTTAAGGAGCTGTGTTGGCACTGTGTTGGGATACTGAAATTATTGATCAGCTACAAACTAGTCTTGCAATTGGCAGCATGGTGGTTTAGTGATTAGCATTGTTGCCTCACAACAAGAAGGTCTCAGGTTTGTATCCCCTGCAGGAGTCTTACTGTTTGGAGTTTTCACATTCTCCCTGTGCTTGTGTGGGGTTTACTCTGAGTTCTCCGGGTTCCTTTCACAGTCCAGAAACATGTATGTTAGATTGATTGGTGATTCTAAATTGCCCATAGGAGTAAGTGTGTGTGTGTGTGTGTGTGTGTGTGTGTGTGTGTCTGTGATGCACTGGTGATCTGTCCAGTGTTTAACCCTATTTTTTAGGTAAGGATAGACTCCAGCAGACCCCATGACCCTAATTAGAAATAAGTGGGTATAGACAAAATATAGATGAATAATAATAAAAGTTTATAATTATTTGTTATTATTATTATTATTATTATTATTATTATTATTATTATTATTATTATCATCATCATTATATCCGCTATAAAAAATGTTTAAGTCAACGACTTTGTGCTCATTTCCGCCATCTTGTGGACAACACGGATATTAAAGTTATGTCAACTAGTCACATGAATTTCAAATTCAAGTTCAAGGAGCTTTATTGTCATTTCAGCCATATATAGCAGACGCAGAACACAGTGAAATGAGATAACGTTTCTCCAGGACCCCCTGGTGCTACACAAAACACAGCACTTTTAGCTCGTGTGCATCAGCACTTCAAACCCTGCAGATCTATTAGAATAAGCCATTATAATAAACCTACATAGTGACATCAGCTGGAGTGTTATGTAATAATTCAGCTGTATATGAAAGAAATGTATTATGTGTAAAAACATTCACACAAAAATCTAAAAAAAACCAGCTGTGTGTAAAAATCACATGTACAATGTAATACTGTGTAAAACTACATGTATAAATAACTCAGTCCCAGTAGTGTTTAATATGTACTTTAGTTAAGCTACAGGAAACCATTGATCACTTAATGTACATTCACATACACCATAACTGTAACTATACTTAACTGTTCTTTCTTTCTTTCTTTCTTTCTTTCTTTCTTTCTTTCTTTCTTTTTTCTTTCCTTTTTTCTTTCTCATCTTTTCTTCTCCTTCCTTTTTTATTCTTTCTTTCTTTTTTCTTTCCTTTTTTCTTTCCTTCTTTCTCCTTTCTCCTCTCTTTCTTTCTATCTTTCTTTCTTTCTTTTTCCTTTCTCCTCTCTTTCTTTCTCCTTTCTTTCTTTCTTTTTTCTCTTCTTTCTTTTCTTTTTTCTTTTTTCTTTTTTCTCTTTCTTCTTTTCTTTTTTCTTTCTTTCTTTTTCTTTTTTCTTTTCTTTTTCTTTTTTTTTCTTTCTTTTTCTTTCTTCCTTTCTTTTTTTCTTTCTTTTTCTTTTTTTTCTTTTTCTTTTTCTTTCTTCTTTCTTTCTTTTTCCTTTCTCCTCTCTTCTTTCTCCTTTCTTTCTTTCTTTCTTTCTTTTTTTCCTTCCTTTTTTCTTTCTTTCTTTCTTTTCTTTTTTTCTTTCCTTCTTTCTTTTTTCTTTTTCTTTCTTCTTTCTTTCTTTCTTTTCTTTCTTTCTTTTTTCTTTCTTTTTCCTTTCTTCTCTCTTTCTTTCTCCTTTCTTTCTTTCTTTCTTTCTTTCTCTCTCTTTCTCTCTCTCTTTCTCTTTCTCTTTCTCTCTCTCTCTCTCTGTCGAGCTAACATATGCCACTTCTGAGCTGCCAGTGATCCAGCCCCCCTCTCCACTCTGGTGACCCGCCTTTGATGATCACGTCACATCACCATGGTGGTGACTGAGGACATTTCCACTCTACCATGAAGACACTCCAGCTGTTTTCTAAGGATTTGTGACTACAGTTGCTTACACACACAATGTCACTGCAAAATTCCTGCTGTTTTTTTTATGTTTATCTTGTTTGTTTATCACCCGAATGAGGATGGGTTCTCTGTTGAGTTCCTCTCAAGGTTTATTCATATTACCATCTCAGGGAGTTTTTCCTTGCCACCGTTGCCCTCGACTTTCATTCACATTGTATAATTATCCTAGATTGTGTAAAACTGCTTTGAGACAATGGCCAATATTAGGAGCGCTATACAAAAAAAATAAATAAATTGAATCACGCATAATTTTATCTCATTTTATATTATTAAAATGTAGTGTGTAAATTTCAGGAGAGAACGGTCATCTTCTGTATTTCAGCGAATGAATGAAAACTGCATTTGCTCTTCAGTAGCTGAACCTTTTATTAATTATTGTTATTTTTGATGGCTGTTAGAGTTAAAAATTCTAATATAATACATTTTTTTTTTTTACAAATTCAGCATGTGCTAAACAATAACATTTAAAATACTTATAGTAACAATGATAACAATTGCAATAACAAAAAAGAAAACATAACATAAAAATAACATAAAAATAAATGTTGAACAGCTTCACCGAGTCATTTTCTTCAAGACTTCAACCCCCCTCGCCAATCGCCATATAATTTCAGTTGTGCAGAATATTCACATTATTTTCATATAGCTGCTTTAGCTGTGACAAATATGTGAGATGTGTGTGTATATTGTCCTCTATCGATTTTAATTGTGTATAAGTATGTACGTGTTGTAAGTTGTTGTTTTATTGATTTGGCATCATTAAAATAGATGTGTATAAAATGTGTGTATGTGGTTTAAAGTTGCTAACAGAAGGCTATGACTGAAAGTTGACTGTACGACACTGATAAATCCTATGAACAATCGCTGGATGAATCTTCTTGTGATATGAAGATATTTTATTACTCCATTTGTAGTATCTTCTCTTAAAATTTGTTTATTATTCTCTAAAAATAACCCATAAATACATGATTAGAAAACCAATTATCTTGACGCGTTCTTCTGAATAATATGGATGCATTTGTCTGAAGGTATACAAATATCCACCAGCAATAGATGGTAATGCTAGTGACGTTAAAATAAACGTTTCCTTCATTAGACCTTGTGGAGCATCCACTTTAAAAAATCTCATACTTACAAAATCTATAAAAATCTATAAAAAGTTTATTGGTCAATGTGTTTTCTTCTGACTCTATAAAGTTTTCTGCAATCCAGACTGTATGGTGGAATTCTACCATCCACCTCGAAGGTCTAGTAGCCGTCTTTTGGGGAATCAATTGGCAAGCATTGGTAGTGAAATTTCCTAGGGGAGCAAATAGGCTGCAATCTCAGCACACTTTCTCGCTTCCACCATGAGATCTGGAAGTAGCAATAGAAGATCTCGCTCAGCCTCCGTTTGAGCCGTTGGATTTGATAGTTCTCAGTTAAAATGACGCTTCTTCTTTCCGAGGCCAAACACAGGGATCTTTTTGCATTTTCCTTGAGCAGCGGCTATATGCACCTTGGACCCGGAGACTGTAGCATGACACATCTGGCTAAGGCCAGGCTATGTGCTTAAATGCCTGTCTACCTCCTTTAGGGCGCATACAGCTATTTTTCCTGCCTTAATGGAATCACCCCCTGAGCGCAATGCTGACGCTTGGAGCCCCAGCTGATTTGTGAGGGCTTTATGGGCTTAAGCTCATTCAACTACTACCTGTCCTGGGTCTAGAGGTACTCCTAACCAGGATATTTGCTATGTGATGGGATGGTCTTCACAGAACACAGTAGTGTATTTTTTTATACCTGTCTGCTCCATTTTGGTGAACCTAATTATTTTGTATACTAGTGGTGGGTTATCTGCCCTGTTTGTTTGCTTATTTCTTGTATACTGAGGATAGTTTTTGTCTGTCCTATCACAGCACAGCCTCTGTCTGTCCACATAAGCCAATATGTGGTTTATGTTCATCGTCTGTTAACATCACTGTCTGTGTGTGTATTTATATATTCTGTAAAAGGCGTTGGACCAAATACTGTTTGTCCAATTAAAATGTTTGGTTGAACTAGGGCTGCACAATGTATAATTTCAGCATCGACATTGCAACCCGTGTAAAAGTCTTGCAGGGTGTGAAGTGTCGAGAAGGGATTGTGATTTGTGGATTGATGTGATTTGTGGATTCATTTCAAATTCTATGAATAAAGTGAATGTTTAGCATTTGCAAATAGTTTTAAGGGCATTTCAAGCAAGTTTAAAGCATCCATGCACAAAAAAATAACTTTTGTAGCCTAAACAAAGATTAATTGTACCTAATTTATACGGTTAGGACTATACAATGTGATTCTACATTTGATTATTGAATTTCATCACTAAATTTCCAGAAAAATATAAAACACTGTTTATTTAATTTGTTCTTTCATATTTATTGATGCCCATAATTTGTGTATTTTATGCATCCTTATAGAAGTCGGGCTTTTTCATATTGCAATACATCTAGCATGTCAATGGTCTGAAAGATGATGTCATGGTTACTGTATTTCTTTTGGACAGGTAGGAATCTGGTGTAATTCCCTTTTTTGTGTTTTAATAGTAACTCATAGTTTGTGTATCTTTATGAATTAGTTTAACTGTAGCAGCAGTGTGTATTATCAGGTATTATTTTATGTTTGGTATTTTAGTCAATTTTACAGCATTTGGCAGACATCCTTATCCAGAGTGAATTGTATTTTATTTATTTTATACAACTGAGCAACTGGGGGTTAATGGTCTTGCTAAGGGGCCCAGCGGTGGTGACTTGGTGGTGCTGGAAATCAAACCACAATCTTTAGAGGTATCAGTCCAACACCTTAACCACTGAGCCACCACTTCCCCCCATTCCTATTATTAAAGTTACTAATTGTACTGTAAAGTATTTTTTACTGTTGAGTGACACATGATGTATTGTATTCATGTTGTCTCTGGTAGCGTGACTTTGGATGGCGAGGGTACGCATACCTTTCCAATTTCAAGTGTTTATATACGTATGAGTCAATTAGTAATTTCTAAATGATAATTATTGATATGTTCTTAAGTGTTTTTTATTGAGGTAACATTAATTTTTTTTTAACTATTTTATATACTACTTTCCAGTCTTCTAAAGAAAAAATGACACACGACAGAGGATGGCGTTTGTAAAATATTTATAAATGAAATCACTAACAAAGCAAATGGTCAGCGCAGGATATTCATTCGCGCTATTTTCGAACTAGAAGAAGAAGGAGTCACGTGGTTATGCGAGGAACCGAAGCGTCGGAAGTCACAGGTCACGTTGTGATGGGAAAACGAATCAAGCGCAAAAACAGAGCTTCCTAGTGACGTCATACAATTTTAGGTACTAGCTTCGTAGCGTCGGTTTCGAACGTCACACTACAACCCAAGCCCCCAGTCGGCTGTCAACAAGTTCAAGAGGAAGGAAGCTGATTTTTTTTTGTTTACTAAGAAGGTCAAACGGAGGCTTATAGGCTCTATAAATTTATTCCCCTGTCCGCTCCAGGAGACGAGTTTCATGTGAACGCGGAGAACATCGGGGGACAGAGCCAAACATGTCAAATCTGAGCAAAGGCTGCACCAAAAAGGACACCAAGATGAGGATACGCGCTTTTCCTGTGAGTACTGACTGCTTACAGTGAGCGCTGAGACGGCCTGGCTATCACTACTACGCCGAGGCTTTAGTCGAGGCCTGTCCGCGTTGTTTCACCGCCCCAAAAATAATGTCACAAATGCAAAAGTTAAAAAAACGCCACAAAAACAGAAACGGGCCCAAGCTTGTTTTTTCCCCTACAACCTTAATATTTCAATATTCGTTATCTCACTGTTTATATAACTGCTTCTGACGAGTTACTTTTTTTATATTGAGATGACAACAAATGGTAGCTAACGGCTAAATCAGCTAGCCGGCATACGCTCGTCAACTAGCCACCGTTAGTTAGCATTAGTCGTTCCGTCTTTTGTCAGCTGTGTTTACGGGGACCGGTTTGAAATTACACCAGATTAACTTTTAACATTAACATTTAAGCGTTTAAATAAAATATATTTATAATATCTTGCTGTTTGGTCATTGGGAAGTATAGCGCTAGCTTGCTGAGTTGAGCTAGACTTAATGTTAGTTAGCCAAAGTGACAGCGCTTGTGGGGGTTTTTTTTCTTGCTAACATGATCGTCATTTTTTTTACAACGACGTTGTAAAACAAGTTAACATTAGGTAATTGGTTATTACAGTTCTCTGCCCTCTCATACCGCCTCATCAGAGGCTCAAGCATTTCTCATGTTCTCAAAAGTTAAGCAGCAGTAAGATTGTGGTAGTTTTTTTTTTAATCACACATCATGCTTATGGGTCTGGATTAAAAGAGTTTAAAACACACACGAGATAATATTTTGGGGTCACTGATGGGTTTCAGGTAAAAAAAGCATTCAGGTTCTGTTATTCTGCTTGCAGACTGTGCAATAAAGTGTGCTACATTCCACATTTACATGCTGATGATGTAATAGAAGACCTTGGATGTGAGGATGGATTATCATTGCCAGTGTATCAGATTTGTTGCAGATTCAGTGTTTCATGTTGTTGTTCTTCTATCCTCTTTATGTGGTGGCTTTTGTAGACCAATGTTAGTGCGGCAGTCGCACTGAACATCTGCAGTGGTTTCAGGTTGATGTTAAAGTCTTGACTGAAACGTATACGTTGTAGAAGAATAGTTTAAAGTCAGTGGTCTAAGAAAACATATAAAAGAAGAAAACACATCTTAGTGGTTATAATATTGGACTGGAAATCGGAAGATCATGGATTAGATTCCCGGGAGCCACAAATCGGAATCATTAATTTATCTTCTATACCTGCTTATTCCCTAATTCGGGTTCACAGGGATCTGCTGGAGTCTATTCCAGCTGTCTCAGAAAGGGAAAAAGGCAGGAGGGGGACACCCTGGACAGGTCACTAGTCCATCACAGGGCCACACACACACTCACTCCTATGTCACCAGTCATACATGTTTTTGGACTGTGGGAGGAAACCGAGGAGAACATGCAAACTCCACACAAAAAGGCTCCTGCCGGGGAGTCGAACCCAGGACCCTCCTACTGTGAGGCAACCGTGCTAACCACTAAGCCACCATGCTGCCACAATCAGAATCAGTAAAAGCTTTATTGTCAGGTACAGTGAAGGGTGCTTTACATTATGCGGAATTTGGGTGCAGACAGAGAATTAAAAAAATACATAGATAAATAAATAAGGCCTGCCACTGCTGGGCCCCTAAGCAAGGCCCTTAACCCTCTACTGCTGAGTTGGAAGTCTGGCAAATACCAAACATTATGATATAATACAAGATGCTCACCAGTGACTAATTTAATGCCATTGTGACCAAAGACAGTCTATTGAAAAAACTTTACAATAGGAGTTATGGACCAATAGGATGATAGCAAAGGATTACAGGAAATCCAGATGTCTACAAATATGAGAGAAATAAAAGGATGAGTACTTTTGTCTTCTCTGAGCCAAGAGACTCAATCATGCCGAACGCTGACATAACATCATTTTCTTTAGGATTATCCTTTACAGTGCGACAGTAATAATCATTAAAGCACAATTGAAATAACACATTAAGTAAGAATCTTTGTGCTGTTTAATCACATCAGATCTAGAGTACTGCCTGTGCTTTTATAAACACAGATTGGAGTCACTCACAAGAACAAGTAGCTGTTTAAACAGGATTTTCCAGAGAGTGGGGTCAAAGGGTATTAACTAGTTATCAGGATTTTATGATTATGCTTGTCTGGTGGAAAAGCTATTTAAAGACTTACAAAAAAATTCTGGAAGGAGTCTCCAGTGTCCGTGTCATAACACCACATAAAAGTCTTCAGGTCAAAGGAATTCTGTTCAGTTTAGTTTATTAATAATGAAAACTTTTGCATTGTTTTGTCTCACTAAATTTAGGAGAAGGAAAAAAAGTCTGGTTAAATCTGCAAGAACACAAGTTGTAACTTGGGTGGGTGGGTTACTTGTGTCATGGATGTCACACAACAATCAATAAAAACTAGGGGTGGGAATCTAATTCCGATTCTGGGAGTCACTATCCGATTCCTATCAATCAATTTTTAATCTACACTTAATCGACCCTAATCTACACTAATTCTTCTGCTGTGTAAATGCGTGTTTACATCCTTACATTTTAACCAGAATTGGAGTTTCTATGCTTTTTGTTTATAGTTGTAATTTCTGTATGACATCATCATCCATCTTAAAAAAAGATGATTTGTTTCATAAATTTACGTTTGATTAATAAAGTTCAGTGTTCAGGACGAACTGAAGTTCTGAATGACACATGGAAACGGCAGATTATTATAACGGTTAATGAAGAACACTTAAATAACGCCGTAATGACCCAACCTAACCCTCGACTCAAGCACCTGTAACAGTGTGTGAAACCTTGTGTTATCCACCACGGAGAACCACCACAAATCTTTGTCAATAAAACTGCCCCTGACTGAGTGATTCACTTCAGCTTTTCTTTACAATCTGGTGGAAGCTTTGCAAAGTGTTTCCACAGCGTCGATTTTACATTTTATTGTTGATTTGATGTCTGTTTTTGTTTAAATGAAGTAAATTCTCCAGCATTCGTACGTACGTGTGTCAGTCAGTGTTTATGTAACAGGCTAAACTGCTTATGAAGTTTAGTTGTGGTCATTTTGTGTCATTGCTCATTCTGTGTGTGGGGGTAAATACATTTTTCCCCCTCGGGGCTTGCCGTAGTTTGGTGAGAGTGGGGTGCACAGGGGTGTGAGACAGAAAAAAAAATTGCGAATACATGTTTGTATCTGATAAACCAGTTTAGTACATTTTGGAGTGCTTTCGTTCTTCATTTTATTAAATTCAAGTGTTTAGGTGACGAACACTCGCTTACACAAACACTCATTTTTCGGTGCCTTGCACACGCAGACCCACGCCATGACCATCTTATGTGAATTTAGAATCGATTCAGGACTTTTGAGAATTGATTCAATTGTTAAAGAAGAAAGAATCGCCATGTATCAATGAATCAATTTTTTCTCCACCCCTATTTGTAATTAATTTAATTAAAGTTCACGTTTCACAATTCATATTGCTGTAAGTCATCAGTGACTCAAACAGGCTAGTAAGCTTCTATTTAGCTGTAAACACATACGTCGTAGTTCTTAAGTCACTGCAGCACAAGCTCCAAAATCTACATTGGTCAATGATTCATTGAGAGCTTGTAAATTTTTTTTTTTTTTTTTTTTGCTTTGATAATAGCGCTTTATTTTAGTCACGTTTGTTGTGTCAAAGGGACAGGCAGCCATTACAGTTAAGATGTAAGCAAACAAAAATATTGTTACTTTATAACGCTCCAAGTCCGGTGCGTTCCATTATTTTCTGTAACAGCGACTTTGAATTGTTGCATTTTGTTACGATTCTAACACGCTTTTATATAATTAACACATTCCACCCTTATAACAACCGTAATTAGCTTTTATAATTTATCATTGGAATGTAAATTCAGTAAGACAGGCCACACCTACAAGCAAAACAAAGAGTGCATGCACTCAAAAAAAGCAAGTGTTGTGCAATGCTTCTGACTTTATACTAAATTGCTTCAGAAGTTATTTGAGTTTTTCATACTTGAACAGTCTTTATCTTTCTTAGAGCAGTGCAGTTTTGTTTGTGCTTAACTGTCTCCCCAAATATCTGCTTGGAAATGATTCAATATAGGGTTGTTTAAATTCCCCACATTTTGTCCAAGTGTGAATTTATTGATAATCTTTTGTTGGAGGAAAAAAAGACTTGCTGTATAACTAATAACTGTAATTATGTATTTTTTTTCTTCAAAATGTATTGCAAAATAAAAAAAAATTTACCAAATGACTTGAATATCTTTGTTTAAAAACAATATATTTTCCAGGCCCAATTAAGAGTCTTTCTTGCCTAACCCTTCCATGCCCGTTTCTGTCTTCTGTTTTTGTCTTTCTTCTACTCTTTATCATGCTCAGATGACCATGGACGAAAAGTACGTCAACAACATCTGGGACCTCCTTAAAAACGCCATTCAGGAGATCCAGAGAAAGAACAACAGTGGCCTGAGCTTTGAGGAGCTGTACAGGAACGCCTACACCATGGTGCTGCACAAACACGGCGAGAAGCTGTACACAGGACTGCGGGAAGTCGTCACTGAGCACCTCATTTACAAAGTAAGGAGGCATGGTTTTAAACTGCATGAAGTAAAAAAAAATTGTTGTGTTCAGCTAATCTGCAGGTGCTGTGGATCTGCCTTATCAGCTTTTTATTTTTCTTAAAACGTAAATTAAGGCGTTTTTCCCTCCTGGTGTTAAATTAAAGCAGTTAGATTTATAGCATTTCCTAGATTAAAGCAGTTAAAAGTGTTCTACCAGACATCTATAATGCAAAGTGTTTTTTCTCATACAAAGGTACGAGAAGATGTTTTAAATTCGCTAAACAATAACTTCCTACAAACCCTAAACCAAGCCTGGAATGACCACCAGACAGCCATGGTGATGATCCGAGATATTTTAATGTACATGGTAAGTTAAGTTTTTAGTGTTGGTTGAATGTTGCTGTCTCAGACGTTTGTGTATACACACTCATCATGTGGGTTGGTTGTGTGCTTGCAGGATCGGGTGTATGTGCAACAGAACAATGTGGAGAACGTCTACAATTTAGGGCTTATTATATTCCGGGACCAGGTGGTCCGCTACGGGTGCATCCGGGATCACCTCAGACAGACACTGCTAGACATGATCGCCCGGGAGAGGAAAGGCGAAGTGGTGGATCGGTAAGATTAGAACCGAACTTTGAGGGGAAACACACAAGCTTATTCTAGACTTTTGTCTTTTCTCAACTAGTTCTAGAGTTATTCATCAATGAGCATTTTGTCATTATCAGGGGTGCCATACGTAATGCCTGCCAGATGTTGATGATCTTAGGCCTTGAAGGACGTTCCGTGTACGAGGAGGATTTTGAAGCCCCGTTTTTAGAAATGTCTGCGGAATTTTTCCAGGTTCTTATTGCTTCATGTCACAATTCATTATGAGGGTCAATCTACTCATAAGATGGAATTAAGCAAACTTCATTAGAAATTCATAGCTGATTAGTCTTTGTCTTTTTTTTTATTGGCACCAGATGGAAAGTCAAAAGTTTTTAGCAGAGAACAGCGCGAGTGTGTACATAAAAAAGGTGGAAGCACGGATAAATGAGGAGATTGAGCGGGTGATGCACTGTCTGGATAAGTCAACAGAGGAGCCCATTGTGAAGGTGGTGGAGCGAGAGCTCATCTCAAAGCACATGAAGACCATTGTGGAAATGGAGAACTCTGGGCTCGTCCACATGCTAAAGAACGGCAAGACAGAAGGTTTGTTTGTGAGAAATTAACAGTTTTGGGGATTATTTTAAAACCATTTGTGTTTCTTTTTTTTTTGTTGTTGGTAGTTTTTGTAGTGACAAATTCTGTGTTTGTTCCTGTAGACCTGGCATGTATGTATAAGCTGTTCAGTCGAGTGCCAAATGGTCTGAAGACTATGTGTGAGTGTATGAGCGCCTACTTAAGAGAGCAGGGCAAAGCTCTAGTGTCCGAAGAGGGAGAGGGCAAAAACCCAGTCGATTACATCCAGGTACCATCAATCTCCATAAATGAAATATGTAGATAGTGGCACAGAGGCCTTTTTTCCAAACTGTGTGTTTTTCTTTTTTTCCTCTGGTTTAGGGCCTGCTGGACCTGAAGTCTCGGTTTGATCGCTTCCTGCAGGAGTCCTTTAATAATGATCGTTTGTTCAAACAAACCATTGCAGGCGACTTTGAATACTTCCTTAACTTGAATCCCCGCTCACCTGAGTACCTCTCTCTCTTCATTGATGACAAGCTAAAGAAGGGTGTGAAAGGGGTGAGTCACCTGTTCTCTATCCATCACTCCTATTTGTGTTTTTTTTGCCACCATAAAAGATTAAACTTCCTGATTAATCAGTTTCGAGTCCAACCTACGAGTCAGTTAGCTTCTAAAAAGAAATGATACAATAGTAGGCGAGGAGTATGTTGAGTATAATCATCGTGCTTCCAACTGTATTCAGTTTGACTATATGACTATGTAATGTTTGTTCTCTGTAACTGATGTGCGCTGAAACAAGGCTGGTTTTGTATAATGCACAGGTCTAAATATTAACCTTTCACAGCTTTGCTATTTAAATGAAATCTGCGTCGTGTCCTGTTTTCATTACAGTCTTTACATGTCAACATTCTTGTATTTAACAAATTTTCAGTTGCATCTTTTTACCTGTTATTCATCAAGTTGCGAACTAGCCTGAAAAGATTAATGAAAACAGTGGTCAAATGTTTTTTTTTAAAGGTTTAATTGCTCAGTATTATAAATTAGGCATGATTAATTTGAATTTATACAATGTCCTGATATTTTTTCCTAGTCATTTTATTCTCTCTCTCTCTCCCTCCCTCTCCCACTTTCTTTTCTTGGCAGTTGACTGAGCAAGAGGTGGAGTCGATCCTGGATAAAGCGATGGTGCTGTTTAGGTTCATGCAGGAGAAGGATGTATTTGAACGCTACTACAAACAACACCTGGCCAGGAGGCTCCTAACCAATAAGAGTGTTTCTGACGACTCAGAGAAGAACATGATCTCAAAGCTAAAGGTATGAACTACTGGATCGGATCACATCACATCACAGTGTCTCTGCCACTCGATATTATAGCCAGTATGTTTTTATGAGTTTCTAGTCATTTTTGATATTCCAACAAGCAGTTTGTAGTTTGACAGCGCTTCTTTAATAGCTTTCTTTTTTTTTTGTTTAAATTATATTTTAAGGGTATTGTATATTTAAGATTATAGACTCGAAGTGGTGGACGTGTTGATATCTGCTCATTCTCATTACTTCTTTTTGTGGCGTTTTACTGGCTCGTCTTTACTATTGTTTCCAAATCGAAGTCTGTTACAAAAAACGGGTTGTGCCACATTTTTATGACCTGTTGGTGATTTGCAGTGCACTGCTGGCAGTGCTATTGATTTGACAATAGAATTTTCACCTTTATTACTTTAATAGAATTTTTTTTTATTCTCCTTTAACCTTCTTCCTTTGTTGTAAATCCAGAATATTAGTTCAGATTCAGTGTTTGCTCAGACTTGTGATTGTTTGATTCAGTTCAGTTTAACTTCTCCTTTTAAGACTGTTTCTCTCACGTTCCCACTATACTGTAGCAAGTGCATTTCTTTTTTTTCTATATTTTAAAATATTTGTAGTTCTGTTTTATGTTTGTAGCTTTGTTCAGACTATATAATAAAATAATTGAAGATGGCTTTCAGTATTCTGGAGGAAGTCTGTTTCAGCGCTAGTCTGCATAATAAGCTCTGCTGATTGAATGAAGAAAGCACTCCATGTTGTAATCACGTTGTTTTCAAATGTCTCTAAATGTGCAGACGGAGTGTGGCTGTCAGTTTACATCTAAACTGGAAGGCATGTTTAGGGACATGAGCATCTCAAACACGACCATGGATGAGTTTCGCCAACACCTACAAACAACAGGGGTAAGAAAAACAGCGTGAAAGGCAACCAGATATTAGTTTAATTTGTCCATGTGTGCAGGAGCACTCCTAAACAATGACAACCAATCACTTTGTCCTTTTTAGGTGTCTTTGGGTGGTGTTGACCTCACAGTAAGAGTGTTAACGACAGGCTACTGGCCCACTCAGTCAGCCACGCCCAAATGCAACATCCCTCCTTCTCCCAGACACGCATTTGAGGTTTTTAGAAGGTACAACATCACCTGCATTTTTTGTAAAAAAAAAAAGAAGAAAACTAGAAAGCTGAGAAGAATGGACCCATTTTTATACATGAATTTTGATGGGGTTTTTCCAGGTTTTATTTGGCCAAGCACAGTGGCAGGCAGCTCACACTGCAGCACCACATGGGCTCGGCAGACCTCAATGCTACTTTCTACGGGCCGATCAAAAAGGTATCAGTGTCAGCGCTAGTAAGTCAAAACCACCTAGATATCACTTTGTGTTAAATTTAAAATTGGGCATGTCATTGGTTATACTTGTTGGTTTTAAATAGGGGGTATTTTATTGTTCTAAAGTTTGTCACATTTTGACAGTCACATGATTTAACCTGAGCTTGCTTTTTTACATAAAGTTCAACACTAGTTAATGAAGTCTGAAATTCTTCCGGCGTAACAGTATCCATGTTTACAACATTCAACACCAGGAAATACATTTAGTCCACACATTATGAAAACATCACACATGCGTAGATGTTACAGTACCTTACTTATACTGCACTGTTATACAACAACTTCACTTCACTTATCTTTAGCCAACATTATTTCTTGCTTTGTGTAATGTCACTGAATAAAATTCTAGTTTTTGTGAGGTTCAAATGCAGGGCAATCAGTCAGGTACTGATTACTAGGTCAAGTCTACATGAAAGTCAGTGAGGCTGAATATGCTAATTAGAAAAAAAGTTATAATCTCCTAATTTGCTGGTGATCTTTTTTGCCCTGCCCACTCATGCCCTTAATGCGCACTTTCTGTAAGTGCGTGTCTGAGCGGACTTTGCTTAAGTTTATTACCCAGAATGTTGTGACGTCATAAACAAATGATGGACTTTTGCAAAGAGCACAACAAAATAGACAAGGATAAGTGTTAATAAAAGTTTATTCGTGTTATCAATTTTAGCAGCAATACTGTGTACAGCACGACTTAAACCGTCCCAATTCTGCACGTCGACGCACTTGTTTCCTCCCCTATTAACTAAAGTGTGCACTTTTAAACTTGCACAATTCCTGGATAACCTTGGGTGTAGTGTGGGGATTGCGAGTGGGTTTGTGTTTGTATAAGTGCTGGGTGTTATACTGGTTTATACAGAATACTGGTGTTTATTTTGATTAAGATTAAGGCTGTCACTATTATTAAATAATTGTATGATCACAATTATTTGACTTAACTGCAATTATTGCACACTTATTAGCCACAAGGACGAGCTGTAGTACCTGCAGCCCTCCTATTATTTAAAAGTTGGAGCATCAGGGTTTTCTGACGCTTCAATAACGAAACATCACCAGCTCAACCCATGTTAACTACCTTTATAGAAAATTAATTAATTTATATGTTGCTAAACAGATAAACACACTGACAGGACACAAAATATGGATTTCCTTAAATACTATTTATCTATAATAAAATATTTACAGTAGAGCGTTAATAAGGCACACATTGGAGCGATTATAAATTGCTTTGAGTTGCTTTTTAAATGCTTAATTGTTTTTCACAAACAATTAATATTCAATGCCTTTAAACAAACAATTAATCGTTGAAGCCCTAAAACAGGCAAAAAAAATTGTCATTATCACAATTATTTCTTTGACAATTAAACATCACCCAAATTTGATAATCGTGACGGCCCTAATCATGATATGAATTTTAAGGATGTCACTTTAACATGTGGTGGGGTTGTGAGATACAGAAACTTCTGTTAAGTGCATAGTGTAAATATACAGTAAATACAAAATCATTTGGGATTTGACCTAATGCTGTGATTAAGCCTGGATCGTAGGTGGAAAAGTAAAAACTAAGCAGTAAGGAACAAAAATATTAATGAAGGCTAATATGTAAATGTCGTGCATTTTCTTTATTTGCTAAATTATTTCTTAAGATTGCTGTATTTGTACGACTCCTATGTATTATCACTCCAACAACTTCTCAGAAGTGTGTTGGATCTTGTATATAAATTTTGGAGCCTTCAATGTATGTTATGTAGATAACAGGGTTTTGATACAAACTCTATTGTTAGTAGAAAAAAAATATACCAAAATTTTTAATATAAGAGCATAGCTGGGTAATATTATACTAGAGATTAGCACTATAATACTGTATTGCATTCTCTGTCTCCTCCTCATCTTCCTCTTCTTCACTAGGAGGACGGCTCAGAAGTAGGTGTAGGTGGTGCTCAGGTGACCGGCTCCAACACCAGAAAGCACATTCTCCAAGTGTCTACCTTCCAGATGACCATCCTTATGCTGTTTAACAACAGAGAGAAGTTCACCTTTGAGGTACACTCTAAATATAAATGAACAAAAGTTTGTTTTTGTTTTTTTGCTTTTAAAACGGGCAGTAAATTCTCAGCTCATTTTAATAGCAATCTAAGCCATATTTCTTAATTAACAGGGTGCCTATGTGATTATTCCCTTTATTTTAATTTTTGATTACATACGTCAACGTTTCCTTGTTTGGCACCAATTTGTTTGAAGTTAATTAATTTAAAGACGGTTTGAAAGAACTTAACAGTTTTAATTCTGAAAATCTGCATTTATCTTCTTGTTGTAGGAGATCCAGCAAGAAACGGACATCCCGGAGCGAGAGCTGGTGCGAGCGCTGCAGTCTTTGGCTTGTGGGAAGCCCACACAGCGAGTACTGACCAAGGAGCCCAAATCAAAGGAGATTGAGAATGGCCACGTATTTACAGTTAATGACCAGTTCACCTCCAAACTCCACAGAGTAAAGATTCAGACAGGTACAGGTGCAACAACTCATTAAATGTGTGTGTATATGTATTAGTACCAGGATCAACAGTAAACATTAACACAACCTCTTGGGTTACAACAGAAATCACTTAAAAATTAACAGATCTATGATCCCAGACATCTCAAGATGTATAGTATGGTGAATATGGCTACTGTATTGTTAACAGCAATTGAATAACGAATTAATATTTTTGAACATCCACACAGTGAAGTAATTTATAATCTAGCAGATTTGGTATACCTCATTAAAGTTGGTGTAGATATAACTATCCATTTGGAATATGCAATCCACAGTGTTGCAAAAAGGTCGTCTTTTGGCGCCATTTACATATGTTACCCCTTATTCTCCCTTATGGTGCGAATAAACGAGGCTTATTCCATATGTATTGGGTTTGCAGTTGCTGCTAAACAGGGTGAATCCGACCCTGAGAGGAAAGAGACACGGCAGAAAGTGGATGACGACAGGAAGCACGAGATCGAAGCAGCCATCGTACGCATCATGAAGTCCAGGAAGAAGATGCAGCACAATGTGCTGGTAGCGGAGGTAAGATTACCAGCTGATTTGTTTATTTGTGTATTTAAAGGTTTATCATGTCTAATATGAGAACCTTTTCTAAAAAAAAAGTGTGTGAAATTAGTTCATTTTACCTTGTCTAATTATCAGATACTACAAATACTGATAAAATAAAAACCTATGATGTTATCTGGAAAAAACATTCACTAAGTAATATTACCTCTGCTTCAGCTTGAGGTACATCGCACCACCACATTGTTGGTTATTTTCCTTTAAAATCCTGGCAACAAGTGGTTTACTAATGTTTAACAAACTTTAACCTTAATTATAAAATGGAATAAATTGCCCCCATTTTAACAACTTGTTATATTAGTTGTGTTTATTTTATAACAAAACTTTAAGGTACATTGTGTGACGGTGTAAGTTCAAGCATAGTAACAGTAGTCTGTCCTGTCTCCTCAGGTCACTCAGCAGTTACGGGCGCGATTCCTTCCAAGTCCTGTGGTCATTAAAAAACGTATTGAAGGACTTATCAGCAGTACTTAAGAAGGCGCGATTCCTTCCTGTTTATAAGTCCTGTGGTCATTCCAAAAAAGTCTGTCCTGTCAGTGTCAGCAGTTACGGGCGCGATTCCTTCCAAGTCCTGTGGTCATTAAAAAACGTATTGAAGGACTTATCGAGCGAGAATACTTGGCAAGAACGCCAGAAGACCGCAAAGTGTACACTTATGTTGCATAAATGTGGCATGAATTTCAAGTGAAACCTGAAATGGAGTGAAAGAGAGAGTGAGAGTGTTATTTTTGGGACTTGATCATAAGCATGAACTAGAAGGTTTTTGTGTTTAGTTTTTTTTTTTGTTTGTTTGTTTGTTTTCTTTTTTTTCTCCATTGCTCCTGGGAGAAAACTGAGAATTTAACCTTTAACCTTCTGTACAGACTCATTTAAAAAAAAAAAAAAAAAAAAAAAAAAAAAAAAAGTTTCTAGTGATTCACACAGAAGCCTTCCAAAGCCTCCTGGGAGCTGGATGAGATTCAGCTCGGGCTTGCAGACGAGGCGTCCGTCTCTGATGGAGGACTGTGTTGAAGTTGGAGCCTATTCACCTGAATACAGAACAACAGGAGTGCCCAAATAAACGAGACCGATGACTTTCCTGCATGGGACACATTCCGGGGACCAGTTAGGCTACAGTGAAATATGTATACTTTTCCCACACTTATTTTAGTTTGAGCTTCCCCTTTTCCTTTTTGGTGTAAATGTGTTTGTGGTCCGTGGCACCCTGTTAGTTGTACAGGTTTAAGCCTTGCCTGCCTGCAGATAAGTATAAAAAAAAAATGGAGGCTGGGTTTTGGAGAGCCATATTAGTTGCTTTGAAGCATGCTTTTTCTGATGAGCAGTAAAAACTCTTTCAAGGTTTCTAAAAAAAAAAGATTGGGTTGTGACTTTGTTTTAACTTTTTTCGTATTTGGCATGGCCAAATGTACATTTAAATATTTAGTTTTTTTGTAGGGTCCTCCTGATGCAGTTCCATTGAAGAGGGTTGGGTTTGTGGGGTTTTTGGCAGCAAAAGGAACTCCTGGAGCATTATGTCTAAACGTGTACAAAATGTAAAATAATTGTTATTGTACTCGCTGAAGTGGACTGTACAGGGCCTTGTTTTCATCATTGTTAAGTGTAGAAAAAGGAGTTAAAATAAATGGATTTGCTGCTTCGGGTCATCTTTCGCTTTCTAATGATGGTCCTAGGAAATCAGTTAAAAGTAGAAAAGGAAAAAAGTTTTGCCATAAACATCAGACAGTTATAATAGACATTTCAATAGTGTAAAATAATAATTATAATTATTATTATTATAGCTGAACTCATCCTACGTCCTGAGGATGTTAAAGAACTTATGTAAGTGATGACAGGTATAAACACAACAGGAAACTGGTGTCGTTTCTTTCACTGCTCATCCCTACTTATAATATCTGACTTGTTTTAAACCTTGGTGATAATGTGAGATCTAACATACTAAATTAAACTTATTTTGCCAAAACAATATGCCGTTTATTTTCCGTCTTTGTGACCCTGGGTTATGCATTGGGAGTTCAATACATTCATTTTTTTTGTGGTTATTTGATAAAAAAAATATTCCACACATCATTAAACCCAAATTTGACGTAGAATAATTTCTACTAATCCATGGTTTAGTAACGGATAACAACAACAGTTGCTCTCAGTATTGAAGAACAACCCGCCAGGAATGCCTTTGCAGGAATAAATCTGTTTCTTTTCCAAAATTTGCAGAGGTTATTTTATAAGGATGCCCTCGGAATTGTCAAAATGTTCGTTGTCCCATCTGGTGTCTTTTGTGTAAATGCAATGACAGAATGACGACCATCTGCTCTAAACTAAACTGCATTACACCTCAGACGCTTCCCACAGATATATTTTTCACCACATTCTGGATCTCTAATGGATTTTGTAAGATGTCAGACCAAGAAAAAATACATATATTTAATATTTTATTTTATTTTGTTTTTTTACAGTAATTAAGTTGGGATTCTTGTCGCTAACGGTAGGTGGCGCCAACTCGGGTCAGTCTGACGCCTAGCGGAACGCAGACAGGACAACGGCAATACTGAAATTCCGCTATGGAAAGTTGGAAAGTCTCTCATTTGAAGGCGCATTTAGATGAGAATAAAATGTTAGAATAATGCTGCGCAGGCCGTTTATTCTCCATAACAGCGCGGAGGATGGACACACCGACTCTGGAGCAGAAACTGCAGGGTAAGTTAGCCCTTAATGCTAGCCATTTATGTCGATTTTTGGTCACTTTGGATGCGTCTGAAAGACTTAAATAATAAAAAGTTGTGTTGAAAAGGCTTCACTGCCGAAGATGTTTTATTGGATAGATACACAGTTCTCCCTGCGCGGGTTATGCGCTTTACGGACGCAGCCTTTGTTTGTGGTATCCAAGCGGGTGACCGATAAACAGTCGAGTGAGCGTTCAATTGTACTCGGAGTTTTCTCATCATGGGTCGTTTAACTGACTAACCTTATTTAATGAAGAACTCTTCATCCTCCAAACATTTTACTTATTTAAAAATACACGTCGTTCACTGGGATCACAAATACGCCTTAAATTAAATATTGTCTATTCATTATTTATTTACTAATATTTGAGAAAACCAGAAAGTACGTAGGTTTTGAACGCTGCACAATTGTCAGCAAAACGATGTGGAGTGAAATCGATTCGGAAAAAAAGTAGCAAAATTGTAAAATGTGGGGTTTTGTTGACTGGGATTATAGATACGCCTGAGTTTATTGTCTTACTGTGTATTCACTTATATTCGGGGGGGGGGGAGAGAAACGAAATTGTGGTATCTTGAACGCTGCACACTTAAACCTAAAAAGACATTAAGCGATATTAATTTAAATAAAAATACAGCAAAAATTAAAACTGTACTTTTGTACAATCGTTGACTGACAAATTCGCTGGTATTTATTGTCTCACTGTGTATTTGTTAATATTTAAGGAAAACTACATTTTTGTGGTATCTTGAACACTACACAATTGCCATTTAAACGATATTGGGCGATTTTAATTCGAATAAAATACAGAAAAATCTAAACTCTCCTTTTTCTTTTAACAGTCATGGAACTGGTATCATAAATATGCCTTAAAATATTTATTGTCTCACTGTCTAAATCACTAATATTTGAGAAAAACAGAAATTAGGTGATATCATGAAGTGATGTTGATTTGAATAAAAGTACCAAAAAATGTAAATTATACTTTAACAATTGTTGACTGATATCACAAACACACCTTAAACTGTTGACTGTCTCACTGTATATTCACTAATATATAAGGAAAACAGAAATTACCTAGGTTTTTGAACGCTGCACAATTGTCATTAAAACGATATTGAGCGATAATAATTTGAATAAAAGTACTGTGCTTTTTTTAACAGTGGTTGACTGGTATTATAAATACGCTGGTGTTTATTTAATTATTTGCCAAATTTTTATTTCATTGTTTGTGTTACAGTGACAATAAAGACATTCGATTAATATTTGAGAAAACCAGAAATTACCTTTATGTTATGTTATGTTTGTATCAAAAGTACTGGTACGACCTGGTCTGTGAGAAAAATTACATTTACAGCACTTATCCAGAGCGACTTACATTTTTATACAACTGAACAATTGGGGGTTAAGGGCCTTGCTCAGGGGCCCAACAGTTGTGGCTTGGTGGAGCTGGGAATGGAACCCACAATCTTCAGGTTGGCAGTCCAACACCATAACCATGAGCCACCACCTCTCCACGTGGAGCCACGAATGATAAAACAATGTACGTCTTTCCCAGTATATCACACAACAATGCTATGATATGATTTTAGTCAGTTGACCTTATATGATATAAAAAATATTTTAAGACAGATTACACGTGGAGAACTTTCTGGAATAGTAAGATTGGGGCCTGATTTCTTCTAGCACAGACAATAGAAATGAAACAAAACAGAATGACTTTTTGGAGCAATAAAATGTTAGACATTTTAGTATTTACTGCATGATTTCTAACTGCTTTGATAGATTTATTAAAATATAAATAATAGATTGACTTTTATCATTAGTTTCAAATATTATATGAGCTCAGTGGATAGTCTTGGACTAATACCTGAAAAACCAGGGTTCCATTCCCAGCACCACCAAGCCACCACCGCTGGACCCCCTGAGCAAGACCCTTAACCCCCAATTGCTCAGTTGTATAAAGAGATAAATGTAAGTCGCTCTGGATAAGGACGTCTGCCAAACGCTGTAAATGTAATATGAGAAGCTGTCACTGCTGTTAAAGATTCGATATCCATTCACTTTTAAAGTAAATGTTGTTCCTGGTATTACTCTAATTGTTGACACATCGATTTTCTACGGATGAATTGTTTTAGTCGTGTCTGCAACATTTTTGCTTCAATCCAGACTTCTTTTTTTTGTCAGATCGGACTGCAGCAAAATGTCTTGCAGTAGCAGTAAGTACAATACACATACATTATACTGCATTACATATTTACACACCTTAAACACTTTTTCTTTCCATTTCTTTATTTCCACCTTTGTTTAGAAACCCCCCTTATCACTTGATATAATCATCTTCTCTGTGTCCCTTTTCTGGCTTTCAAGCTTAATGCAGAGTTGGAAATTTTTATTTTTTTTTAGTTTTCAATACCAGATCAGTTTTTAACCAGTTTTTATACTTTATAATTTATTTTATATTATAATTTATACCCTCAATCTTCTGATATACCCCCCCCAGTTGACCTCATGACACATGATCATCTACCCGTCGCCATGCACCTGCTGGCCAATCCTGGTGACTCTCTCCTGCTCCAGCACACACTCGACCGCCTGCTTGATTGGGTGTGTCCTGGCTTGCGTCTTTTCCATGTGTCTGAACGCGCCTGCCCTTTACGTGGGTACCCCCGTGCTCAATTGTCTCCCCCAGCCAGCTACCCATCTCTAGCAATCACCTTTTTCCTGCACGAGTCCTATGGTGAAGAACGCATTCTCCGGGTCCTTGACTTCCTGCAGCGACCACCCTGGCAGTATCACCACACGGAGAACGGCCATGCGAGCTCCGATTCCATGCTCCAACCGTACCTGCTGCCTGGAATGGACTTCTACAGTCTCGGTCCCGGCATGCCAGTGTGGGCGGTGCGTCCGGTGCATTGCGGAGGCGAAGTGCTGCGCGTGACTCTGCACAGTGGGCACGAGAACTTTGAGGACGCCGTGAGACTTTATGAGACAGTGCTGCGTTCGAGAGCTGAGGAACAGAAAGCTGGGTTTTGTTGGTTTACCTTGCTACGAGAGAGAACTTTTAATTTGCAGCTAGCTCTCAAGCAGCTGGCACCAGGCGTGCGGGTGGAGACCTGCCATTCTGCTGTGCTGCAGTTTCGGGTGGGTGAGATCGGCCAGCTAGTTCCCCTACTGCCCAACCCGTGCTCACCCATCAGCGCCACACGCTGGCAGACGGAGGACTTAGATGGTAGCAAGATCCTTTTTCAGGTCAGTGGCTAATATTTCCTGGCATATTATAGCATTAATTATTGTCATGCTTGAAATATACTCACCTTGCCTGCTAATTTATAAAATACATGAACAAAAGATTCCTAAATAAATTCTATGTGATTTATGTTCACTATACTGATAAACTATATTGTATCACCAGCTATAAATATTTCTGTCTTCCTATCGAGTCACCTGATTGCTCCCCAGTTCTTAGTGTAAAATTTGCATTGAGGAACGTTCTACCCTTTCAGCTTTTTTGGCATACACCAAATAATTACCGACAAGAGCAGAAACCTGATCAGCCTTTCGTTTGAAATGTAAATACGATAGAACAAGGGTTTCCCCTTGAGACATAGTGGGTTTTAGCTCTGGCATGAAGCGGTTCCAAGAGGCTTAGAAGGCACCAAAGGCTGGATGCCATGAGACATAATTAACAACCGGGGTGGTCAATCAGTAAGACTAAAGCCCCCCATTGCTTCCTTTTGATTCTGTCTTGTGGTGAAAGCATTCCTTAATGGAGGCGAAATGTATGTGCTGGAAACTGGTCTCAACCGCCATAAAAACCTGAAACTGCACTAAGCTTGAAAACATTCGCAGTAGTACATTTCAAGATGGAAAACCACCGCAAAACTGGATTCTGGTGTAGAAGCGATTATTCTTTTCTTTTTTTTGAAGCTGATGGAATAAAAGCTCTTTTTGAAGTAGACTTTTACATACACTGCTAAGCCTCGTGGCCCAAGTTTCAGTGTCACTGTGATTAACGATCTGACTGATATTAAATCCTAAATAAACTGTGAACAATCAGACCAGCGTAACTCTGTCATAGCCACACATTCCTGCAATTTATGTTCAGTTTAACTACCTTTTACTTCACAAGCCGTACATTTTATTATACAGTAGGTCATTTCAGTAAGCTGGGATTTTGTTTTTTCTGCTACCAGCGAAGTGATAATGTGCCCTATGATTTGCTACATATCACACAATTTTCCTGGCTGACAGCTGGTATAAAAAACAGAATCAAGTCCATTATTTAAAGCTATATTTTGTTGATGTTTTAGTGTTTTTAGATTTGTAAAGGATGTGTAGGATTTAATTGAGAAAAAAAAAAATTGCACGACCACTTTTGCAGTATTACTATTAGGGATAGGCGAAATCACCAAAATGTTATTTTACACTGGCGATATATTTCACAATGTAGTTATTTAAATAGGTAGTTATTATAGAAAATCAACTAAAATGGGTCTTTATAATATAAATAATCTTAATAATTAAATCATTTCATTACTGTATTCCTTTTATCTGGTTCTTAATAAATACAGTAAATGAAATACAGACTTGGATTAGCAAAAACAACAAATTATTATTAAGTTTTCTTAATGATCATTTTTTAACACGTATCAAATAAGAGGTAAAATTTATACATATGAACATGTAAAACACTTTACCTCATCGGTTTGTTTATTGTTCTCCATGTTTTTGATGAACTCACACCGCACATGAATGAGCCACGCCCGCCTATTTACATTTTGTCGCGGTTTACACCGAATAAAAAAAGAATCTATTAACCATAATTACCGTCATGCCTCCCAGCCCTAATCACTATAATTTTGCTCTGTTCATTCTTTAAACATGAATCAAAAGTTTAGTTTTTCATTTGATTTAAATGTCTGGCTTTAATGAAGAGGTTTTGCTGGAATTACAGGAAGGTTGTGGGTTTTCTCAAAAAAAAAAAAAAAAAAAAAAAAGCTAACATCACACTCACACAGCCGCCTGGGATGTAATAAAAGCAAACAATAACGCAAAACCCATATTTTAATATGCACATTCGTTTTCTAGGTAAAAGGAGGAACACAGCCACAGAAGCTCTTCACCTCGGCTTTTCCCTTAAGCTGCCCTGCTCTTCCCCCCAGATCACTGTTGAAGTGTCCAGTTCCCATCTCAGCCTCCCCGGGCACCAGGCTGTGCCACCTTAAAGAGCGTGCCATGTGTAGCGCTTCCGGATGGCACAGATTGACAGGAGGTGCCACAGAAAGCTTTGGTTCTAGCAGTGCTTGTAGTACCCCCCCGGGCAGCTCCTGCTATTCGTCTCAATGCAGCAGCCCTGCGCTTCTTTCCATCAATCCCTTTGAGCCAGTCACTTCTGCTGGCACGTCTGTGGCTCGCCTCGGGCTGGAGGGGCAAAAAGTAAAGGAGTCAGAGACAAACGTAGACACGGGCTGTGCTGTCAATATACAGAGGACTGCAATGGACACACTAGCAAAAGATTTAAGATGCTGCCTACCAGAGTTACAGAGAACATGGCGTGGATCAGAAGGAAATAACCTGTCAGACGCCATGGTGGCACAAAGCCTCGTTCAGGAGCAAGAACAAGTAGATGAGTTTTTCATTTGATTGTCTTCTTTACATGATATTGTAATGAAATTGTATCAGGTTGATACTGACCTATACATATAGAAGCAAGCCTGGCAAAAAAAGGACTGGGACACACTAACCCCTCACAAAAGACAATATTGTTGCCTAGTTGCCCAGTAAAACCAACAGCTTTTCAGTGTTTCTTTATTCTTTGGAGAATTTTAACTATGCATATATATATATATATATAATATATTCCCTTTGATTTCCTCACTGTAACACTTGTTCACCATGTTTTCAGGTTAAATTAGGTTAAACAAGCATCACAAAGTTCACTAAACTTCTCCTCCCTCTAGTGTGTTATATTAGAGGGAAAAGTGTCTAGGAATAAACTCCCAGAAACAGTAGTCCATCCAGGTATCTTAAGGATTTGGATTTCAATGCTTATTCTATAATGTAGGACCCGCTAATATTCTAAATATCAGATTCTGTTTATTAACCAAGCTGGGAAAAGTTTTGAACCCTTTCTGCTTAAAGGATGCTGTCTCATGGCTGTGACCCTGTGTCCTGTGTGGAATTCAGTATTTCATTAAAAAGAATTAACTGTCTATACTCAAACCATTGTATTATATTAAAATGGCATCCCTGCACCCTTAAACAAAAGCTAACCAGTTTCATGCTGCCTGTGTAGTCAGGATGTTTAGATATATGGAGTCGGTCTAGTCTGAAACAATGCTGTTTGATACTGCTTTCTTAGTCTGGGCTGAGACTGAAGACTTTTCATGAGGAAACGCTCCGATTCTTTTCCCTGTACAAGAACTTCAAGCTTCTAACTGAAGAAAATATTTACAAAGTACTGTATTATGAAGTGGTCAGGTTTTTGGCTGTTTTTGTGCCAGTTGAATGTCAGTGCTTCTGTTGTGAATTACAGATCTGACCAGGCAGTATCATATTTCCTATACACAGTCAACGCAAAGTGAGAGAGCGGAGAAAAAAAAAATCTCTGTGTTACACCAGCATCTGTAAAAACATAAGCGAGAACAAACATCTATTATAACTGAAGGTTTCACGTCAACACAGTTAGGATGATTTCCTATTTCTTAATTACAAATTTACATCTAGGATAAGGCACTGAAATTTAAGCTAGGAAAATCAACAGATTGTATGTATTTTGCCTGAAGAATATCAAGAAATGTTTCTAAAGAAAGCAAAAAACTGATGCTTTAGATAAACGGGTGTAAGTATATCCAATAAAAGAACGCTATATTACAATCCAGAAAAGTCTGTGACATTTCAAGCTCACAGGAAGGAATAAACCACAATGACGCATGCAGTTAGAAATAATCATAGATGGGGTGTCAGGTTGCCGCAGAAATTGTCTGTTATTACCTTAAAAAAATTTTTATAACCACCCATTATAATGTTTTTTTTCTTTTCGACCACAGCAGCTTGTCAGCATTATATTTAGTTGTATTGTTACAGAATAAAATCCTTTTTTTGGTTATAATTATTATTTAATCATCATGAGAGCTGTTATTTTTTATCTCAATTGGTCATTATGTGCCCAGCTTTTAATAAATTACTGTTAAAGATGCTTGTAAAAATGACAACAAGACCACAAAGCTCCTTGTATAAATGTTAAAGAAATGCCCTTCTTCTCCTTTCGGCTGTTTCCTTTTAGGGGTGGCCACAGCGAATTATCTGTCTCCACCTAACCCTATTTTCTACATCCTCTTCACTCACACCCACTAACTTCATGTCCACATTTATCGCATCCATATACCTCCTCTTTGGTCCTCCTTTTTGCCTTCTGGCATTCAGAAAATTATTATTAATGTGATCTGACACAACCGTCACATCTATCCAATCACCTGCTTTAAGTATTTTATGTCTTTGAGTTAGTGAGGGTCTTAAATTAAAAAATAAATAAATAATAGTGCAGCCAATCGGGGGTCCTTTGCACTTTGTGGGGCCCCTCAGGCTGCAAAGAGAAAAACCACAAAGGTAATTAAAAAAGGTAAAATAAAATCTAACCAAAAAAAAAACCGTTTTAACGAAAAAGCAATAACTTTGTCCAACCCTGATAGCGTTTGTCACAGTTAAAATAAAATGCAATTCACGTAATCTCCAGCAGAGGGAAGTGTCTTACAGCTTACTATCCTATTCTTGCTGTTACTTGGAAGTCATTTTTAAAAGAAAGAAATACATTTTATTTTTTTCTCTTGTTGAACGTTTTAAATGTTTATTTTTTGATTTTGAGAGTTGGTCAGGACTATATTTTTGTGCAGGCATTGTCATCTAACATTAGTTCAACAGTATATAACTACATAACATAGTTAAAATAATATAATCATTTTATTTAATTCACTGGAAAGCCACTAAATGACATCACAATTTTTTAAGTTTGGCTTAAAATAAGAGGGCAGTAAAGCTCATCTGTATCCATGTTTTGTGTTTTATGTACATATATTTTTCTGATATATATTAATGACGGAGCATGTTGGACATTTCACAGAGGGGATTGAGATGGTTTGGACATGGAGAAAGAGGAGAAATAGTGGAAATATTTGTAGGCGGATGTTGGACATGGAGCTGCAGCCAGAAGGTAAAGAGGAAAGACAAAGAGAACGGATTTTAATATGATAAATGAGGACATGAGGTTAGTGACTATAAGTAAGGAGTTTTCAGAGGATAGGCTTAGGTAAAGGCAGATGATTTGCTGTGATGACCCCTGAAGGGAACAGCTGAAATAAGAAGTAGAGGTAAAAAAGACAGCATCCATTTAGCACCAGCCAGAAGAAAAAAAAAGCCACATCACAATAAAATATCTTTTGAATTGCACGTAGCGCTTCGTTATTCCAGATCCCCCCTATCTATATCTAAGTGGGAATGATGGTAGACAGGAAAGGAATGTGTGCTTGGTACCTGGGCTGTGAGACTCGGTTTCACAGTTGTGAGACACTTACAAATAACTCAAACTTATAAATAACCTGAAATTTCTTCTGTCTTTAAAAAGACGATCAAAATTCTCTCTACAAACAGACAAAGAAGTCTTTTCTTAAATTTTTTCTTTTAAACTCTTTTCTTCTACATTCTTTTACCCCCCCTATACCAGGGCTGTGCCCCATACCTGGTGCTACCTAAATGACCGCACGCCGACTGTTCGGCTCTTTGTTCTTTTATAGGGATGCGATCAGGTGCCTCACATTCCGCTGATTAGCGTCATGGCGGCGTTGCCTGGTAACCGCGTTCTGTTGCGCCTGCGGACGGGCCTGACTAGAAAAACCGCAGAGTGGCTCTCTGTCAGTTTACCTGTCCGTAAAGTCCGTGACGTTACAAGTTCAGTCTGTTTACAGCACATCATTTGTTGGAAGTGTCTGACAGCCAGTCCATGCCAGCTTGTTGCTCCATTGTCCGCTCGCAGTGACGCGTAATTTCTTTGGCTCGAATCTCCAGTACTTCTGTTCACGGAAAAAATAAAGCTTTCCGTCGCTTCTGGTCACTGCGCCGTTGGTCCCTCGTGGCAGTCCCTTCCAATCAGCGAGTCTCCTGGGGTAGTAAGGCTCAGAGCGCAGGGTCTCCAGGTTTAACACAAAATAACGCGAGCCTTTAAAGACCACCATGTGGCCCAGAGGAGCGTAGAAGAAGGCGCAGTCTGGGTGTCGTGGCATGTCACACTCGCTGCTTTTCCTGGGGAAACCCTGGTCCAAAACAGTACCGGAATACCGCCATATGTACTTTCCTACCAATTAAAGAGGAGTTTAATGCAAGTTTGTGGGTTTTAAATATAATTTCAGTTGTACATACTAATAATAATGATAATTATATAAAGAAAGTATTTAAAACTGGTCATCCCTACCAATAACCTACCATTAAAAAAATAGAGTTTTCCATCTACTGGAGAAAAGGCAGCAGCCTCGATGGCGAATGGAAGCTGAGGCCAGCGCTGCTTCAGAGGAAGTGGAGAACTTCCGATAGCCTCGGATCTCACTGTCCAGAAGAGACCACCTCTGAAGACCAGCACTGTGCCGTTCCCATCTTTATAAAATGCCATATACATAAATAAAATAAATACAGTAGATCACTGACCAGGTGTGCAGGCCACCGTTATTTTATTCAATGCTATATGATGCAGTCTAAACCGCACTGCATCATTCTTAGGTGCATTTATTGTTATTGCAAGGTTGCCGTACCCGTCGTGATGGCATCAAATGTGTTCCTGCAGTAGTGGGGCTGTGTACGTTCTTCCCCAGGCTCCTGAGATAACTCCCAATCTTGCATGACCCAGCTAAGATCTTGGCTTGGGATCTGAACCACTGCACCTCCAGGTGGTTTACCTACACACATTTCGCAAAATAAATCGAGTCTGAACATAAATGGACTGTTTTTAAGATCTACAGTGTTGGAAAGCAGGAATATAACACTTCAAAATATGATTTGATTAAATTCTGAGTAATAGCAAATAAATGGTAGCTGCACTGTAGTGATGCAATAATATCCAGAATAGGACAGTGTTTATCAAATGGTTTCTTCTTGCCTGGTGTGTATTTTGTGTTAT
Source organism: Bagarius yarrelli (assembly GCA_005784505.1). Classification (NCBI taxonomy): domain Eukaryota; kingdom Metazoa; phylum Chordata; class Actinopteri; order Siluriformes; family Sisoridae; genus Bagarius; species Bagarius yarrelli. The sequence continues at coordinate 1,354,669 of VCAZ01000076.1, read as the reverse complement.
TCTAATCTCTGTAAATTAGCAGTAGGTTAAATCTATGTCTGATTTTCTGTACAAGCTGCTTTGTAGAAGTAATTATAATATACAGTGTTATGCAAAAGTTTGGGCACCCCTAAAAGTGATCATAATTTCAATTTATAATCTGCTTTAAAATCCAAACCTACTGAGGAATTCATGCACACACAGATACAATGTTCTAGAATGGCCATCCCAGTCCCCAGACTTGAATATCATCGAAAATCTAAGGATCTAGGGCTGTCCAATCTCGCAAGTCATCAAACCTGACTGAACTGAAGAAATTTAGCAAAAAAGTATATCAAAAATAAAATAAAATATATAATAAGACTATAAGAAGTGTCTACACTTATTTCAGCAAAAAATTTGCTCTACTGAATATTGATTATTTTATTAGGGTGCCTAAATTGGTGCCTAAATTTTTGCACCTGACTGTTTTAGTTATTATTAACATTATATTGTATCTCTTAATTTTAAAAAAATGTTATTTTATAGCTAAACTGTTGCTGTTTCCATAAGCCGCAGATTATAAATTAAAATTATGATAATTTTCAGGGGGTGCCCTAACTTTTGCATAAAACTGTACTGCACGATAATATTGCTGGAAGTGGTGGCTTAGTGCTTAAGGTGTTGGACTGCTACCAGAAAGACTGGAGTTTGATTTCCAGCACCACCAGGCCACCACTGTGGGCCCTGGAGCAAGGCCCTTAACCCCCAATTGCTCAGTTGTATATAAAGATATAAATGTAAGTCGCTCTGTGTAAGGATGTCTGCCAAATGCTGTGAATGTAAAAATTAATGTGATCTGGAGCCCACGTGATGACAAGGGCCACCAGATACAATACATATCACAGTACACAGGTCACGATTTTTTGCAATACAATATATATGCAATACATTAAATATTAACAATAATCAGTTTTAAATGTAATTTAAATATGCATCGATACTCGAGGTTGAAATGTCGAATATATCCTGATAGTTAGCTGTATCGATATTTTCACACAGCCCTATTGAGATCAGACACTAATGTTGCGTGAACATGTTCCAGTTCATCGCAAAGGTGTTCTGTTTAAAGGGTTGAGTCAGAGTCGGGATTCTGTGCAGGACATGAGAGTTCTTCTACTCCAAAACATCCAGAACATCCAGAACATCAGAACATCCAGAACATCAGAACACAGCATGTCTTCATGGAAGTCGGGGGATTTGTGCGCAAAGTATGTGCTTTAACTTTGTGGTAAGCATTTAATGAAACCACAGTTATGGGTGTTTTGGCAAGATGTCTACAAACTTTTGGCCAGTGTATATCAACCAAAAATTGTTTATGACTGCCGGAGAGAAACCAATGTGAAGTATCACACAGTGTTTCCTCTGATAAGACTTAGGATGGCCGCACACAGATTTTGTTTGCAAAAGGCTGAGCATGATCAACATAACATTTGTGCTAACTACAGATAATATCTCCATCCCCAAAGAGCAGTTTGAAGGAACAGCTGAAGATATAGCAGGAGACTGTATGTCTCGTGTTTGGTTCCAGATGGTTTAACTCTGGCTGTGTGTGCGGTCTAAGGGGTATACACCAACAAGTTGTTTTTAAGATCAACAGCATTCATCAACAGTTTATAACAGGACATGTAGTAAGGCTTATTATATATACAATAAATTCCATGGCAACAGAAAGTATTTTAGGGCTGTAACATGCTGTTAAATCACTTTAAATGTACAGTAGTACCACAGCACTGTTCATCTCCTAATTCTGATTGGTTGATGCTCTTCCTGAAACTGCGGATTTGCCAGTAAAGAAATACTTCAAGTACATTTTCTCTTTAAGTAGTCCTACATAGTCAAGACTTGGAAGTGATGGAAGAATGTCAGAACTCCGCAGCAGCTTTTTTGTTTAAAAGGGCATCTGACTGACATGCAAAGCAACCAATCACAGTTCATTCTGTCCTGCATCATGTTTAAGATTCTATACTCTGAACTTTACACGTTACATGTAAAACCCAGCCGATTCCATTAGCATCACAACGGCTTTATTTCCAGGCAGACCACCAAAACAATTTATCACACAAGTTCTCTGAAAATCTGGTAAAGCCCAACCAATCAGAGTGACTTTTAATTGTCCTCCATTGTTGATAGGGCTGTGATATAAGCAAGGGCCCCACGATGAAATACATATAACAAAACATGGGTCACGATACAATATAAGACAATATATTGGAATACAATACATATTGCAGAACTTAAAAAAAACCCAAATAGCTAAAAATACAACAAATACAAAGCCAGAGGCCTCCATATTTTTTCCACCATGGTTGTTTCTGAGACTATGGCGGTACATATCAGCTCAACTACAGAAGCGGAAGAGTAGTAATTACATTTTTATACATTAGTCAGTTTAAAACATCATTCAAATATGTATTGACACTCGAGGTTAGAATATTGATACGCTATTGTGAAGATTTACATAAATAAATTTATGTATATGCTGTTTTATATTGCGATAGTGAGCTATTTTGATATTTTTTACAGCCCTTATTGTTGATATAAATATTGATATTAATTATTGTTGCTATAAATATTCTTTTTTACTGTTAACAATCGTAAATTCTTTTACTTTTGTCAGGAATGAGTTACAGAATAAGATCTTACATGGTATAATATTAAAAAAGTATGATGTGTCTTTAATATATAAAGAAATGTTAGTTTTTGATAAAGTTTCTTTTGTGTAAATGAACATTTTTGGGTGTAAATAGTGGTAATAGTGCAGCAGAGCACTGATTATTGTTCAGGATTTCGGCCTTGTTTAATTCCTTTGCTTATAATATAGTACTAAATATGCTGTACTGATGTTTAAGTGTCTCATTAGACTCATTGTTTTACAATTTGTCTCATGATATTGTGTTAATTATACAATATGAACTCTTCATGATAAGTGCAGTCCACTCGACCACAGCAGTGCATGTAGAAAGCTCTGCAGTTTGGGTTCATCAGGAATCTGGTTATTGTTAAGATTGCTAGCCTGGGGATAAAGCATGAGGCCCACCAGCGTTACACACAAGTATGCACAACGAGCTCAAACAAGCAACAAACATCACAAGTATGAATAAAAAAAAGTTTGGGTCTGACCAGAGAACAAATTATTTTCTTTTCTCCTGCTTTCACAATTTCATGTCTGGGAACATCTTCTTCAAATGACCTGGATGATCACATCCAAAACCTGTGTATATCCCTGTGACACATCAAACACTTTTAATGTTAGGACTCGCTGTGGAATAGTGTCCTTCCAAGTTTCCTGTCTACCTACCACACAAGTGCCAAAATTCTAAATCTAAAATTCCCTGGTCAAAATATAAGCCCAGACATCTCTAAAAATGTATTTTCTTTATCAAAGTGCTATTGTCTTCTACGATCTGATAGTGTTTGCTCTTCCAAAAGCATACTTAAACATCTTAGACTGATATGGTAAAGACTTGTCCTTGTCTGAGTGCTGGTTGAAAGATAAAATGTTTCCAGAAAGCTCGAATGCCACACAAATAGTTGATGCATCAACAGACTCAAGAGTAGAGTTAGAGAAGCCTGCATTCCTTTATTTTCATCCTTAGTGTTTCAGGACTGACAGATGGACAAGAAGCAGTGCATGTGAAAACCTGCCTGAGAGATACTCACTGTTTTATAATAGACAGAGTTTAGCTTCCTGTTGTTAGGTTTCTACAGCCTCGACTGTGTTGTCTGTGTTGCTATGAATTATGTTATTTACAAACTATCAGACATTTGTGTGGGGTTTTTTGGGTTGATGCTAAATGGTGCATTTAGATCGAAATGAGTAACAAAAGGTATATTATGGAATTGACTAGCATATCAAATTATATGAGGTAGAATGTATTGCATTCTCAGAAACTATATTTAACTGAAATTTCAGATGTTATGTCTAAGGTTGTCAGCTATGACACTGAGCTTATAAATCACCCCCCACCCTGACCCACCCACCTCCTCAAAACATTGCTCAATTATGGTCGTAAAATTATGGTAAAACATTCCATGGGAATTAACAGGAATTTAAGAAAATTGCAGGTCAGCCTATAATAATGCAGATAAATGTTGTTGAACAAACATATCTTACAGCCTAGATTAAATATTGAGACATCAATTATAACATGAGCTTTAAGTTATTTTTGTAGCTATTTTAGACATAAAAGTTCAAAAATTTGTGGATGATAAAATTAAAGTTTCTACATTTTACCGTATAATTGTTGCACAGCTGTGATGTCATCCCAGCTGAGCAGCAGACTGCGGCCAAGCTTCTTATAGTATGGTGACATCAGAGAGTGGCGGACTGGTGAGTGCTCTAATCCCAGCGTGTGGCCGATCTCATGAGCAGTGACCAGAAAAAGGTTATGACCTTTGTGGCTGCTCAGAGTCCAGCGTTCTGCTTTATCAAAGTGAGCCTCACCCCGGCATGGGAAAAAAGCATGCGCTAATGCACCACCTGAGGGAAAACATCATCATCATCAACTGCACATCAACAGAACGTTTTAGTACACTTTTACACTATGTTAACATAAATGTTGGATTAAAATTATTTTATTTATTCAATAAACATTTAATCTGCATTTAACCTGGGCCATCAAAGGCATTGCTGGTGCCGTCGTTGTGTTCTCCCTCATAGAAAGCCAACCGGATGTCTGTTGGTCCTTCGCCTAATTCATGGAAAACCAGTCCTGAAACATTGCTCCAAAGCTGGAAAGCCATTTGCACTGCCAGCCGAACGGGAGCCTGGGAGAGATAGCGTGGCCAGTTCACTATCTGGTATGTTAGGTGATGCTTGTACCATTTTCCTCCTATTAAAGAAACAATAATAAATCCTTTAGACATTTTTCTCAAGCCAAACAGCTACCGGAAACAAATCTTTAGCTCCATCAACCAAACATTTTCTGAGGTATTTAAAAGGGTGTTAAAATGTGTCAGGTAAACTGGTTTATTGTATAATTGGCATCAGGCACTGACACGAATATGAACCAACATAACATGCATTTGCTGCATTCCTGGTGTATTACACACCCTTAGATTGACAGGTGGGATTTACAAGTGGGATTTTCCTGTTTTTCTCAGAACAAATACAAATTTTAGAGATTAAATCCAGGTGTACTAATAAACCTCAAACGCTGTAGTTTCCATCAGTAATAATTTTAATAGTGCACACTTAAAATTAAACTTTAACATACTGTCATGTGCTGTGGGATTCTTAAATGTGTTTGGTTAAATGTGATATTTTAGTCTAGCATAATAACTATGACAGACATTCTGGCTATCTACATTTTTACTCCCAATCTTATTTGCAAAGGATGGTGTGTGTGTGCAAGGTTTTTTGACTTTATTGATAAGACAGAGGAACGAAATGGGAAACATAGAGAGAGACAAGTGGGACCAAGCCAGAATCAAACCCAGGTCACCAAAGCGCAACAACTTGTGAATGTGAGTGCCGGCACCTTAACCCACTAAACCAAGGCACCAGCCAGGTTTTTTTTTTAAATAAAGCAAAAGCCACACTGGTTTTACCAATCAGATGATCTTGGCTAATTGACTCAGTTATGGCTACTTTTGTTGGGCATTTAAAATCAGACTAGTACTAATTTATCACATTATTAATTTTATAACAAATTTTTAAACATAGAATAAAATCTATGTATAGTTTAATCTATTATTTCACAAAGTAAAATTTAAAGCAGTGCTTTGTGACTGTTTAACGTTTGATGTTTCCAAAATCAAACAGTCTAAGATGTCTAAAAATAGTCTTGCTTATTTCAAGATAAAGTAAAGTAACAACTGAACTTGTCATGTGGAAAATGACATTAGTCTAATAAACATGACATTGATTAGGCTTTTAAAAAAGCTCTAATTGATGCAGAAACAAATCATGATAATAATCTGTAGGGTAAGAAGGGGTCCATTATTTCAAAAGGCAAGTCAATGGAACAGTAACTCACTTCTGTCAAATAGCAACATATTTTTAATTACTAGACTATATTAAAAAGTTTATTATTATTTCAATGGAATTTAAATTGAATGAATTTCAATCATTTCATAGACTTTTGAGTTGTAGAGGTTTTAACATTAATTAAAATTGCTCACTGCTTTGCTTTAAAAATACAAAATATAAAATACAAGAGTGAAATTGCTGCTCCATCAATTATTATTTTTCCTCAAGAGAATGTTCTATTGTTTTCAATTTCGTAGTTATAATGATGACATTATTTTTTAGAAGAGCAAGTCTCCTTCCTGTGATCAGCTAAATTAAAGTATATACACCAGCATCCGTTCTCTCAGCTATGTAAACTAAGTAGAGTTTTTCGCATCGAGATCTGTAAACAATTTGCTTAACATACACCAGCGGTTATGTGACTCGAGTGTAATTACATGCTTTCCAGCCATCAAAATGGCATGCTGGTCAGAGGTATAGTTTGTGTTTGTAAATGTTGGCCCATGGTTTATTTACATTGCTTTGACAATACAATGTGTACACAACCAAGAGTATGCAGAACATAATTACAAAAAAGAGCACTGAGAACAAACAAAGATAAATAAATGAGATGGGACAATTCCATAAGTCTATATGGATTTGATTTCTACCCCATGTCACACCTTTAGTACCGATCAACCATTCTCTTTCCAGTCTTCCTAAAATCAGCTGCCAAAAGTTTTCCTTAACCAGACACAATTTCTGCCCTCACCTACTTGGCACAATGCCCTCTCTTACTTGGTTGCTGACCCTGACACTTTTTTTCTCTCTAGTCTCAGACTCAGCTAATGACGCTTTCTTAACCTCTCGTTCTTTAATCATAGATTTTCTTTGTCCTGTGTTTGCTAAACCTAGGATAACCTCTTCTCCTGCTCCTTGGCTGTCGAATCTGTTGAACTAAGATCACCAAAGAGAAGATGGAAAAAATAACATCTCGACACAGATCTTGCTTATTACCATGCTCTTTTGTCCTGGGATGTGGCCTCTACCAAGAGTGCCTTATACTGTCTACTACTCAACCCTCCAGGTACACAGATCTACACACCAGCTTTAAAACACGGATGCTTGAATACAAAACCAAATATGGAGCAGCACCATACAGTACTTATCACTTCTCACATTTATTCACGTTGTCTTAGATCCACAAGCACTGCTCAACTGGCCCCGCCATCCCTAAAGACACCAGGTTGGTCTGCTGCAAGACTTTTCTCTGTTCTGGCATCAAGATCGTAAACTTCAATGTCAGAACAGCAGAGGCACTGGCTGTCTTCAAGTGACGATTGAAGACCTAATTTTTCTCAGATACTCAACACTTGACATTTAAAATCTATTAATTAAAAAACTGCTCTTTTTCGATGTTTGCTTTTTATCTATGATGCTCATTCTTTGCTCTGTGATCTATCTTACTATTATTTTCCTGTTCAATGATGAGACTTAAAGCACTTTTGTATGTCACTTGATAAAAGTGTCTGCTAAATTGCCAAATGTAAATTCAATAACACTTTTAGAAGTCAGCCAACATATATAAAAAGTTACTTAAATATAGGCCATAGATTGATTCCCAGGGGCTTTTCCGTGTAAAGTTTGCACGTTCTACCAGTCTACTCTGGGTACTCCGGTTTTCAAAAACATGTATGTTAGGTTGATTGGTGATTCTAAAATGTTCCATAGGAGTGAGTGTGAGTGTGTGGCTCTGTGATGTCACATGTGTTGACATTTCCCAACAGCACAGAAGTAATGATTTTATGAGTTACTTAAATTTCAAGATACTATTAGAGATAAAATTGTAAACATGCAGCAAACAGCCGCAGTATCACAACAGATGTGCACTATAGATCCCCCTGATGAACAATTCCACTCATTTGTTACTATAGAAGAGGAAGAACTTTATAAACTCATCAAATCACCTTAATCAACACCATGTATGTTAGACCCTATTCCATCTAAGCTCCAAAAAGAGGTCATTCCTGAAGTCATAGGTCCGGATCTGATTATAATTAATTCCCCAAATATTTAAACTGGCTGTTATTAAGCCGCTTAATAGGACTCAGGCAATCTGATAATACCTAGAATAACAAAATCAACTGCAGATGGCAAATCCTTTTCTTATGTAGCAGCCAAACTTTAAAAACTTGGAACGGCAGCTACACTAACATATGTCTGTTCTTTGTTATTCCGAGCTCACCGTTACCACCATCACTTCCCAGTGATGTCTTGTCCTCTAGACGGCCAACCGGACAAGACCACGGAAACTTTGCTGCAGCATAGGTAACCTACTGGTTTATCTGGTCAAAGGAGATATGATATTTCTTATGATTTGTGTGGGAAGAAAGAAAAAAAACAGCCACAGTATTAGGAAAAAGGTGAGTTTTAAGTCCCTAAACCTGAATCCTATAATTCTCCTTTTAGGCGGTCACTTCAGCAAAGATCTTCTCCCCCAAGCCCACTGCAACCTTTTATTTAAACTCACTTACTTTATGTCTTCATTTATCACATCCATATACCTTTTTTCAGCCTCCATTTGCAACAGCTTTCTACCAAATATTTCCACATCTCCAAACTATCTCAAGCTGTCCTCTTTGACTTTATCCCTGAAACATCCAACACAATCCATCTCTCTGATGTGCTTATTTCTAACCTTGTCCAACGTCATCACCCCTAAAGAGAGCCTCAACATCTTCAGCTCTGCTAGCTCCAACATTGTCTCCTGTCGCTTCCTCAGCACCACTGTTTACTAATCCATACATTATAACCAGTGTCTTCTACACCTTCTTCTTTCAAGTCCTGAAGTATTTTGGTAATTGTAAAAACTATGGCTACAAATATGCTGTAGCCTAGTATGAGGTTCAAGGGTTTAAGTGTGCCAATTGTTTACTTTTCTAAAAAACCTCTGTCTGTCTAGTGCACAATTAAACAAATGGAGCTTTTCAATAGTATAGAATAATTAAATGTCCTCAAACCCTGTCTGATTAATCGATGGGCAAAAGATCCCTTTTTTGACTTAAAAAATGTATGCTCAAGCAAGTTTTCAGTCCAGCCAATAAAGTTACAAATCATGTCATTAATCCAAGTCGAAAACTATACTACAATGTGAAATGTATACTTTTATTAAAATATGAACCCTCTAAGATATCTGTGGTGCACAGCCTGTGGAGAACTTAACCACGGAATGGATGCTGTGCTGACCTCCGCGAAACATCTGTCAGGCTGCAAAGAGGAGTATGTGTTCCAAACAAAATGCCACAAAATGCAATCTTTTTCAATATATTTTTAATTTAAATAAAATGCCGTTATTCCTTACACACTGGCATAAGTGCTTACGGACATTTATAAGCCTGAAGTCATTTAATATTTGAGCTGAATAAAAGTAAATCTCATAGGGGCAGTTTGAGTGAAGTCTTAATATCGCACTTAGTAGAAAGGTCACAGAAAAAGAGAGCGAGTGCGAGAGAAAGAATCGGAATCTAAAAACACTCCTTTTAGGACTTTCCTCCTGGAAGCAATTACACACACAAAAATGCTTACACTAACAGAATGTATGTGTTATTAACAGGGTTTCTTTAAATGTCTGTAGGGGATTTGGCTGCAGCTCAGATGTTATGGTCTGGAGCTGCATTTCTATAGCTATCTGTTGCAAACTATTATTAAGAGCACATCAGTTAAACAATAAAAAGAGTGTGTACCATGAATCGGGCTGCACCTCAGACTGTATGTTTTGTGGAAGCAATTTGGTTGTAATGAAATATCTTTTAGCCACATACTGCAGGACTAACAATTTAAAATAAAGCAATTTCTGAGTGCAGATTATCTGAGGTATACAAAATACAGGCTTGTGGTACAACAGGAAATGTTTTTCAAGAGATTACTGACATTTTGGGCAATTACATTTTTTTTAGTCATGTCCCCACACCAGCAATTTAAACTATACTCACTTAAGGAGGTGGAAACATTAGACATTGGTATTCACAGATTTTACTCCGACTGCAACATGTTCACATTTTGTTTGGAAATTGCAGCTTTTCCAGTTGTTACATATATACTTTTAAAAGAAAAGACTTATTAGAGAATAAGCGGGTATAGAAGATAAATGAATGTGTATAGCCCCTTATATTACCTCTTGTAACTAGTTATAGGACTACTATGAATATGCTTTTAATATAATATTATAAATATAATGTTTTGCACTACTTATATCAAGTAAAACAAATGATTATGATGGGAAATATACTTAATTAGAATATTTAATATTTAATAAACTGTTGAATATTCTATATGATGACGAGATGGGCCGATGAGGGAAGAGGGGCAGATAAACTCGATGATTTCGTTTTCTATACACATTTTACAATGTATCCAATGATTTATTTTTGGGAATGTAATAAGATGTAATTCAACTTTTGTAGGCTTTCTTCCTGGAGGCAGTGTAAGGTGAGGGATTTTTTTTATAAGATTAAACATCGCTCAAGTGGAGATCTGTCAGCGACCTAGTTTTTTTTTATGACAATAGGGCAGCGGGGGGCTGTTTATGGGTACAGTTTGCAAAACGAGCAGTTTGTTTTTTATCTTTTTTTTGTCGGCATGTGATCCAAATATTTGTAGCTTGAAACAGAAGAAATATTTTCTACAGAGATCCTAGTTTACGCCGCCATGTTGGCTAATTGTTTTGCTAGCCAGTTTGCCACACAGGTCACATGACTGAAAACTATTGATATTGTTCATACAAAATAGTAATGTTGTGAATAAAAGGTTAATTTGTAAGTCCTTTTTTCTTCTCTTTCTGTACATAAAGGGAAGCCAGTTACAGCTCAGAATTGTGACATTTACATTTACCAGACACCCTTTACATTTATCTCTTATACAACTGAGCACTTGGAATTTAAGAGCTTTTGATACAGTGGTGCTGGGAATCGAACCCCAGTCTTTCTGGTATCAGTCAAACACCTTAACCACTAAATCACCGCTTCCCTTTTATACCATGTTGTTACTAAATTAACATAAATGAATTAACATGATACAGTTCTGTTTTGTTAAACATTAACATAGATTTACAGATGTATTTTCACCCTGGAAAATGAAAGACTATTTTTATATACTAAACCTGTCAACTAGCAAGTAAAGGAACTGACACAAAACTCAACCTCCTGTTGCTGCATTCCTGCTATATTACAAATCCCCAGAGTGACAGAAGGACATTTTCCAGAGGAAGTTTTTAAGCGAGAACACTAACAGACGTGTGCAGTTCTTCACGGAATTTACGTTTCATAGTGTGTTCACGCTTATCTTTTCCAGCACAGTGTCTTTCAAACTGAATACGGCCTTTAATGTGCCAAATAATAAGAGTAAAATGTTTAGAAATAAATAAACAATATTAAGAGTCATTTAGGAGGCAGGTAAGTTATGGTGAAGTGGTTTGTGTGGTGTGTGTGTGTGTGTGTGTGTGTGTGTGTTTGGGCCCTGCAGCTATGGGAGTGTTTTTTCTGAACGTCTGCACAGTCAGCACGGGTAGCAATTACTCCTCCCCATGATGTTAGGGCTCAGATTTACACACAAAAAAGGCACACCCTGTCCTGGAAGCAGTGCATTTTCTTTACAACCAACATCACAGACACGACCTTTAACCTCAGCTCCTTTCAGGATAAATAAAGAAACTAAAATAAGTGATATCAGTTCTAAAGAAAACCTTGACTTTTATACAAGATTTAAAGTCTCGTAGTAGAAGCAATTAGTATTATAATAGTTATAATAGTTAGAATAAAACAGAAGACACAGTATATTCTATACTGTAGAAACATATTTGAAATATGACATGCAGAAACAAAGGATGAACCCTATCGATCCTCATCTATCCATCAGGCATGTCTGATAAATGTTTATATGAGTATCTGTGGTAAAGCAACCTTTTAAAACCGAGCTGTGATTTTGTTCTAACACAGCGACAGTGAAGAAATGATACCCGGTGTGTCCAGCGAAGCTTTTATTGCACTATATATATATGTATATATATATGCACAGTGAGTGCATAGTGGGTAAACTTTTTAATTTATATACAGTATTTTACATTTACAGCATTTGGCAGACACTCTTATCCAGAGCGACTTACATTCATCTCTTTTATACAACTGAGCAATTAGGGGTTAAGGGCCTTGCTCAGGGGCCTAACAGTGGTAACTTGGTGGTGCTGGGAATCAAATTCCCATCTTCTAATTAGCCGTCCAACATCTTAACCACTGCGCTACCGCTTCATTATAATTTTTTATTCATAAGGAGGGACCGGAAAGCACCCAAATGCAACTTTGGATGTGGGTGCCAGCACCTTTGCCCACTACACCACAGCTCTGGCCCTCATTATTTTACATATGTTTTTGCTTAATTTGCTCAATTTGTTTGGCATTTAATTTTATTAAAGATTTACTTAAATCACTATATATGGTTGGCGTAATAGCCTAGTGGAAAATAACATCAACAAATGAGGTGCTATTGTGCTCTGGGTGACGTGGGTTTTATTCAATATACCAAAAAAAATCAAAATATGTATTTGTAGAAAATATATGTATGTAATATATTTTAGCAAAAATATTTTTTTGGTCATTTTTAAAATATATTTATTTGTTAGCGTATGGGTAAGCTTTACTTTATTCCTTAATATTTGGGTATTTATGGTTAAACCATGCTTTACAGATTATGACAACTATAGTTGTATAATAATATTATATTAGTCACACTGACCTGGTCGAGTGTAGCGTTTCTTACGCAGGTGCCATTGACCTTGTCCTGTAAAAACTGAGTTAACTCGTTGTGCCCAGGCTTTATTGCTCCCTGTGTCTTTCACCCCACAGCGTGGTGTCGCCATCTTCAACAACGTGGTACTGTCCAATCTACCAGTGATAGGCAGATGTGACAACCACTGAAACTCCCTATATCAGAAGAGAATATAGTTAATAAAATAACATATACAGAGACGCAGTATTTACAGGAGGAATGTGTGTAATCAGGAGTAATCAGAAAGGTGCATTCAGCCATTTTCTTAAATTTATTTTCTGGAAAAAAAGAGATCATCTTAAGTACACAGCATATTATTTAAAGTATATTGATGTACAATTTTTTTATTTTGAGAGCTGAATGATCTGGAATAATGCTGATAAATAATTAAATAACATCTCTGATCCCAAAAGTAAAATGAATTTTAGTGTTAAGTGAAACATGAAGAATTGTAGGTGCAAGAATTAATATGGAAAAATTATTACAGATATTCAAAAATCATCTTAAATTTTTCATTTTCTGTTACATTTACACTGATATTTACAGTGACTTTATTAGATTTTTAAAATGACAGAACAGTCTGTTAGTGTCGTTACCTGACAGCGGATGTGACTTCGTCTGCATTGTTTGTGTGACCTTTACCATGGAGGTAGCCGTATTTCTCAAGAAAACCCTGCATCCATATAATAAAAAAAAAATGGATAAAATTAACACTATATCAAAGTTTTAAACATCAAATTATAGCATAAGAGTAGTTGTAATTAATCTGACCGGATAGTTATCAGATTTTTATATAAGATGTCAGTACCTAGTTATTTAATAAACTGTTAATAATAAAGTTCTCACTCTAAAACAATCTGTTTTAAATATGATGTTTTATAGACACAAACAATAATCTCATCAATAAACTCAGTCCCTTTTAGGTAAACTACTTGTACACACTGACTCAGGTCCTGGAACAGGGTACCAGGCAAGTTTCTGTCTGTCAGCTTTGCATGCTCACAGTGAGATTTTTTGACGTCATTGTTCTGACACTTTGGTGTTGGAATGAGTCTCTTACTGCAGTCTGAACAGTCTCATGTGTTTAAAACCTGCTGAAGCGTCTGCAGATTTGATCTCAGATAATGCTCGCTTCTGTGATTTTTATTACCTGTTGTAGTTAACGAACAGTCTTCTATCTTTTTGCTGCTTGATTATCAACTCTAGATTCATTCTGAGCGGTTGGAATAGCGACAGCTTCTGAAATATGACGTATAGTTTTAGGTTTCATCTGTTTATATATTAATGTTAAAAGCTTTAGCTATTCCGTTGTAGAAAGGGCTGGAATACAATCTTACTAAATAATAGGGATATCATATGCTGCTGTTCCGGGGTTCACCTGTAGCGCTGCCCAAACTGCTGCTGACCGCCGGTATTATGAAGCAGCCAACAAAGCAGTAGATTTATATTAAATGGTCTAAAGAACTTCTAAAAATCATCTAAGAGATGGGGGAAAAATTAATAATGTGATTTTGAATATTAATTTTACTGTCAAAGAAATATTTAACAATAACACAACATTTGATAAAAATCATTATGTAAAGCTGACCTGAGGTAAAAGCATTTATTAACCTTGGTCAAAATGTTTTATTGATTAATAAAATTAATTATGGTCGCCCTATAATAATGTTATTTTATTAAAGTAACTGAATAGTCTAATGTTTCAGTGAATTATTTAAATACTAATACATGTTTGGTATGTTAACATTATTTAATGCATTAACCTAACAATAACCAGGATTAATAAATAATATATATGATAATTATTCACTTTGCTGATATGTGAATGTTTTACAGTCATGTAATTTATCTAATGTATTACATATAATTTCCTTTGTCACCCACAGAAAAGAAAAAAAACATCTTCAGGTAGTTAGTACTACTGTAGAAGTACTGTCTTATCGGCGACAAGAAAATATTAATAAAATTGTTTTCATCTGAATTATCTTTTAAGGTTGGTTAATTTGTTAATTATAATATCAATTTAGTATCGATACTGAGGTATTATATTCTAATATCGTACCACAGCCAACATTATGGTATCAAACCCTCCCTGCTAAATACAACCTAAAAGAGAAGAGAATCGCTACAATTTTTATCAATTACAGTTTGTGGTATAATAAATAAATGTTTCTGGTAATTATCCTCTTTCCAAGTATCCATCTTTTATTTTAAACACATTGTGCAGTTCACCAAGATGCAAAAATATTCCTTATTAAATTTCTGCAAAATTTTACACGTTTAGAGTTCTCACTTTACACACACACACACACCCAATTACACAAAGTAGCATGTAACCTGCTAAAACACATGGGATCATTCAGTATCATTCACTACAATCAGGCTGTGCCGCAGGCTCCAGAGTTTGTGTTTGATCTTGAATTAACCCTTTACAGATTCTTTGCACATTTAACATGTAGTCTCTACCCTTTCAGTCGTTTACAGACAGCCTGATTGTTTAACTGAAAAAAACTGACATCATGACACAGAGGCTCCTAAAGACAGGTTCTTGCAGATACACCATAGAATCCTCTCTATATACAATATTAAAAAAACTTTTATGACTTTCAGCCAAAAGCACAGAAAAAAAACCCAGCATTTTAAACCGATGTGTACGATTTTTTTCTTTATCTTTGACAAGAGGTAAAATTTTCATGCTTTAGAGGAATAACTTTCCATTTAAATTTCATACACCTCATATGGGGCAACATGGTGGCCGGGGATCGATTTCCCTGCAGGGGTCTTTCAGTGTGGAGTTTGCATGTTCTCCCTGTGCTGGCGTATTTTTACTCCGGGTTCTCCGGTTTCCTCCCACAGCCCAAAAACATGTATGTTATATTGATTGGTGATTCTAAATTGCCTATAGCTGTAAGTGTGTGTGGCCCTGCGATTAACTGGTGATCTGTCCAGGGGGTCTTCCTTCTGCCTTTAACCCTTTTAGAGATGGCTGGGATAGACTCCAGCAGATCCCTGTGACCCCAAATTAGGGAATAAGCGAGTATAGAAAATAAATGAATGAATGAATACCTCATATGACAAAGACCCCCCCCCCACACACACACACACTACAGTTTATAATTATAGATAGTATGTCAGATTATTCTTAATCTAAGAATAACTTTTTAACTTTTTTAACAACATATAAACAGGCCTGAATCAGTGTTGTCTTTAATGTTATTATAAAAATGTTGCTTATAAGGAAATGCAGTGTTATGCGTTAGCAGTGCAACCACAACAAGTGAAGACAACTTTAGTTCAAAAGAGTCAAATATATTTTTGGCTTCAAAAACACCACTGGGTTTATTAGAGGGAGTGGCCATAGACACACAAAAACAATAATGTATTGTTTATTGCACTAGGCTTTTCTGGAACCTATTATTAACTCAAAAAGGGATGGACAATTCCAGTCCAGGAGGCATTAAGTCATTGACTAAAAAGGAGGAAAAAAAGAAGAGGTGAAAGAAGCAAGGGTGATGGGTGATGTTAAGCACGGCATGACTATAGGGAAGTGGTAGCACAGTGGTTAGGGTATTAGATTATGGGTTTAATTCCCAGCACCACCAAGTTACCCCTGCTGGGCCCCTGATCAAGGCCCTTAACCCCTAATCGCTCAGTTGTATAAAAGAGATAAATGTAAGTCGCTCTGGATAAAGACATCTGCCAAATGTTTTTTTTTTGTCTCTGCTTGGATTATTACTAATCAGAACAGATAGATTTAATTGTTCAGGCAGTCTAAGTTTAATTGCAGTGAATGAAATTGATCAGATTCAAGATTGAAAAGATGTTAAATGTTAAAGTAGTTGACAAACTCAGGCAGGATTGTACATGTAGCCGGATGAGGAAAGGTGTTTATCTAGGACACCATTACTACTAATTACATGTTTCATTGCCAGGGCGTTAACCACAGACCATAATGAAGACTTTAGTTTATTATAATATAGAAATAAATATATTATAGACGCTGCATTTAAGTTAAGCTTCCGTTTGGACTTAATTCTGCCGTTATTATTGCCCTTTAATTAATGTTAAATAAAGTGCAAATTTGCTTCTCCTTCATAGTGTCAAATTAAACGAGTACTCAAATATAAGTTTATTTAAATAATTATCCTAATTGGTTAAAATATTTTAGAAGATACGTAACCTTTTACCTGGAAAGTTTTTAGATTAATATTTTAACGTTACAATGCGGGACAGGAGGTTTTGCGTGTTTACCTGCTGAGATGATTTAAAGTGGAAAACAGGTGAATATATATAAAGTGAATGCGGGCGTCCTGAGCCATTAATTACCTCCGCATCTCCAGGCTTCCGTGAGGCGATCACAGCTCCGGAGGATAAAGACAGGCGGAGAAAAAAGACCAGGTTTAGAAAAAACCCTACAAGCGTTAAGTCCATGTCAGAGATGCAGGTTATTCCACCGAGGAACTGCTGTTAGATCAGAACAGAAGAGGAAACACACTCGCCATATTTCGTCCACCGGTAAACGCCTTTCACATTTACTACAACCCGAGCCCACACTCTTATTCACAGCACTGACAGGAGGCAGCAGTATTACCCGCTTCATTACTGTGAGCCGAGTGCCTAAAGGAGTGCGTGTGTGTATGCGCGCGCGCGAGGGAACCGCCTCCAAATAGCACGCAGGAAAAAGGCCATTCATCGTACAGGTTTCTGTATTCTTTTATATAAAACACTTAGAAGAATTTGATCTTTAATCTGGCCCAGAAATTATTTCTTCTCCAACTAAACCAGATGTTCCACAAAAGACATTACATCACTGGTGAAGCATAACAGATTTATAATAAATCACTATAAAAACATTCCTCTTTTAATGCATCATGTGGAAATCCAACTTGCTGTTAATATGATGGTCTGATTTCAAACTAAATTATTTAGTGGACATGCTTGATCCAATTAGCGATCCCACCCCAACAAAGAACAGAACACCATAAGATTAGAAACATGTTTAATATCAATTCCAGAAAGGAAAAAATCCCAAACAGTAAAACAGTTCATTTCAATCTTACAAAAAAAGCCACAATGTCATACACTTAACAGGTCTACCACATACTAGAGGCAAATCTAACCAGGTCAGAAAAATTAAAAAGGAAGTAACAAAAATAGCAAAAATCACCCCCTCATCCCTCCCTCCCTCTTCGAGTGCCCAGTTCTTAACCCAGAGTCTTTCAACAGTAGATGGACAGTGAGCCTACTGGACAAACACAGACACTGGAAGCAATACACAAGATGCTCAGGCAAAATAAAATAAAAAAAATAAGTGGGGAGAAAAAGAAAACCCTTTTTTACTTTATTTCCTATATTATAACCCCTCCCTCCCAATCTTCCTGGTTAGAAGGAAGTCCAGTCTAATTTTTTAGTAAGGCCGATCTCTTCGTTCCTCTCGGTGCTCTCCTCTACAAGACAAAAAAAAAAACAAAAAAACAAAAACACATACGTGTTACAGTTCAATGATGGTTTAAAAAAAAAAAAAAAAAAAAAAAAAGTGCTGTTATAGCTGATGTGATGCGTTTATGTCACCAGAGGGTGGCGCTGTCAATAACACGCAAAAGCTGTTAAACCAACACAGCATCACACTGTAGACTTGTGTTTCTTTTGTCAGACTAATGAAAAATTTTCAAATTTTATTTAAGAAATTTTTCTATAATGGTTTGATTCAAGATGCAGACTAACAAATTACAGTTTATTACACATACTGAAAGCATGATTGGTCTCAATTTATACGTGCGTGTAGACTAGACATACATGTGTACATGCAGGGGAGGGGTTAGATTTTTAGTATAATTCCCAGCAATTTAGGGCACAGCAATCTATAACAGCAATCACAAACGGTAATTTTACCTTCCTCCCATCTTGTATCCTCCACCATAGCCACCACGATCTCCACCGCCAAAACTGCCACGGTCACCACCTCGGAACCCTCCTCTTCCGCCTCGGAAACCACCACGGTCACCACCAAATCCTCCTCTACCACCACGGTCTTTTTTGGGGGGGAAGAGAGGTTTGAGCAAAATGTAGGAAATAGAGCAACATTGCCCAACAGATTTTGGTACAGCCCACTAACCTCCAAAACTGTCGCCTCCGGGTTTTGGTGCCCCACATTTGTTGCATTCATACCGCCGGGCAAAGTTCATGTTTCCACAGGAACTATGGTGGAAAAATAAGACAAAAGGTGATATTCTCCTTTACCACAATCCAACCACAGCCTAGGTGAGCAATAAGTAAAGCAACAAAATTTTAGGTATAATTCTTCTTGCAGCATAAAGAGTAAAAAGCCATCCAAATACTATAAACTTTGAAAGTGTCAAATAAAGTTTAAGGAAAATACATGCCAAGATTTATTTAAGTTATATACACTGAAGTGCTTACAGTGCTTTAATAGCCTCTGTTTATGGTAGCCTGGACAAAGCCATTGTACTGCCACAGGTAACACAAACAATAACTACATATTACAATGACACATGCGTGTCCTTCAAGAACTACATTTGCCTTTGAATAGATACACAGTCAAACTGGCTACACAACACGAACGCTTTTTTTTTTTTTTTTTAAACCAAAACCATGTGACCTGAAAATACTGTTTAGAGTCTTTAGCATTACCTCAAGTTTATTTCAATCCACTCACCTGTTGGGACAAAGCCAGTCTCCTCCTTTAACATCAAAATTGGGGCCGCCACCAAAGCTTCCTCGTCCTCTAAAACCTGAGTGAAACAAGTGTTACATTTGTATCGTAAAGTGCTCAAGTTTAAATATACCACAAAATATTGCCACTAAACCAGATAAACAGTACACACCTCCACGTCCTCTACTGCCTCCTCCTCTTTGGGAGAACTCTGCTCGCCTAGTGGCAAAGGACACCTTAATGGGCTTTCCGTTGAACTCCTTGCCTGTGATGCAAGGAAAACTAGTTTAAGACAATCAAAAACTGTGCTCTAGTACAGATACCACAATCCACCAACTAACCGTCAAACCAATCGATGGCAGCTTTCGCAGAAGGAGGATCATCAAATGAGACTGTGGCTTCACCCTTCAGTCTACCAGTGGCTTTATCAGTGTATAGATTAATCATAGGTTTACCAGTCTTCTTATTCACCTGAAAAATAAACATTAAGTGTTACAGTTATTAGAAAGCATAATAAAGACCAAAACACAAGAGGATATTAAACCTGCCTTAATAATTCCAATCTGTTTGAAGAAATCTGCAACTTCATGCGTTGTGACCTCCTCCCCAAGGCCTTGGACAAAGATTGTGTTGTTGTCAGAGTTGTCCTGTTCATCACCTACAGAAAACAAGGCTTTAATACACCTAAACACACTTTCAAGACATATGCACAAGCAGGCCAATTTACAACAAATATGGTATTACCTGCATCATCTCTTTGACCATAGTCTCTGGATCCTGAAAAACAGGAAGACAGGAGAGGAAAAGAAAAGCCATGAGCAAGTTGACAATATTAACGTCAATTTATTCAACATTTATACAACAAAAGAAATGTCTACAAAAGATACGCTCGACTTTTGACAGCTATACACCAGGTTTCAACAAATGTCTGCATCCTTAGTAAACACCATGTAATACCATGTTCTTGTGCAATAATAATAAACCCCCTTATAAATCTTCTGCTAAAGCCATGTGCTCCTTCTTCGCCATAGGCACAGCTGGCATCCAGAACGCTGGCATTTTTTTTAAAGCAAAAAAAGTCCTCATGCAACAATACCATTACCAGTAAAATGAGGCATTACGTTTTAACCAACCGCATTTACCAGAAACGAATAGCGGGAGATTTTTTTTGTCAGTCCAAAAAGGTGGCTGTCAAGAGTTCTCTGTTCTTTTGCCAGTTAATTTTTTTTTCTCGTGATTTTTCCCCAACTGAGAGTTCTGATGCTCATCACTTACCACCGTAATTTTTGTAGCCACCACGGTCACCACCACTGCAGAGGAAAAAATGGAAGATATGATGGCTTTCCTTTGTCGCAACCTCCCCACTTATGTGCATTGTTTCCTGTCATGGTTCAAGTTTATCAACAGGCAATGTCTCCCGTTTAGAAATACACTGGCTAAAGTTGCGCCAATAGTGCAAGTGACAATCTTTAAATATCGAGAGACATTTTACTTTCTTCCAATTGGTTTATTCAACTGGGTGAGTACTTCTCTTCTTAGCCAAAACCGAGCAGAGCATGGAGGATTCCCTCCACCAGCCCTCTCATAGCAGGAAGGTGTCTAAATTTAGAAGTCTACACTCTAGCTGAGGCACCCGACTTAAGTGCACATTTTTCTTCCATTAAGTGCTTATATGAGCTCCAATGGTTGAGGTCGAAGTTTAATTTCAATCACTTTGATACCTGTAGTATAAAATGTAGACCATGTTAACACAAAAGCATTCGACTCCATGTTTATAAGAAATACAACACTTTAAATTACACCGTTCTACGGGAAACAACTAAATGATAAACTTGTGCTCCTGTTGCAAAATAGCAATTGTGAACTTGCCTCCTTGAGAGTATTTTACAGGAAATTTACAGTATTTATAATAGCGCCACTTGTTCTCGTTTACCTTAAAACAAAACTTGAGGGGGGGGGGGAAAAAAAAAAAACAAAAAAAAAACTGTAGACAAATCAAATTGACAGCAACCCAAAAAACAACTAAAAAGTAGGACACCATAAGAAAAAAAAAGGGAAAAAAAAAATAAGTCCAGCATAAGCTATAGAAATTTTTTTTAAAAACATTTTACAATGTATACATGCTTTACTTTCTTAAATCGAACTGATCTAACCAGGAAGCAAATATAGGTGGTTAATAATAAATCCACAGGCCAGCTCAATGTCTTGTACGAAAATCTGATCGGTTATTTAAAAAAACAAAAAAAAAAAAAAAACCAAAAAAAAAACCATAAACCTTTTCTCTTTTCTCTCTCCATATCGGGTTTCACCAAAAAAAAAATTCTTTTTCCAATAAAACATAAAAAATCAAAAAATAAGTCAAATGTACAATTTTGAAATTTACAAACAAAAACAAAAAAAATCGAACGATGAACAGAAGCAAATAATAAAAAAATTAACAAAAAAAATACAAAATAAAAAAAATTTAAAAAAAAAAAAAAAAAACAATAAAAAAAAAAAAAAAAAAAAAAAAAAAAAACAAAAAACAAACAAACACTACAGAAGAAATTAACTAGTGGCGTTTTTTTTTCCTATTTCAGTCTAGAAACTAGTGGTTTCCCAACCCGAAATAAACCAAAACTCAACTTATTCCGAAACCAAATATTAGGTTTATGCCTGATCATACCATTACCGACCTTTAGATGTAACGCACCACCAGAATTATTGCTCATGTTGTACTGACTGAAGTGGAAAACAACCATCATGGTCACAGCCATGCAATGTATTTCAACAGTTTAGGTACACAAGTACCCGATTAAATGAGGAAATACCAAATTATCTACCGTTAGATGATCTAGCCACATACATCAAGCAAAACTAGCATGTGTAATGGGTACCTGTGTGTGGGGGGTGGTCAGGTTTTTAGACTTACCCCACACCAGAGGGTGGCCCACCTCCTCCTCCTCCTCTTCCACTTCGGTCAAAGCCACTACGATCATAGCCACCACGATCAAAACTTCCACGGTCAAAGCCACTCCCCCCCGCGATCGTAACCCCCACGCTCAAAGCCACCACGCTCGTAGCCTCCACGCCCTCTGCCCCTGTACCCCTCAGACCTGTCAGCTCCTTCATCACCACCAAACCGCCTGCCTTCACCTGAAAATCGAGACATCTTGGTGCTTTAGAATTCCAGCCAAGCCATATTCAGTCCACAATAAACTTAGTTTTGGATCTGGTAAAGATGAATATTAAAAATTGTATACTGAAAAACACTTAATTTCGCCGTCTTTACCTTCAGGACGCCTTCCATAACTTCCTGACTGAGCTCCATATGATCCCGCAGACTGAGCAGGTCCTCCCTCAGACTGCTGCCCATATGAACCTTGCTGTCCGTAAGAGCTTTGCTGACCATAACTGCTTTGCTGTCCATAAGACTTTTCGCCATAGCTTGATGAGCAAAAATAAATTCGAGTAAACCGCAAATGTGATCAATGTCAGCACACTTTAAACAAAAGTAAAAAAACCATACCCAGACAAAGATTCAGATGCTGGTTGACCGTAACCTTCATAGCTCTGTTGTTGTTGTTGTGGTGGTGGTTGCTGCGGTGGCGGCGGCTGCTGTCCATAACCAGGGTAACCTTGTGAGGGCTGGCTGTAACTCTCTGTAAATATGGAAGCAAACCCCCCCCCACAAATGTAGAGAAAGACAGACAGAAGTGCTTAATAAAAGCTTGTGAAAAAGTGTTCCATACATACCCGACTGTCCATAACCTTCATAGTTCTGTCCACCGTACGAGCTGTTGCCATTACCCTGACCATAACTCTTTAAAAAAAAAACAAAAAAAAAACACAACCTCTGCATGAAGACTTGCATCAGGTAAGACAATCACACCTAACAGATCTTATATATAGTCTGTTTCTTACCTGCCCTCCATAACCCTGGGATCCACCATAAGAGCCATAGCTATAAGATTCAGAAGGAGAGAAATAGGATAAAAGCAATAACTTTAAAAACTCCAAATAGCACAAAAAAAACCCCAAACAAATATTAGATTTGAAGTGTTTAACACAGCAACAAAAAACTGCATGCAAAACAGCACAAAAGACCCCTTGCCTTTGTTGGGCGCCAGACTGCCCGTAGCCTGAATCTGAAAGGGGGAAAACAAACAATTGAGACTAAATTAATAAACAGCTTTTATTTACAATAGAAAACAGTCAATTACCACTTATTTAATAACCAGGTGCCTAAAAATGATTTTTATGTTCGTGGTCGGAGGAGGCGGAGGCCTAGAGACTTCCGCTAAACACTGTCGAGCTAACGTTAGCTGGATAATTTACCCGGTTTCTTACCCAGATAACTATTCTACACAGCATAATTATAAATTGCAGTTATATAGTTTCTAACACGTTTTCTTTTATTCAAATAAAATGTTTATTTGGCAACAAATCATTTCTAATTTTAAGGTAGCGGCATTACGACAACTGGCTAATATAATAGAAGACCACGCTGCGGAACAAAAATGGCGGCCGAGTCACAGACGAATAGAAATTCAGTTTGTATGCGTAAACATAAAAACAACGGCTGTCAATTAGACATAAAATTATGGACAAAGCACATAAATACGCTATTCCATTAATCACTTAACGCAATTAGAATGCACAGTATAAAAAGATATCTGGGTTAAGCTACACGAGGCCGACGGCTCCACCTTTGCTAAGTAGCAAGCGGTTTATTGTTTTTTTACGTCACAAACAAATCAATATATACTGTTATAAAGAATAAAAATAAAAGATTAAAGGGCAGTCGTTTTATAAATACTAAAGTATATCTTACCGGAAGCCATAATCTCGTATAAAATTAAAACTGGAACCCCACTACCTCCGATTTAACATTAAAAGCGTCCACCAGCAGAGAACGCACTGCAGTATTTATGAACCGTGCCCTGTGTCTGCCGGGAGATACCAAGCCATCTGATTATTGAATGCTGGTTTATTGTGAAAAAAATAAACAACTCACTAAAATTAATTGTACTACTACCACGTACTTAATTTTCCTTTAATTAATAGTCATAACTTTAGCAAAAAGTTCCTTTTTCTGTATTGATTACCATGTAAAGAAATATACCCTCAGTGCAATGGTACATTCCTAGCGCCTTTTTCTTATCATGGTCACGTGATTTTCTTTTCTCTCCAGCCGGCATTTACAACTGTAGTCATTCACTTGATGGTATTGAAAAACTTTATTTTATCAAACTTTATTTATCAAAGCTCAATTAAAGCTACTATACAGGGTTATATGTTTAACAATATAATCAGACAGTCCAAAAATGGCTTATATATGCACCATACAGTGTGGGTGGAAGTGCACATCAAACTACTACAACAGTTCCTTTAGTGCCACCCAAAACAAATGAACTATTTTTGTTGTTTGCATCTTTATGAATGTTTTGGTTTTCCATGACATTAAACTGACATTGACATTGACATTAAATAAAGCAGATCCCTGTGACCCCGAATTAGTAAATAGGCGTGTATAGAAGATTGAATGAATGAATGATTCAATGATATGAGAATATTTGTTTTTCTTTCAGCCTGAATATTGTTATATCAATAAATAAGGGTGCAGAATTGTTGAAAAAGCATCGTTATGTAACGTTGAGTCAATGGCATCACAGCTGATTTTGGCTTGAAATCTTATTGTGGCTTCAACAATAACTGAGGATGCAAAAGTGACACTGAAGCAACATCACTTTGGAAGGTTATTCCAACGCAATTAATATTGAGCCATTAACATTGTCAAACATCATTTCAATGCCTGCCTGCTATCTGGTTATTCTACTATCTGATTCTGTAAAGCTGCTTTGACACAAACTCTACTGTTGAACGAGCTCTAGAAATAAATGAGACTTGACCATCATTGTAACAATGGGTTAAGTATCTATTATCATGCTTGACCACATAATCACTGAATTTTAACCCTAGTCATTGTTGTAATAGACACATAAAGGGTAAATTGATCCGATCTACTACTATTCGGAAGAAGTAGGACACTAGACACTGAGTTCAAGAGCAGATATGGAATCCTGGAGCTCTTAACCAAATATTTTAGTTTTACTGTTGTGTTCAGAAATAAAACCCAAAATAAACACATGAACCAGAGGGACTGAATGAAATTAAATTTCAATTTTATTAATTTAAAAATACATACATAGACAGCAGTACTATAGGAAACATTAATTGCATATAAAATTGAATAATGCTGACTAGTAACAACAACTGTGAGCGTTTACCATATTCGCTTTCATAGTAATGTATTCATCAGTAATGCCATTCTGTAAAATTCACAAAATTTATTTATAATGACAAGGCAATGCTTTTCATAAGGCACATGACTGTAAAACGAACGCAGACAGTCTCTTCGGGGGATGTTTAGAGGTGTGAATAACAGACATTTTCTCAAGCAACTCGAAAAAGCTTTTGTATTGAATAGATTAGCTGGGAATGTCCTACAAATAACCACACACATTTTTATTCACATTTAAGTGACGATACGTTTTCTCAATGAAATGTTATAAGACAAAAAAAAAAGAGGCAGGTAAAAAGCTTTAATAGACATAGGGGGGGGGGGGGGTGGATCTGTGTAAAATTAGGAGAACAAAACTTGATGCTTATGTGTACGGAAAACTGGAAAAAACCTCCAAAAGTAATGATTTCATTTATAGCTAAAAATATTATATTTATTATAGTTATCTGATGCCTTGAAATGGTTATTATACAACTGCGTATAACCTCGTTCTACATTAGGCTACATTACAGGTTGCATAGTTGTAACTAATTAGGCCTTCATCGTCTTCATTATCATCATCATGATCAATTCTACAGGTATTTAAGCAGTCTATCCTCTGATGATCAGGGCCACATAAGTTAGTTTCTATATCTGATTAGTATTTATTTGATTCCAAATATAAAGTATGTGCATAAGACTGAAGACTACATTCAGCAGCTCTCCACCAACACTATAATACAGTACAAATATAGCATGTGAACTGCATTGTTTACATTACAGAGAGCATATTATGGGTGTCAACTGAAAATCCCAGACGAAATGTGCCAACGGTGTGAACTGGAATCTGTGTACATTGGATCAATCTTAAGTGTACACATTTCTGGAAAGGGGGGGGGGCATTGACTGTCTGCATGCCTGTGTTCATCCTTTACCAAGTTCAAAGATATTTAAACGAAAGCAGTCCTGCAAAACACTACAAATTCAATGGGCATGTCAAGAGGACAAAAGGACAAAAGCTCTTTAACTCCAGACGTCTTGTGAGTAGCGTCCTTTGGTCATTAGTTTCTTGATGTACTCTGTAGCCTGGGTGCGCGTCATACCACCGAGTTCCTCAGCTATCTCGTAGAAGGCAGTCTGAACGTCCCTTGCCATGTTACGTGCATCTCTGTGAGGAAAAAAAAAAATTTAACAGTCAACATTTGGCAAAAGCCACATTATGATTAAGATTAACAAGATGATCTACTCTATAGTTAAATCTTTATATATATTCTTGATGCAGGTTTAGAGTAGGGTTGCTGATTTTTTTGCGGCACAAAGTCTGCAGTCTGCCATGCGTAGGTTGTCATCATTAATTTAGAACTTAGTATTTGTGCACTGAAAGTTCTGTCTAGGACGTCACAAGAGGTATCTGTCTTTAATATTCAAGTGTTTTTACGAGTACATTAGCTCAGTATTGGTATTTATGCATTCCTCGTTTATTTTAATATGTTATTAACTGTAACTGTATACATGTGGTAATATGGTGATATGTTTTCTGGTCACGTTTATGAGCATAATGTCAGCATTTTGGTTTCTCGGTAACACAACCTGAAGTTATTATCTGATTCATTTCAATGAAAAAAAACACAAGCTGTTGGCTAGAGAATAAGGAATTTATTGCTATTATACCTTGTAGAACTGCTAATAGAGAAAATGTGACAGTATGTCCACTCACCCGCAGATGTAAATATGAGCATTTTCTTTATGTATTTGCCTCCATACATCTTCCTTGTTCTTCTTCAGGAGGTGCTGCACATATATCTAGAAAACAAACAACAAATAGTTAGACTGACAGATAGTGATTAGACACTGATTTTATGTTTCCATCAGTCCAGGCTGGGATATATGGGAGGTAAAAAGTAATCAGTGTACCTTTTGTTCCTGGTCCCTGGAGAAGGCCACATTGAGCTTTGTCAGTGCTTCTGCCTTCTCAAATGCTTCCAGCTCTTCCTGGTACAAAAAGTCTTCGGTTTTATGACGGCAGCCGTAGTACAGTACAGTCTCGCCCACCTCCTTACCTAAGAGCAAAATGTAAAAGACCAGCTTTATGTTAATTCATACAAAAAACAACGAGGGAAGTGGAAAGGAATGGTACTGGGCAGCATTATGCTGGTGGTATACTTTCAATGTTAACATTTTTGCAAAAGATAAAAAATAGCATATTTGTCATATACAGAAACAATTTTTCTGCAAAATGCATTGCAGTAGGCACAATATTTAATTTTCTTGAACATTAAATAAAACAAACAATAACATCACAAAAGTCTACCCAGCTTTTGTTTTACTGTCTACGTATACCACCAACCTTACACAACCCCAGACAGCTTACAGGTAAGCATATAATAACATAAAATAATGACCTAGATCACCAGGCAACTAAAAGAATCAATTTGCTTAGTCAGTTACAGGTTATACTTGCTTGGAAACCCAACTGACTATATTATTTCTTGTCCAACGTTGCTGGGCAGAGAGAGAGTTTAAACAATTAGAAAACAGAAATCTAGTAGCCTGCACACAAAATCTGCTTGTCTTAGGCACCCAGGGATGGGAGGACTTCTGCAAATCAATAGCTAACCATGACGTCTGGTGTAAAATTTCTTACTTTAGATCTGGCAAATTTCTGTGGCACTAAAGAAACATAACTCCAGGTTGTTGGTTTTTTTTTTTTTTTTTAAAGTGATATTTACTTTAAAGTCTACGGAAAATAATATTAAATATGTATTCTGAGTTTTTCACACCACAGTAAAATGTGTTACTAACCAACCAGCCAAATGTCAATGATTAAAAAAGCTTTTAAGTAAATAAGATCAGTCCTTGGAATCTTAAAAACAAGTGGTTTGCTCTGCTCTCAAACTCTGGGGGCATTTACACTGGCGAAGCTAAAACCATGCCTACTTGTAGGAAAATCCACCACGTCTTCATATAATCGTTTTGAGGAAATTTGAATAAGGAGACCGAGCTGTTTTGGAAATTATAACAATCAGGAAATATGCTTTTACGTTAGAAAGCTAAAAAACTCCAGGCTGTGACTAATGGTAGATAACCATTAACTCACAATTAAGCCAGGGAACAACTGACGCTAATGAGCTTTATTCATTTACATTTGGAGCATTTAGCAGACGCTCTTGTCCAGAGCGACGTACAAGAAGTGCTTTAAGTCACATCAAAAACATCTCACTATTCATGGAAGTGGCCATACGTGGTGACTCAGAGTCATGGTTTTAGACCCACTCAAAAAATCCTGACCACAAAAATAGTGAAAAAAAAGTGTTTCAGCAATGCATTTCTAACAAGTGTTTACAAAAAAAATTCTAAAGAATTGACTTTAGACAGGCTTTAAGACTGTTTATGAATTTGATACAAACATTGTGGTCTCCTACCAATGGTGCAATGTTCCAAGTTATTGAGGAGATGTAGATGATAATATTAGGTAATTTTTTTTTTTTTACCCCATTCATCCTTTTTTATGTCACCCCTGAATAGAAACGGCAGCAAAAGAACTTTTGCCATTTCAAAACGTTTCAAATAACACAATGCATAATATTCCGACTGATCTTCTTTGCTTTAAAACAGCTATAGCGTAGCTGCTGTGTGTACCTTGCTCTTTCAGCCAGGCACGTTCCTGAATAAAGCCCATGAACGGTGCAATGCCTGTGCCGGGACCAATCATGATGACAGGGTTGCTGGCCTTGAAGGGTAGCCGGAACTGGGACTTGCGGATGTACATGGGCACAGTAGCCTTGTGCCCGTTGTCAGTAGGCAGTTTGGCCTTAAGCCAGTTGGTAGCGACACCCTTGTTGATGCGGCTGGTCTTAGTCTTGTATTCAACCACCACAGCACAGATGTGGATGCTGTTGGGATGAACCTGTCACAAGAGGCCACCGTTCAGCAACATATTTAATACAACAAACAAATAAAGGAAGAGGCTGTAAAGAGTTACCTTCGATGAGGATGCAATGGAGTAATAACGAGCTTGCAAGCGGGGCAGAAGCTCACATAGGTGGTCAATAGGTGGACGCAGGGATGGCAGATCTTCCAGGATGGCCAAAATATTCCGACATGAATCCAAGACCCAGCTCTGGTACAGTGACTGATAAAGAAATATAAGAGGTGAATGATATAAAGAGACGAGACAGAAAATGTGTGTTAATTTATTTATAAATGAAGTAAGACACGACCTTTATTTAAATGCACAGGTATAAATAATGAAGTCTTAATGAAATGATTAAATATAGCCGTTTGATCATAGCCATTAGTTTTTGCCACTGTGCTGGCTACATTTACATCTTATTACAAAAAAATATGGCGCAAACCATTTCAGATGTTTAATTTACATTCATATTTTACACTTGGACATTTTGTTTTCTGGAAATGTTTTTCATAAATATTTTACTGAGGTCATAGTGGACATGCATCTATATAAATTAATTATAAAGTAGGACAGATAATTTATCTGCAGTTATGGATATGAACATTTTTATTGCTACGTTGAATGAATAAAATTTTGCTTTCTGGTAAATCAGTCAATTAGTCTGATCTCTCTGAAATTTATCAGCATTCAGAGTACAAAGGCTGCAGCCAGTGTTGCCAGATTGGAAGGGTTCCTGCCCAGTGTTGCCAGATTGATGGGCTAATTAATAATATTTGGGTTACAACTTGCAAGTGTTTAGTTTTAACTAGAAATGTGATTTTAAGGAAAATTTATTAAAAACTTACAATAATGGTGTCTTACACCAAAATAAAAACATTTGAAGAGTCAGGACTGATGTTTATTATTATAGTTACAACAGAGCGACTGAAATATCTTATATTCTATTCTATTCTATTCTAAACTGCATATACGAAAAATATAGTATAAAAAAATATGAACTTGTTTATCAGTATCTGTATCAGAGTCGGCCATAGTAAGGAATTAATTACCGATAGTTAATTCCTTCTCATGGCTGATAAAGCCTTAAATTATAGGTCTAGATTAGTTGGCGCAAAAACTATAATTTAGCTTATATTTAAACCTAGCAGCTACATATGGGCTGAAATTTAGGTTGGTGGGCAATAAAAGGCACTTTGGATCACCAAAATAAAAGCATACCTTTCCCTCAGGTGAAGAGGATGCCATCTTGCGCATGTTCTCCTGGTCTTTGGGGTCGGAGGCGTATTGGGCCAGCTCATACAGAACGTTGGTGCGTGGTGGGTTGGTGATGTCCAAGTAATGTGTAAGGGCTGTCCGGTATGTGGTAGGACATGGGAATGGGTGTTTCTTATTGGACTCCTCTGAAAAAATTAGATATCAGTATTAAATGTGTTGATTTATTATACATTTTTTGTAAATTTCTATAATACTACATATATTTTACTCCAGATTTTGTTTGTACTTAAAAAAGGAAAGCTTAATTGTTTAATCAATATTCTGCCTTCAACGTAATCACACTATATCCTCCTGAGATCCTGCCCATTGACTTCCTCTGTATTTGATGGACCTTTAGATTTTATAAACTTTTTTGAATCGTTTCAGCTACTCTATCAATTTATTATTATTATTCTTATTATAATTGTTAATAATATTAACAATTATTATTCTTGTTATTACTTTGCTGTACTGGACGAAAGAAATTGTGGGATTTTTACTTATAGTCATTTGATTAGCTGAGATGCTAGGAACTAATCCTTACATTGGCATTCAAAATAGACGCCATAAAAACAAGATATGCATAGTGGTTTTTTTTTTTTAATTCAAAAACTCCAAATTGTAAGACGTTCTTACACCAAACCAAAAATTTTGCTTGGGTCTCAGGAGGATATCGAAGATGCCAAATGCTGTAAATGTAAATACTGAAGATTCTTTTGTGCCATGGTCACATAAACAGTTCGGAATCATTTCTACAGACAAATGAGTCACAGTTCTCAAGGTCAGGGTCGTACCGTCGAGGTTGTTAAGAGAGATAATTATATCAAGGTCTACTCCGAGGACTTCTCCCAGTCTGTTCACGATGCTGGAGTCATTAGTTGGATACACAGCCACATGGTCTCCTGACTCATATCTGATTAAACCAACAACAATCATCTGGGTTAATCGTGAGTTTAATGAAGTGTTCATAAAGATTTATTGTGTAAAGACTAAATCAGGTCTACTTTATCGACAGCCCATTCTGGCCTTATCATTTTCAACTTGTGTCTCAATTAAAAATTGTTAGCTTTACCTTTGCACTATTTTATAACATCAGGCGATATATAATAAAGGTGTGTAATAAACATTAAGTCAACACAGAGGCAGAGATTAAACACTACCCTTTTCTCTCATGTCTATGAGATATATACTTTTGGATTGTATATAATTACTGAATGGGAACTACAGCAAGTCCGACAGTTTGTTTCCTGTTTATAATTAAAGAAGCAGACTTTATTCAGACACCTGATCTTAGACCCAGTGATGTCGAGCTCCAAATGCATCAAGTGTCGGTCGCCTCCTTTGTTAAGTTTTCGGTTAACAGTGACAGAAGAAAGGAACGGGTTCTTAGCATCAAATGGCCTGCAAAAGAAGAACATAGTAAATCTGTAATGCAGTGTCATTAAGTCAGCACTGATTTTAAAATGCTGCATGGGTTTGTGCTGATATGGTGCACAATACAGCTGGACACACACACACACACACACACACAAACACACAGACAGACACCCACCACCTCACACAGACAGACAGACAGACATACAGACACAGACGTACGGTTTTTGATTTTCAAAGCTCTTCAGTCGTCCCAGCTCCCCAGTGTACACCTTGTTCATGTTCAGGTCCTCGTGAACCTTCAGCTCGTACTGACGGATGCTATGAAATAAAGAAAAGCAGGCAAGTGAGACGGTCTACAGGTACATTATGCAGGTAAAAAAAAAAAAAAAAAAACTATATAGTGAAAGTGTGTAGATTACAGGCCCCATTTTCTACAGCAAAGAATTGTAAATTGTGTCAAGAAATTTTAGTTAAGGGGAAATTTGGAAAATGGCAAAAGACATTTTAAATTATTGTATGATACCTGACATTTACTGCATTTGGCAGACAGCATTATCCAAATGAAATTAGAGTTTATCTTTATATGCAACTAAGCAACTGAGGGTTAAGGGCCTTGCTTGAGGGCCCAGCAGGGATCGAAATCGAACCCACAATCCTTCGGTCATCTCCCCAGACCAATGGTATTGACTGACATACTGCATCATAAATCAGTAGCATTTGAAAGAAATTGTAATTTCCATACCTGGACTCTTCTCCAGTAGGCTCGACTCCAAAGTGCTCACACACGGCCGGCCAGAACTGCTCTCTCCATGACACAAAGTCCTCCTCAAGGCTGTGAGGACCACAGTGAATTTCAGAGATCACAGGTGTTAGATCATGTACAGGCAGATTTTTATATTTAAAAAAAGGGCTTATAAAAGTGATTAAGGATCAACATCTAAAGTCTTTCACTCACTTGCTATCGTCGTCTCCCAGGCCAAGGTCAAAGATCCTCTTGGCACCGAGCTCAGCTAACCTCTTGTCCACATACTTGCCCATGGCATTGTAATGCTCATAGGTTTTGTTGCCGAGGGCAAACACCTTTAGATATAAAGAGTCACTTTAATAATTGGAACTGGTTTTGCAAATTTTTACATATGTCGTCAAAATGCGACTGTATAAGTTCTGGATTTTTAAGAGACAGGTAAAAATGTAGATATCACAAGAGGAATTTGGTTTTATATTTTTACTGTTCTCAAAGATAAAACAAAAAAATATCTAAAAAAAATACAAGACTATGGCCACTGCTACAATACTTATCTTATGAGACAGCTACAACATGTCATTGCAAAATGTACAAAAAACATGCTACTAATAGGAAACATAAAGGCCCTGTCCCAATCCCCCCCCCCCAAAAAAAGACAATTACATGAATAAAATTTAACTTGCA
The DNA here is from genome assembly GCA_005784505.1 of Bagarius yarrelli. NCBI lineage: Eukaryota > Metazoa > Chordata > Actinopteri > Siluriformes > Sisoridae > Bagarius > Bagarius yarrelli. The sequence goes on along the minus strand of VCAZ01000076.1, from coordinate 1,320,971 downwards.
ATTAACTTTTTCATCTTTGTCTATTTTGTCACGCTCTTCATAAAAATCAATCAAAACTGCTTTTCTGCATTTTTACCACCATTGTTTTAAAACGTCACACCACCAGATAAATTCTATGTAATATCTTTAAGCGAATTGGGACACCCTACACACTCACACCCCTCAGCTGGAACACGCAAATGAGGGGCACAAGGGTGTAAGAGCTGAATCACTCAAGTCTAACTTCAGAGTATTTTAATAGTATAATTTGTCACGTTATGGACACGTCAGGACAATATAACCTTAATGCAATTCAGCCAATTTAGATCATTAAATGTGACAACCAAAAATTCCGACATAACACAGTTTAACGCTATCTTAATACAGATATAGATTCAAATTCCCATCGAACAAGCCAGAAAAACCAGATACACAAGTGAATCTATTTTTTTCAACAAATCGTTTGATTAATTATTAACCTTTTACAATCGTAGAGTGTAAAGACAAATAGTACTAAGTGCATTCGAAGAAACTGGAGTAAAAGGGGGGGAAACAAGAAAAAAAAAATGTTATGATTCCAGCAGCGGATTGTATCTAAAAACCTACAGTATCGAGTATCCAAAGCTGAATTTAGATCATTTACTTATTTTATGTAAATAAACTAAAATGAACAGAAGGACAAAGGTTAAAAGCATACAGTCTGTACATTATTAATTGTCACATAGTGATTATTTATGTCTATTGCTGAACTAATTTTGCATTTTTGCTTTTTTGTTGTAGACCAGTGGCTGCCAGGGAAACCAGTTTTATTGAAAAAATGAAGAAAACAGTAAGGATTTGTCTTTTATTAACTTCTATTTTTAAACACAGTTGCAGAGGTGGATAAAGTAGACAAAAGTTGGAGTTAATTTTCTGCCGCAATTCATTATGCAAAACATATTTTAAGCGCAGCCGATCAGGATTTAGCAGCCTCATCTCTGATTGGCTGGAATTCCAGCATATTTTAAAGGCTGGGTTGTGTTGAGCAAATAAGTCATTGCACACATCCAAAAACTAATTTTAAATGCAAAATTTATTTTCCTGCGTCGTCTTTGCAAGACGAACATTTTTTCCCCACAAAGCTTAGTTCAAACATGTGCAAAATGCAGTTCTGTGTGATCTTTTGTGTCTAGAATTCTGGCAGAAATATAACCTCATATAACCAGGAAAATACTTCACAGCAAAATACTTATTTGTTTTATGGATTCCATGAACTTAAATTAAGAATAATTCATGTTCTTTTCCCAGTAAAAAGTAAATAAAGACATGAGCACATGGGAGGGGGGGGGGCAGACAGGATTCCAGTTCAAGGACTGTTTTTGGTTTAGCACAGTGACGCGAGTGTGTTAGACACCCAGGCAGAACCCTTTGTAATCTAACTTCAATGCGTGCTGCTCATGTGCGGTTGCTAATGCATTCTAGTTCATCTTTAATCTGCAGTGAGCTGCCTGACAGCAGAATGAGGCACGTGGACAAAGCAACAGCTGCTGTTTGATTAGCGTGTACCTTTGTAGACGGCGTTGACATTAATGCTCAAAGAACGATTGGGTCATAGGACAGGGAGCCAATGCTGAGTAAGGGTGATGTGCTCACCCTTACGCATATGGCTGTGTCTCATGACAATGCACTTTTGTACATTTGCAAAGTCACGAGAAGGTGACTGTAAAAAAAATAATAAACTTATTCTACTTCCTCATAAACAAAATTTGCTTAGTCACTGTTGCCACAGTTGCTAAAGTCATAATACTACTGGATGTGTGGTATGTGATTTCCGGTCAGCTTGTGAAACGGACATAAACTCACTCTACTTAAGTTGTTTTAAACTTCCCATATTTCCTCTGTGCTCATCGATATTTCGTGCCAAGTTTACACTTTGTGCAGTTGCACAACAATTTTTTTTTTCCTAGCCCAGCTAGTCAGAACACAAGAGATGAACCAGATATGCTGGATCTGTGTCTGTGTGTTCCAGCAGTAGGCTACTGAAGGTCAAGTTTGGCCATATTCTATGGAAAGCCAAAAAGAATGCAAGTTGTGGGCTTTATAAAACGAACAACGGCATGGGAAACACATAAGATTTGGAAAAAAAAAAAAAATCATCTGAACATAAAAGATTTCACATGCTGTGAAACCATAAAAAGAAGAAGTAATTAGAGAAACTTGCCGCAAAATTAACTCCATCCAAGTCAAGATCTCCCTCCTGTAGCAAGTCATAGAAGTCCTGGGCATTATCTGTAGGGTCTCCTTCTCCGTATGTGGCCATGCAAAAGATGGCCAAAGAGTTTTCAATTTCTTTCAAACGTGAAAGTTCATTCTGAAATATGAGAAAGAATAAAAAAACTACTTTTTATACACAGTGTGAAATAAGAGCATCAGCAACCATAGAAATCCTCATCACTGATCCCTAATAAAGAAATGAACCCTAATTTTACCATATCATATTCTTCCGGATCTGCTGCCATGCCCTTCATTCCATAACGGTGGGCATCTTTAGACAGCCTGTTGGCAAATTCTTCAGCCGTGCCAGTTTGTGAGCCATAGAACACCACTATGTTCTTGCCCTGGGGATCATTGACAGAAAACAATCAATCCAACCTGGTTCACTTATTGAAAAATAACTGAGAATACAATGTTTAACCTTTTTAGAGCAGGAACATTTCAGATCGTCAGGATGATTCAATATTCCCTTACATAAGTATACATCTTGCAATAACTGGCCTACTTTAGATAAATAAATCCAAGTGTAAACGATTAAACAATGTGTAAACACAGAATGAGCCGCTCTGTCCTTGCATGGCCTTAGGCTGTCAACAAATTACTTATAATAATGATTATTTTCACCACTTTTTTGCTGTAAAAGCAATGGAAAATAGTTACGTTTAACAAACATCTTTACAATCAAGCTGTTAAAAATATTAAAAAAAAGGCAAAGATACTAAGCAAACATAAAAATGAATGTGTCAAACAATAATAAAACTATCCTACTAAGTATAGGTGTTGATATGCTCTATCAGAGAAAGTTTATCAGGAAAGTAGAAAAACTAGAGCGGCATAAAACTGCTGATTCATATAGAAGTTTGTAATTATGTACACATTATGTAACATGTTTTGGCAATCATTGATATTGAACTGGGCAGCACACCAAATAAATATATTAAATATAACTTCAGAAAATACCAACGCTAAATCGGCAGACAGCTCCTGAACCAGAGGTGCGCAGTATCATGTTGAAGAGATTGTTCAAAAATGTACTTTTAGAAGATGGTTTTACTGGTCTTACTTTTACTGTCACTCGAGTTCAATGTTAATCGCAAAAATATACTTTAACTAATCAATGTTAATAATGAAAACGTAGTTTTAATAATTCGTTTTCACCATGTTCTGTATAATGACATGCGGTAGTTTATTCTTCTGTGTATTTTACGTAGTGAATTGTTAATATTTTTTCTGTATTCAGAATTTTTCAGTAGTCTTATCATTTCATACTTTATTACTCTTAAATCACGTTAAACATTAATACTTTTACTGTTACTTACGTTCAATGTTAAATCGCAGAAATATACTTTTACTATTAAATGTCAATAATGAAAATGTAGTTGTGATATTTAGTTTCCACTGTGTTCTGTATAATTAGATGTGGAGTTTCTTCTTTTGTGTATTGTATGTAGTGAATTGTTAAAAGTAATTTCTAGTAAAAAAAAAAACCTTCTGATTCTAGAAAAAATATTAAGTAACCAGTAACTCCCTACTTGAGTAGTCTTATTCCTCTCTTACTCACTTTGAACATACTTTTAAAATACTTAAGTAATTCTTTTTTTTTTTTTCTTAAATAGTGTTACTTAAGTAAAATGTTTGGCTTCTTTATCCACCTCTGCAACTGTGTTTAAAAATAGAAGAAGACAAATCCTTACTGTTTTCTTCATTTTTTCAATAAAACTGGTTTCCCTGGCAGCTGCTGGTCTACAACAAAAAAGCAAAAAAGCAAAATTAGCTCAGCAATAGACATAAATAATCACTAGGTGACAATTAATAATGTATAGACTGTATGCTTTTAACCTTTGTCCTTCTTTTATTTTAGTTGTTTTTGCTATGTGTAATTTGTACACTCTCTACGACCTACTTTTCTACATTGTGTTTAACACACCATCATTTCTAGACTCCTAATTCTGTGTGGTATGGGTTTCCTATCAGCTTGTAAAACTGACATAAACTTACTTTAAGTTGTATGTATTTTATATATTTACTTTAAGTTGTATGTATAAACTTCTTATCTTTCCTCTGTGCTCATCCACATTTTGTGCCAAGTTTACATTTAGTGCAGTTACACCTCCAGCTGAATGTTGTATGAAGGATGACGCTATAGACGGCATTTATCAGCAGTCTGGGTTTAGTATTTACAGTTCAGTCACATGCCAGACGAAACAAAATACTTTTGTTATTTATTTTCTTTGTTTGATATTTTCAAAGTTTGTGATGTAACTTGAAGAATTAGTGCTACTAACTAAATTTGGCAAAACTACAAACACAGAATTACTTTTAAAGACTCCTACTAATATAGAAAGTCTGTATGTTACTTTCTTTGTTTTTTTTTTTATAAAGTCTGTAATGTTTCAACCCTCTTTTCAACAGGTTTTTTGTTGTTGTTACACGTTTTTGTGAACTATTATATCAGTATTGAGCTGTTTATTGATGTGACTCAAAGCACTTGGTCACTCTGGACAAGAGCGTCCGCTAAACGCTGTAAATGTAAATGACTATCGAAAAAGGGCTTTGATTTGATGCACAATAAGAGGACAACAAATGGAGTCTCTTGATCCAAATCCATGTTGTAATGTGGAAACTTACAAATTGCAAATTAGCTTTATGGAAAGCATGTTACAGAAAATTAACTTTAACAGTCAATTAATTAGTGAGTATTAGAACGATAAATCGGCCATTTTTCAGGCTCACGCAATAAGTTTTACATGGTCTAATACATAAAACAAGAAAATCACTTACTTTTATGACATTACAATTATTACAAACTAATTATATTACAAATATTTATTTTTTCTATATTTTATTTATATAAATCTATTTAACGTTTGTATTAAATAGATATTTTTTATTTAATTAGTCTTGCGCTACAGCGCCACACTGGTTGAACCATGCTATTGCAGAGGTTACACGATCAAATGTCTATTCGACAGCAAAAATATTTGTCGACAAATTTTTGTTGCCGACTCTGTCGATAAGGATGCCTAATCGTTTAAGCCCTAATATACACTGATGTAATCCCTACATGTGGGACTCTTGTTAGAGAAAAGACCTTAACCACTTCTGGCCAATCAGAAACGGGAATTTGACAGCATTGTGGTATAAATGTAGGATAATGTATCTAATATTATACATCGTTTGTTACATTCTTTTTGGCAGCCATTTCCTAGTATTGAAACACATTCACAAAGACCAAGGAAACAGGTGTGCATTTCATTTTAATGCCACTTTACACAATGACACAAATACTGTTCTCATGACCCTTCAACTTGGCACTTTGATTAGTCCTTAGGTTTTTTAAGGTTTTAGTAAAAGACCGCTGTGCAGATTCAACACAGCTTTTATTTAGTTTCAGGCCTAATTAAGTTTAATTATTGATCACTAAACACTCAATGGTTATCCATCAATATACAATTTACAGAAAGTACAATGAAACAAAACAACATTTTTTCATTTGCATCCCCTAAACTTTTAGATTAAAAAGTGACTCTTTTTTTTACCTTATAAACACAGCTTGTTCTGTCTCTTTACGTTAACATTCGTAACATGTTTATAAAGTATTTCTCACATCTGCTGACTGTTTTGCAAACACAAAATCTTGGTCCTCCACTCACTCCTGAATCAGTTATTTGTTTTCTGGGAATTACTGTAGATCTCTTTAAATGTCCTTCAGCTCTCAACGCTAACCTTTGAATATGCCATAAAAGATAACATACAGGATATTTAGGCAAAGTTGGAAAAGGATTTTTACAGATAAGCACCGTTAGGTAAAGAAGAAATACATTCGAGCGCACGAAATAATTGAAGGACGGTTCATTATTAAACTTTATTAAAAGTTTTCCTTCTGAAAAATTACATAAAAGACATTGGCTTTGAATAAATTATTAAATATATTTTTAAAAATAGGTATCATTTTGTTTATAGCCAAACGTGAATTAGTTTACAGAGTGCTAGTTACAGTTACTGCTAGAAGTGAAACTCATGATGCTGAAAACTGCTCCTCATTGATCTTCACTTAACCATGAAAATGCAAGTTAGGAGAAACAAAGACATGCTTTTGTATTCAATCCATCCTCCTATTCAAATTAATAAAATCAGGATGAAGAGCAGCACAGTGGCTTTGCATACTAGTTCTGGACCGATTTCTTATTAACTTTAGACTATGGCTATGATAAATGCATACTGCATATATTATAGTAAAAAAATAAAAAATAAAATAAAAAGATTATGGACATTATCCAAAATTTTCAACCAACAATCAAGCTGGCTTGGTTTATTAAACAACTTGTTTTAGTCTTAATTTATTTTCAAGTTTGTTACCCACCTGTTAGCAGCGGAAATGCGTTCCTCAGGTAGGCTAAACACGCAACCCATAGTCTCAGAATTCCTTAATAAATCCAAGCAAGAAAACCTCAACAGTAACAACAGCTCAAAGGGGAACTAAAGTTTCCTGAAGATAGAAGCTAGCACTTGATGGATACGTCAGCTTTTTCATGCTGACAGAGAAAATGTCTATAAAATTATACACTAAAAAAAAAAACTAAAAGACAACAGTCTTGAAGAGATGGGAGAACACTGCCGTGGCAGCAGCAATTTGAGCTTGAATTTTTCCAGGAGTGGATCCGAAAGAAAAAAAAAAAAAAAAAAAAAAAAAGTCAGGCGAGAATAAGCTCCCAAAGGAATTATCCACAACGGAGATGATGTCATGAAAAAAAAAAACAAAAATAAAGACTAACAAGCTTTTAAAAAAAAAAAAAGCTACACAGTTTTAACAGCCATGAAGGAAGCGAGCGAGTTCTCAATGCTCATTTCCTGCGTCACTGAAGAAGCTGAAGGAAAAGGAGCTGGGGCAGGAAGGAGCAGGCTCTGTGTTTTCCATACTCACTCACACACACACACACACACCACACACACACACGTGCAAAACATCTGGCAACCACAATGGCTGTAATGCCGGGAAAGGAACCTAGACTGCTTAATAAAATCTCAAATAACAAGAGCTGCGCTTGAATGCTGAATCGGTAATCAAAGCAGCTCTGGTCTTCTGTTTTGCACGGAACGAGGTGCTCAGAAGCACAAAGCCTACATTTCTGTAACCCTGGCAACAGTTTTAAGACAATGTTACTGCTTTTTTGCAAGAGAAAGAATGACTGAATGCCCCAGGCTTCCAGGCCCAGCCCTCGCTCACATTAGCTTTCATCCTATTGGACAACACGGACTGCCATAGCAACCCCATCAGTCATAAAAGGAGTCTTCCTCAACAAGCCAGGCCCCGCGCCATTCAGGAACGCAGTGAGAGCAAATTAGAGATGGTCTGAACTAAGAAAGGAGGGAGGAAAAAAAACAGAACCAGGGAGAACAGAATGGAGTGCTTGTCTTTCTGCTCAACTTTCCACCTTTGGCAAAAGTGCTGGCTGGCCTTTCCTCTGGCGCTCTCCAGGGAAACACTGAAACGAGGTTCTGAGACAAAAACTGTGAGCCTGGACCAGACTAAACCCAGATTTGACAAATACAATTCAGAAACATGAATAGAAAGTGTACTAGGGGAACATGGAATAAATTATCCCAGGTCATGGATCTCTTCTTCTAGTCCAGGAGAGGCCAAGGAAATACAGACATTTTCTTTAAAAAAAAGGAGAAGGAAAAAAAATAGCTTTTTTTTCAATGGTCTAGAATTACACACCACACATACTATAAGGATATTAAACTTTAAGGTGTGTAAAGGATTTAAAAAACAAGTGTACAAACGTAAACGTTAAATCAATAATTGTATTGACGGCTCATCCAGACGTGACATGGTCAAATTTTTTTCTATTTGACATCAACTAAAAATATCCCAGTTCTAATCTGCTGATTGAGTTAGCTTTAGCCTAATCTAATCAAGCATGTATTTTACTTTCTAAAGAGATAACAAGCTTGTGGTCATGTCATTCGGTGGACAACTTGACTCAACTGAGAAAATTCTGATCTATTGTGCTATTCCATGAACTCAAAAAAATGTGCCTTCAATTCAAAATGGACCTTACTGTTCCAATACTTTTAAAAAGGTCTGTGGGTCACAATTTTGTGGGCAACTTGGTACACTTTTACACACTGGTGTCTGAATGCAAAGCAAAGTTAATGGGCATTTGTTGCCTGCAGGATGTGTGTGTGGGCAGGACATTTTTATTGGGAATTAGTTCAAACTGTGTGCTAGGAGAAGAAAAAAATCTTAAATACACCCTTGTTAGCACTCACTGCTGACAGAAACTGTTCTATTAACCCTGTGCTACGTTAATCATGTAAACACCTCAGGAATTTCGGTATAAACTTTCTTACACATCCTTTACAATGTTCTTTTCTCAGTGGCTGGTTTTAAAAAAAAATAATAGATGCAAACTGGGTCCAAAATTATATTATTTATATTCCATGTTTAATATTATTGACAGGTTTCCAAATAAAATGAGAAGATAATGTATATAAAACATTATATATAACCATTACATCATATTGGCGCATTAGAAAATATGAAGGTGATTCCTCATCATCAGTTAGGAACCTTGGTGTGCTATTTGATAGCAGTCTTTCCTTTGAGAGCCACATTTCTATCATTCATATAACTGCATTTTCCATCTCAAAAATATATCTAAACGTCTAATTCAGAAACATTAATTCACGTGTTCATGACGTCATCAGGGTTAGCTTATAGTAGCGCTTTATTGGGTGGTTGTTCAGCACGTATTATTAACAAACTCCAGTTGGTCTAAAATGGAGCAGCTAGAATTCTTACTAGAACCAGCAAGTATAACCATATAAGCTCAGTTATGTCAACACTGCACTGGCTCCCTATTAAACATAGAATAGATTTTACTTATAAAGCCCTGAACAGTTTACTGCCTCAGTACTTGAGTGAGCTCTTATTGAAACTCTGGCAATTTGAGAATACCTAAAATAACAAGATCAACTGCGGGCTGTAGATCCTTTCCTATTTATCGTTAAAATTCTGTAATAATCTACCCAACACTTTTCGTGAGGCAAATTCTTTAAAGGATTGTTAGGCTGCAATACATCAGGTCAAAGGGAATTGTTAAAGAAACAGACGACTATAACGTAGATGCAATATATATGATTTATCATTACAAGCTCACTGTTGCCACCATATCCAGTTTGTATCTAGCCCAGATGGTGAATCAGAATATATAAAGGTGACGTAACTTGATTTTTTTCCCCAGCATTTACACTACCACAGTAATGCATGTACCCAGCTATTCCTGCCAACATTTCTTATTTCACAAATGAGCAGGTGTAGCCCTGTATTTGCACCGGTGGGCTGTTTTGCTTCAGACAAAACTGCTTGATGAATGAACACACAAAGCAAGCTGTAGAAAGGCATGCGTCGCCAAGACTGAAACGGAGAAACTTTAGTGTACAGCACAGAGCTCTGACCACAAACTGCACTTATCTCACCACCAAGTCTCATTATCCAACATAACCGCCCGACCTCACTAATGCGTTGGTTAAATGACCGCAAAATGCTCCAAAATCCAAGTGGAACAGTAAAGGTTATGATAACAGCAATAAGGGGAAAAAGTCTTAAATGAAACGTTCTAAATAATTAGGATAGTTTAATCTACATATAATTTTGGCTATTTTATTTGTATACAAAATGTAAGAAATATATATATAATTTTTTTTTCTTAAGGCTACAATCATAAAGACCAGCACCAGTCAGAAAGCCCTACGATCTGCATTGATGTTTAGACATATGGATTTTGGAAGGTACAGTAGGTACAGGCCAATTTGAGGTAAATTAAATGGGTTTTTTTCTGTGCACACACTGACGAATGTCTCAGTTGGGCCTGTCCTGAGCTGCCCTTGACAAATCTTAACTTGACGTATCTGCATGAACCCGTGTGTCTTCATAAGAACAGCAATAAACTGCATGCAAGGGGTTTGTGTAGGTAAATCTATAGCTGTCTTATGTGCGGACATTCTCAATAGCAAAAGTGTAATGTTTCTAGAGCTGCACAATATATAGTTTCAACACCAAAATTGCATCATGTGCATCTGCAATAGTCACATCGCAGGATGTTCAATGTGCATGTGATTTGTGGACTCACTGCAAAGTTGAATTATAAGGTGAAAGTTAGTCATTAAAAAAACGAACTTTCGTAGCTTTCAATTTAAATTCTGAATCTCCATAAAAGCATAAAACACAGTTTATTCTTTGTTCTATTGTATTTTACACAGATGCACTCTTAAAAAACTCTAAAATAATGATAATAATAATATACACTATTTTTGCAATGAAAATAATAGAGCTATTTTATTCAGCTGGTAAAACTCATATCGCAATATATATTGCAGAAAAACAAATATCACAATGTTAGTTTTTTCCCCCAATATAGTGCAGCCCTAAATGTTTGTGTCAAAGGTAAAGGCAGTTTATTGAATCTGGCTTACAACTGACCTACTGTAGCGCAACCTCCTTGGCACCGAGGCAGTATGAATCATTAATCTTGTTTAAAATAATTTCTTTCATCAGCCGCAGACTAAATCAGTGGTAATAAATCACTGCTCTGTTATGCCCGTCCTACTTCATGATGATTTAGATGTGCACAATAGAATGCTGTTTTTAGTGAATTTAAAACAGAATTTTTATATTTCTGTAATATTGAGACAGTTTTTCAGCTACAGGCAATTTTAAGGTGTTTGAGGTGAGTGTCGATCCGTGTTCCTATTCCCCAGATAGGCAGCAGAATTTAAGACACACCACACCTTGCAATGAACCTAAAGAACACATGGCAACAGAGGCTTAAACCACATAAAATAATGCAGTCAAGCCTGTTTTAGCTGCATAGGACTTTTCACTTACAAGCTAAAGGAAAGAATACATGTCTTTGAGGTAAAAACTTGCATGTGGTCCACGGAGTGGGACAATTGTGTACTAAAGAGCATTTGGTTGGATTTAAGCTAGACATGTCATTCAATATTTACACCATTTTCTCAATTTCCGGCCCCGTCCCAATACCCACACTAAGCCACAAGGTCTTTCACGAAATAGGCAATTTTGGAAGTGTACAACTTAGTTGATTAGTGTGTAAGGGAAGGAGTGGGCTGACGTGAAGAATCGGGACGGTTTAAGGCAAGTCGCCCATCTGCAGCAAACGTCATTGCTACGCATGGTTGTGACACCAATAAGACAAAAAATGGTGGTGCTGGTAGTCGCACTGTACGCAGTATTGCTTTAAAAGTAAAACTTTTACTTACACTTAACTTTCCCAAACGTCCGGCAAAATCGCTCCGCTTTTTTGCTTTTCTTCACTGGTTTGAAACGTCACACCACCAGCTGATTTCCGGGTAATATCCCTAAGCCAAGTCCGCAGGTTTTAGAACAGAGCCAACAATTCACCTTACTATATACAAACTCTGGTGACTTGTTTTTCCCCCCGGCGCACCAGTACCACAGAGAGTCACAACTTTTCCGAATTTTGTACAAGCACTGCAGGCCAAGTGACAAATACCATTCAATCAGTAGCAGAGTTAATTTTGTAGCACAGTTACATCAAGGTGAAAATCTATTGTTTTAATTGCATCTGACGTGTTATTTAATTTTTTAAGTTTTTTTCAGATACTGTTTTACACAGTTTTATTTCTTATAAAACAGTTTTAATTTTTTACGCTCTGAATTCTTTAGGTAGGCACATGGGTTTCCGTAATTGGTCTGTATGTCCATTATGTCCAGGCGAGTGCGCGGTTTGTATGACTGAACCATAAATCTAGCTATAGAAGAGGGTTAGTTCTCAGACAATATAACACATAGCATTAATATAGTACTTACATAGGTTCAAGGGGACGGAATTCTGGGATGGTTTCCGGCTTCTTGCGGAACATAAACCAGTAGATGACCAGACCCACGATGAGGGAGAACAGGAAGATATCCAAGTTGCTAAAAAAAGGCTCCTCCAGGTTCGTTACGTCAGGCTGTGTTGATTCGTCTGCCTGCGGGTCCGCCATGTTTCTGGTATGAAAAAAAAAGACAGTGAGGAGGAAGCCGAGCCTGATACAAACTTTTATTAGATAAAACCATTTTAGTGCGCTGTTCGTGGACTTTCAAACAAGAATCAAATCATTTGTTTTTGTGTTTTTGGTTGAAGCTAACTTGTCCGAGCTGACATGGCACTATCTTTCTGTAAGACACTGCAAGTTCACACTGCATGATTTTAGCCCCGATTTTCACTCGCCGACAGGTTTTACGAAATTGCCAACAAATGCCCGAAATCAGAGGCAAAATCGGTGCTCATCCATGCAACTGACAATCACACAGAGTGAATTATTAAATACACAGTCTGGAAATAGTTGGTATGCTAAATTTCTGGGCCTGTCGGCAATTAAAAGTCCTGCTGTATGACTAAACAAAAAAGCCTCGCCAATGACCTACAGCCAATGAGGGAGCAAGATACAGGGAAGTTAAAGGAGGAGTTATAGACCCCAATATCAGCAAGTATGGCTTCGTTTCCGATTATCTGCCTTATCAAGATTGCCAACTTCTTGCGTGCTACAATTTTAATAACATTTCCAGTCTCGAACCCTGATCGCACGCTTATCACCTACAATCATTTCTTGCATGTGTTTATAGAACGTGGTTTGCAGACCAGACAGAGTTGCCGGCGTTTCTTTCTATTGTAAAGTCACGCAGTGTGTAACCTCTTGTCGCTGATCCACAGTGAATGTGAACACAGCAACAACTGAATGTTACCCAAGATAAAATTAAAAAACAGCAAACAAGTGATATTACCAAATTATTTTACCTCTTTTCAATATGGAATCGTTTGAAATTGCTTGATTGTTTAAACTAGCAAGACAAAACACACCACACATTTACAGTATTTGGCAGAACGCCCACAGACGACTTACATTCCCACAACAAATTAGGGGGTTAAGGGCCTTGCTAAACTGGCTTGCCGGAGCAACCCACAACTTTCATTCTGTGACAGGTGAAGATAATAAATATCTTTTATTATATAATATATATAATATAATATAATAAATATATATTTGTTATTTCTATATTTATTATAAACATATAGATATAATACATATATCTTTTAATATAAAGATCTGTGAATTACATGGCGTGCTCTGTATGGCTCATCACGATCCATTTAGCCACTATTCAAGATGACAGGTATGTGTTCACCACACACTGTTACTGAAAACCTCATGCACTTAATTCCTAAAACCTGTAACACAACCGCCCACACAAGACAGTGTCTGAACAGAGCGCATTCCATTACCATTTGTAAACTGTTCTTTAATTACCAATTACATTTTTTCAGGGCTATTTATGGTTTTTTTTCCCCCCATTTTCCATGTGTTTTTCAGGACTTGGTTATTAAATTTTTGTGTATTCCAGAACACATGGGAACCCTGATGTTATACATTATAGGAAAGAGTTTGAGAAGAACTTTATGCCTACCCCTTCCCCTCAGCCCTTAAAACAGCGTGATAAGGTACAGGGATGAAAATATTCCTCTAAGAAATGGGACAGAAAGAAAAGCTAATTTCCTGCCACTAGACTTTTATCCAGGATATTCTGTCATCGGGTAACTTTAACAGGCATAAAAATATGCTGTGGGTCTATTGTGCAACAAACTTTTGCGCTTTTTAAAAAAAACATTTCTTTAAAGAATTTTTATGTGTGGTCCCCCTTAGCCTCCAACCAAAAGAGAATCAAAACACCCTTACCCCTTCAAATCAACACACAACACAAGGTTAGGCTAGGGCTTAGGGGTAGAAATGAGATTAGGCCAATATTTACTGGTTAAAGAAGTAAATGTTTATAACTACTATACACTAGCAATAACAGGGGCTAATGCTCCATCCACGACTTTCTGCATGTGTTTGGACAGTGGGAGGAAACCTACTAGTGCATTATTTTCTATTACACCACAGTGACTTGACACAGATCACAATCTGTCTCACTTGGTAATGAACATCACTTGTATAACAGTTTACAGTCAATTGGACACGTTCGTACCTACATTTAAACGCCAACACCGTCCTTCACTCATCGGCATCCCTCTTTCCTCTCTTTCTCACCCTTCAATTCGAAACAGTAGCACACAAACCCGTTCACTCTGAAGACCTCTAACTTTCCCATGCTGATAACCTTTATTCAGACATTTAATCAATTCTGTTCTGTTCCCGTCAAGAATTCGGACTCTATATTCATATCACAGGAATGCTAATATCATCGTGTTGCCTGGCTAAATGGTGTGCTGCCGATTTTTTTTTTTTTTTTGACTTTGTCATGTATTTGAAGCAGGTTTACTTTTTGAACTTTGTGACCGGGAGCATGCTCTATGATAACAGGGTTAACGAATCGACGTGGCCGTCACTTATATATTAACTATTCCAGTGTAGCAGCTCGGCTGACACTTGAAGAACTGATGTGATTCCTTATTCCGCAGTCTTAGTTCCCGGTTATTCCAAGATGTTACTCAGTTTGTAATGTGTTTTTATGACAGAATGCTTTCAACCCCAGCTATTACATAACAACAGCTGTGCTGTAACAAATGATTGACAAATGGACTTAAAAACCGCAGGTTCAGAAAGATACAACCTGAACATTGCACACAAAGAATGAAAAAAAAGAGAGAAAGAAGTTTGGTGAGAGCATTACAAACTGCAGGAAAAAAAAAACAACACTCCCTTTTTCTTATGTGCAGCTCAAGACACCAAGTCACATGGTGTTCATTTACAACTTAGTGTTCCTTATGCAATCCAGGACTAGCATTTGTCAATTCCCAAATCATACACACACACACACATATACACATACACATACACATACACATACACATAGCAGCAAGAAAAAGTATGTGGACCTTTTGGACTTTCATGGTTTTCTGAATACATTTGTCATAAAATTTGATCTGATCATCTCACAAGTCGAGGGTAAGTCACATGGTCTCCAGCAGGGGGCTTATACCTTCGGGGGTTGGTCCACACTTCCCGACCCACACCCGGTTAATAACTCTCTAAAGTCTTTGAAATAACTTGCCAACTTTACGTAAATCAACAATTCTTGATCGTAGATCCTCTAAAAGCTCTTTTTTGGCGAGGCATGGCTCACATAAGCGTATTCTTCTTCTGCAGCGGTCTTCTGAGAGGTTTTAAATCATTCAAACTAGCTGTAGTCCACAACTCCAAACTCTTTATCTTAATGGAGACTCCAGGTGTGCTATAACCTGACTACTCCAATAAGCTTTTCTGAGGTCAATAAAACTCAAGGGTTTCCATACTTTTTCCACAAGCACTGTGAGGCATTTTGGTTGTTCTTAATAAAAGACATGAAAGATCAAAAAAATGTTATGTTATTAGTTTAGACACATCATGTATAAAACCCTTGACTTGATCAGATCACGATTTTATGACAAATCTCCTCAGAACACCATGAAATTCCAAAAAGGGTTCACATACTTTTTTGTTGCTACTGTATACATATATATTATATATTATATATATATATATATATATATAATATATATATATATATATATATATTATATATATATATATAAAAAAAAAATATATATATATATATTATACCACAAACTTAAAATGTATTTTATTGAGATTTTATTTTATATTTTATAGCCCAGCACAAAGTAGCACATAAATATAATTAGTTAATAGAGTCCACCTGTGTGTAATTTAGTCTCAGTATAAATACACCTGTTCTGTGAAGGTCTCTGGTTGTTAGAGAACACTAGTGAAACAAACAGCATCACGAAGAGCAAGAAATCACCAGACAGGTGAGGGGAAGGAGAAGTAGTGGAGGAGTTTAGAGCAGGGTTTGGTTATAAAAAAAATATACCAAGCTTTAAACATCTCAAGGAGTTTAATTGTTCAATCCATCACCCAAAAATGGAAAAGTATGCCACCAACTGCAACTACCAAGACATGGCCATCCACCTATATATATATATATATATATATATATATATATATATATATATATATCTATAAATAAAAATACATATATAAAAAAAAAAAAAATATATATTATTTTAATATATATATAGATATAAATATATATATATATATATATATATATATATATATATATATTATACACAACACACACACATATATATATATATGTACATTATATATATATATATATATATATATTTTATATATATTATAACATATATAGTACCATTATATATATATAATTATAATTAGTCACATACAACATACATACACAGTAGGTATGGTTTTTAGATATATATATATATATATATATAATATATATATATATATATAGATAGGGATATATATATATATATATATTTTTATATAATTTGCAACTAACATACACACAAAACAGTGTACCTCAAGGTGTTAATTCTTAGTCCAAAAAGTACATGTGGTACGGCTGGCACTGGTTCAGGTTTGTTTATTTATCTACTTTAACGCCATGCCAACATCGAGGCACACAGAAAAAAAGACCCTGCCCGGGAATCGAAACCTGGGACCTTCTTGCTGTGAGGGCAACAGTGCTAATCGCTAAGCCGGTACTGGTTCAAGTAAATCGAAGGTGTAGAACTATTTTAAAACTATATTTATGGTGTTACTTGTTTTCTATCCGGACAATTAATCAAAAGTGTATTTTAGAAACTATAACTGATTTAGAACCTATAACAACTTTCGGTTATTTATTTTTTGAAAATATTTTTCCCAATATAATGTACTACCGCATGTAAAGTCACATGACTCCACCTGGTCCAGTCAGAGACGCTGAAGCAACATGACGGCGAGCTGAAACATTGAGTCAATCGAGAAAAAATGAATAAATAAAATTGCAGTGAAGTATAAGGAGAAAATAAAATAAATAAAAAAATAATAATTAAAAAAAAATGGCTGGTAAAATGTTCAATCAATAGCTGTTTGGTTTTTAGGTCATATCGCTCATCCCTAATTTATCTGCTTAATGATAAATGTCTCCACAGCATCATTTGCAGAAATGTTTCTATTAATTTCATTAACAAAAACTTAACATAACCTTCCTAACGACATTATGACTAATCACATTAATCACCAGTGCTGTGGTGGAAACGTTAAAATAACGATGATCTGTCCGTCTCAGAAAAACTGGCAGCAGGGTTTCTTTGGTTTGCGTATTTTATTGCCATCTCAGCTCTAAACATGCCAGGGTATCATTTAGGATCGGGACTAGAAAAGATCTTGTGATCTCCATGCTAACAACAGTGTGATCTAATAAATATTCCCGAGAGCACACTGTGGGCCCTGAGGTATGTCATGTGACATGTTGTGGTAATTAGATGAGGAAAATGTAGCATGGTGAGACAGCAGATAATTGCAGTGCAGTGTTTGGATGCTGACGATCATGAGTTTACTACTACTACTGTTGGGCCCCTGAGCAAGGCCCTTAACCCTCATCGGCTCAGATGGATTAATAACTTAAATTCGAGTCACTTTAGATAAGTGTGTCAATTGTTTTAAATGTATTTTACAAACAAATTAAACCCTTTTTTATATTATATTGACGTGGACTGATTTACTTAGTTCCGTTCTGCTTTTGTTTTTTATTTGGAAACAGAAGTTCTATATATAAAGAAAAACAGCTGTTTTACTGTCCCTGGATGTAAAAAAACTGAAAGTAAAAATAAAAAAAATCATATTTTTACCAAGCTTGCTGCTAATATTTATTAGTTCGATCATCCCTAAGCCCTAAGCATTTCCAGTTAGGTAAAACAAACAAACACACACACACACACACACACACACACACATATATATATGTGTATATATATATCTGCACAGGCTGTGCTTTCTCTAACGCTAGTTAACGTTACACTTATGCTAAATAACTTCACTTAGCTTCCCAAACTACCCGACCTCCATAACTTATCGCTAAGTTAGCAAGGTACCCCGGCTAGTAAGGCTGTACTCCAAAAGTCTTCTGTCTGAATTCGAAGTGCACTAGATAGTCTCCCTAGAGTTTAGTCTTTTTACATTGTAAACCAAGGGCGCTCTTTGACTTAACAAATAAACTGGATTTGGGATTCAGCCTGACATAAACTGTGAAATTATCTTCGAAAACACGTTAACCGAAAGGCATACATACCTTATCGCGGAGTGTGTAGCGTGTCTTCAGCAAGCGGTGCGCCGAGTGGCTCGTTTCCGACCCTGAACGGGGAATAAAAAGGTAAGATCACTTATCTGCCCACTTATTATTGCAGTCTGTCAAGCATGTTACACGGCGATACAGACCCATGACGTCACGACCCGACACGCAACACCGGAACGAACCAGCGTACAGCAGGGGTGCAAAGTGGTACATTCCTCCAAAGACGTGCTAAATAAACTCTCAGTAAAAATAAACCTAATTAAAAAAATTATAATAGTTTATTAAACGTATGTTGCGTTGTTAATTAGTCAATGTATTATTTATTTCATTCTCACTTAACTTTAACGAAAAGTCTCACTCTCCTGTTAAGACAGTGGACTAAACCACTGCGTTTCGTACTGTCTTGAGGTTTCATCCCATTGGTTTGAGCAAAGTGCAGGGAGACAGAGGTCATGGTTGAGCAATCGTTTCACCGGTACAATGTCTTCATGACCCTGAATCTCATTCAGCATTTAATTCTATGAAACGATTTATTTTGCTATAAAAGTGGTCTAATCTTTTCTGAAGCAGATCAGTTCTTATAACTAGGGTTTTAATCTATTTAAATGAATGAAATATGTAATATATACAGAGATGTGAGAACACCAGCGACATCGTGTGGTCAAAAGGATGAAAAACTGCCATAATATGATTATTTGATCGTGTCATGTAATAGATCCACCAGTTTGTACTTTAAACCACAAATGTAATAACTCAGATATGGGAAGGAACGAATTACATTTACTTGTAATATACTTCATTTTTTGTGTAAGTTTTTTTTACATTTAAATTACATTTATTTACATTTTTGGCAGGCACTTTATTCCAGAGCGACTTGCAGTTAATTAGTTTATACAACTGAACAATTAGGGGTTAAAGGCCTTGCCTAGGGGCCCATCAGTGGAGGCGGTGGCTCAAATGGTTAAGGTGCTAAGTTGCTGCTCTGAAGATCAGAAACACCTGGGTTCAAGCCCCACCACTGGCAAGCCAACCACTGTTGGGTCCTGTATCATAGCTGACCCTGCGCCCTGACCCCCAACTTACTAAGATGGGATATACAAAAATGCATTTCATTGGCTCTGTACACGTACCTTGCACAATGAAGTTGAATATTTATTTATTTAATGATGTGTACTTTTACTGTTACTTTACTTTTACTACATTTGGTGTCGTTCCTTTGTTACAGTCAAATAGTGATAAATATAAGATTTTTGAAAGAATTCGTTTATAGGAATTGTTCTCAAATCTCACAGAACTTTGCGAGAGGCTGTTACGAATCTCCCGTTTGAGTTTAGCACAATGATAATTGGAAGATGTAAAGACTATATTTCACTCCAAGATGTCCGAACATAATTTCAGAATGTGATCAAGCAGTGCGCACTAAAACGAACTGATATGACAGCGTACACGAATTGAACCCTTTTAATAATCTTTCGGTATACATGGACACTTTGATACCATGGACAACCTGAATATTTTTCCTCATACGCGCTCTCATGCAAGCAATGACAGATTTCCTGTGAACCTACAAACAAACACACGTTAATGAATAACGTATATTTTTTTCATATCCATTTAACACAAAACTAAATAAACACAACAGCAAACTGGGAAGTCCTGCATTTATACAATCTGGACACCTCACTAAAGTGTAGACCATCCATACAAATCAATATATTATTCCTTCTTAAATAATGCATTTAGATAAATATAAATGTTAAAATAAAGTATATTTTAAACGAACTGCTCATAAAAGGTAGAAAATTAAAAAGAGTTAAACTGTTAGAAAAACATCTGTGTGTGTTTGAGATTTTAATGAAAATGACAGGCGATGTGATGTTAATGTCCATCACAGGACTGAGATTGACTTTACTTTAATCTGTGTTATATAATCAGAGCAGAGAGACTTTAAAAGACACAGGATGTAAAAACTCACCAAGTAGATTGAAAGTCAGGGTTTTTGCTTCATGTTAATTAGATCAGAAGAAACTAGTAACTAATTACTGGAGTAGTTTTTTTCCATTGAATACTTTTTTACTCTTACCTGAGTAACTATTTCCATAAATACTTGTACCTGAGTACAGATTTTGGCTACTCGACCCACCTCTGCTCAGCACTAATACAATAATAAATAAACTAATAAAATGTAACAGGATTAATTCGCATTAACTGTGAATTTATTTCTGAAAGAATGTTAGGTTTGGAATAAGGAAGGGCATTTCTGCTGAATGCAATTCGTTGCTTTTATTTAAAAAAAACCTTTCAGAATATTATTTCACTTATAAATGCAAAAGCAGGATTCTTGACTGGTAACATTATCGTCGCACTATTTATTAACTAAAATAAGAAGCAGTCACGTGGTTATGAAAGAAACTGGAAGTTTCGGTATAGAGTTTTATTGTGACGTTGGAAGAACGATACATCACTAATCGATTTTTATTAGGTCACGCATTAGAGTACGTTATTTATTAGTACCTCCAGGCCATTAGGGGACAGTGTTTCTCTCCGAAGTTCGGTCTCGCCGATTTACTGCGCACAAGACGAAGGAAAACACGCCTGTACAGTGTCATATTAATACCAGCAGACAAAATGTCGATATTTACCCCAACAAATCAGATTCGCTTGACCAACGTGGCGGTCGTACGGATGAAAAAAGGAGGGAAACGATTTGAAATCGCATGTTATAAGAACAAAGTGATGAGCTGGAGATCAGGAGCGTAAGTTAATCTTACTTACTACACACAGCCTACATAATAAACAAAATGTCTAAATGTTGCTGTCTACATCAGTTCCCTGTGGGAAAAACACATCCGTATGAGAGTCAAATCATTTATAATCCACGGTTTAATGTGTGTTGTTTCACTTTAGGGAGAAAGATTTAGATGAAGTGCTCCAGACACACTCGGTGTTTACAAACGTGTCAAAGGGCCAAGTGGCCAAGAAAGACGATCTGACAAAAGCCTTCGAAACGGATGATTTAACAGAAATCTGCAAACAGGTAAAGTTAAGTTAAGTTCTGTAATTATATAATAAAGCTTTAAAATGGTAATTTCTTCCTCACTGTTTGTGTTCACAAATATAATATCAGTTATTTTACAAAACCATTCTGGTTAGTCTGTAACGGTCTAGGTTAGTGTTAGGTGTAACTGTCTATGTCGTTAGTGTTAGTGTGTAACTGTCTAGTGTTAGTGTGTAACTGTCTAGTGTTAGTGTGTAACTGTCTAGTGTTAGTGTGTAACTGTCTAGTGTTAGTGTGTAACTGTCTAGTGTTAGTGTGTAACTGTCTAGGGTTAGTGTGTAACGGTCTAGGGTTAGTGTGTAACGGTCTAGGGTTAGTGTGTAACTGTCTAGTGTTAGGTGTCTGTGGTTAGGAACTGTCTAGGGTGTAACTGTCTAGTAGGTTACTGTTAGTGTACTGTCTAGGGTAGGGTTGGGTAACGGTCTAGGTTAGGTGTGTAATAGGGTGAACTGTCTAGGGTTAGGGTGTGGTGTTTGTTGGTGTAACGTCTAGGGTTAGGGTGTTTGGGCTAGGGGTAACGGTCTAGTGTTAGGGTGTAACTGTCTAGTGTTAGGGTTGTAACGGTTCTGGGTTATGGGTAGGGTAGGATTATAACGGTCTAGGGTTAGTGGTAAGGAAAGTGTTGTATATAATGGTCAGTGTTAGAAATAACGATCTAGTATTGTGTGTAGGAAAAGTTTAGTATATAACGTCTAGTGTAGTAAATAACGGTCTAGTGTTAGTGTGAAAGGAAAGTGTTAGTATGTAACGGTCTAGGGTTAGTATATACAGTCTAGTGTAGTAATACGTCTAGTGTTTAGTAAATAAGATCTAGTGTTAGTGTGTAAAGGAAAGGTTAGTATATAACAGTTAGTGTTAGTAAATAACATAGTGTTAGTGTGTAAGGAAACGTTGTTAGTATTAGTCTATATAAACAGTCTAGGTGTTGGTAAACGATCTAGTTTAGGTGTAAAGGAAAAGTGTTATATATAACAGTCTAGTGTTAGTAATAACATCTAGTGTTAGTGTGTAAAGGAAAATGTTAGTATTAACGGTCTAGGGTTAGTGTGTAACAGTCTAGTGTTAGTCAATAACAATCGTTAGTGTTAGTGTTGTAACGAAATCTAGTGTTAGTGTAGTATAACGGTCTAGTGTTTAGTAAAATAATATAGTGTCTAGTGTTAGTGTGTAAAGGAAAGTGGTTAGTATATAACGGTCTAGTGGTAAATAACACCTAGTGTAGTGTTAGTAGTATTAACAGTCTAGTGTTAGTTTAGTGTAGAATCTAGTGTCGGTTAACAGTAGTCTTTGTAAATAACAGTCTAGTGTTAGTAAATAACAGTCTAGGTTAGTCTAATAACAGTCTAGTGTTAGTAATTAACATCAGTGTTAGTAAATACAATCTAGTGTCAGTAAATAAAATTAGTGTAGTGTGTAAAGGAAAGTGTTAGTATATACCAGTCTAGTGTTAGTAAATAACAATCTAGTGTTAGTAAATAACAATCTAGTGTTAGTGTGTAAGGAAAAGTGTTAGGTATATAACGGTAGTGTTAGTATATAACAGTCTAGTGTTAGTAAATAATAATCTAGTGTTAGTGTGTAAAGGAAAAGTGTTAGTATATAACAGTCTAGTGTTAGTAAATAACAATCTAGTGTTGGTGTGTAAAGGAAAAGTGTTAGTATATAACGGTCTAGGGTTAGTATTTAACAGTATAGTGTTAGTAAATAACGATCTAGTGTTAGTGTGTAAAGGAAAAGTGTTAGTATATAACGGTCTATTGTTAGTAAGTAACGATCTAGTGTTAGTGTGTAAAAGTGAAGTGTTAGTATACAATGGTTTAGGGTTAGTGTGTAACGGTCTAGTGTTAGTAAATAACAATCTAGTGTTCGTGTGTAACAGTCTAGGGTTAGTGTGTAACGGTCTAGTGTTGATGTGTGTATTTGCTCATGCATTATTATATGCGTGGTTGTGATTCTTGTGTTTTCTAACCCAGATCTTGGCAAAAGGAGAACTTCAGGTGTCTGATAGAGAGCGACAGACTCAGCTGGAGCAGATGTTCCGTGACATTGCTACGATTGTGGCTGAGAAATGTGTGAATCCGGAAACCAAGCGGCCGTATACAGTGAGCCTGATCGAAAGGGCCATGAAGGACATTCATTACTCAGTCAAAGCCAGTAAGAGCACAAAGCAGCAGGTGAGCGCAATATGCAACTGATCAGAGCCCGAACTTTAGGAAATGGTCGCATTCTGTTACTATTTAACATTATGTGTTTATGTAGCACAGGCTGATCTCATTCCTATGCTATGAATCGTGCCTTTAAATTCAGTTATAATACAGTATAATATAGAGAGTTTTTCTCTCTATCTTTCTGTCTGCCTATCTATCTCTCCCCCACACAGAAATTTTAACATGGTGTCTAACGATCTTGTTTGTTTGTCCGTCTGTCTGTCATATTGTTATATAATAATCGTTGCACTTTAATGATACTGTACATGTACATTCTATATCACTAGCATTATCACTATCTGTCTGCCTGTCTATATCTGTATTTTTATCTATCTAATCTGTTAATCTTTATTTCTTCTTACCCAACTATCTATCACCTACATAGATCGATAACTAGAAATATTAATTAAGATAAAAAGATACACATAAAATATCTGGCTAGATAGAGGGATCGATAGAATAATTTACATTTGGTTTCTGCTTTATTCAGAGCGACTTGCATATATCACATTTATGAATTTTAGGGTTAAGGGTCTTGCTCACTTGCAAACTTGATAGACAGACAGATATGCTTACTCATCAGGAAAACCCTTTTAATACAATGATCATTTCATGTCATGACAACGTTACAGTCGCTAACACTCATGTTGGTTTTATTAAACACTGTGTGTTCTACTCATTCAGGCACTGGAAGTGATCAAACAGCTGAAGGAATCCATCCAGATTCAAAGAGCTCACATGCGCCTGCGCTTCAACTTCCCAGCCAAAGATGGGAAAAGGCTAAAGGAGAAACTTAAACCTCTCTTAAAAGTGGTGGAAAGTGAAGACTTCGATGAGCAGCTGGAGATGGTAATCTAATAGATTTATTTATTTTTACTATCATTCCAATTTTTTACATTCCACAGAATATTAAATGTCTGTCAGAGCTGGTAAATTGTCTTGATTTATTGATTAATTTTTTGAGATTACTTTTTTTTAGGATAGCTACATGACTAGTTCTGGCTGCGAAGCAAGTAAAGTTAAAATAAACCAGTGGTGAGAATTATTTAACGCTTTGTGTTTCCATTTTTAGCACTTTAGTCCTAAGAAGAAGACGAAAAATATAAATAAAGAACAGAAAAAACACATACAAAGGGAAAACAGTGCAACTGATTCAATAAAGTTTTAATACTTTAAATAGTAATGTTTGGTTAAAGTTTAAGGTTACTGCGGATAAAATATGTCAACCGGCTGTTAGACGGGATATATACGTGCGCATGTTTTGACACAAGTCTTGATAAGTTTGAGGTACCTGCAGCTTCTGTCGAAAATTTAGTGCCAAAATGAAGTACCTCAAACATATGGCAGTATTTTGGTGTTAAAAGAAACTAACACATGCAGACTGAGGTTCTATGTAGAACATGTACATCATGAGTGGCGTAGAGTTTCATATATCGAATTCTGCGTTATTTAGCATGCTATTCCATGTTTCATTTACCTACAATACCATGCAACCCTACTGAAATGGGTGGAGGGCACACTGACATTAATGGAGAAGGCGGATCTAAGGGGACCTTGAAAATATAATGAATTTAATTGTAAATTTGATTATTTGAGCCAAGTTTCTGTAGAACAGCGGTAATATGATGAAAAGAGGGGGTTTTAGTGATGATGCGGACAGCTAAATTCTAAACCAGTTGAAGCTTATGAAGAGATTTGTAAGGGAGACTAAAGGGAAGAGAATTACAATTATTAGCACGGACAGAGACAAGATCTTGTACTAGGATAGAGGTAAAATAGGCAGTAAGGAAGTGATGGAGACTAATGATGGAGCTAAATGAGGCTGACACCTTGACTCTTAACATAAGTGGAGCTGTCAATTTTTAGGGAAAAGCTGTCGACTTTGGATAGTGTAGATTAAGTAGCAATGACAAAAAAAGTGTGTAATGTTGGTTTGCTAGCTAGGTCAAGCTGGGTGTCATCCATTTAGCAGTAGAAATGGATAATATTTTAATATAAAAATATTTGTAAGGGTAAAGAGGTGGGTAATAAAAAGAAGGGGACCCAATACAGAGACCGGGGGGAACACCAGTGGTAACAGGGCTGGGATCTGAAGCATTAAAGAGTTACACTTGTCAGCTGAGTACAGGTGGGGGCCAGGGAGTAAAGGGGTTGAAGAATTTTGTTTAGTAATGTGAAGTAATTGTGTCTTTGAGATAAACAGTTTTTTATAATTCAGGAAGTGTGTTTTTAACATTTTTTTTTGTGGATCGCAAGACTGGTTTTCTGACAGTCTCTCTCAAGTAGTTGACCTTAGCTTTCATTGAGTTCAGGGCTAAACCAGGAGGCAGTATGAGCGAAGAAAACCAAGTTTTCACTGGTGCAAAAAAGTTAAGAATAATTTATTCATTTAGTTAGTTAGTAAATTATAACCAGACTGTTAAACAACGTTACCTAAACATCTTCCAGAAATCCTGTACACTTCAGTCAGAGCATGAACTCCAAACTCTTAAAGATTCCAGCTAAGTGTGCTGTATGCATTTGAGGCTGAGATTAGTGCTTTCTGTGAGTGTGCTGCCATCTGTTGGCGTGTTTAAAACCCCCTCGATATGCCCTTCTCTAATATAGCTTATCTTAGCATGTTTATGATGTTTAGCCTGTTGGAATCCTTTTTTGCTTTACCAACCTACTTTATTACAGCATGTTCAAAGTATTCTTAAATAAATTGCATATGTTTACCCAACAGGTTTGTTTGATAGATCCAGGCTGCTTTCGGGAAATCGATGAGCTGATTCGCTGTGAGACAAAAGGCAAAGGTACTCTAGAGGTGCTCAGCCTGAAAGATGTGGAAGAAGGCGATGAGAAACTCTGAAAAAATGACCTGGTCTGAAACTCCCTTCATACGACAGATGCCATACTAACTGCACCCTTATTAAAATAATTTTTGTCTTTTATGTATTTATTTGATTTATATAACCAGAACTTGATGTGATGAAGCCTTAAGTAGCATTGAGCATTTTTAACTTGTGACTCAGCCTAGCTTTTCATCTGTTTTTTAAAAAATTGGACCAGTTAATTCTAATAGTTAATGCATATTTACTGTTGTCAGTAAATAATTAAGTATGTATCTAGTAATGAGCTAATTATCAATCCAACCCGAATTACTGGACATAAAGGGTTTGTTTTCTGTGAAAATAAAAAGATTTGTTTATCTGCAAGACAGTCAACAGAGAATTTACGCAGCGTGCGACATAGGAAATATTCATCCCTATGAGAAATGTTTTCACTGCTTTCCATCTTACCCCCTCTCCCCTCCCTTAACTTAAAGGTGCAGATTATAATATTGAAATCTCTTTGTTTTATTCATATCATGTCCCAGAGACAAATCCCAAAGAAGTTTTTTTGTGGGCTGCAAGTATATACAATCTGCTTATTTAAATTTTCCCTGCATTTAAAGAGGCTTTTTCCTCTCAAGAGTTAATGTTTATTCAAAATCAAAATAACAAAATGTACAAAAAGTGCAAATAAAAGTTAATGTAAATCATTTCTAATGTCTTAATTCTAATACACATCACCTAAACACAGTACAATAGTAATAAATTATATAATTACCAATGTAATTATTGTATAATTGTGAACTGTTGGACATTTTCACTGTGAATGTTAAAGCCTGAGACCTGAAGATGAAGTTTCCAAACCACAAAGTGCTCTCAAACAGATGAAAAAAAGTACCTTATCAAGGATTGATTCCATTTAAACACAGTCTTGACTGTACAAAATTATGTCAGCAGTGCACAGCAGGCTTTACAGTATTATTGAGTTTGGCAGGAGTTCAAGCTAGGATCTATTTAAATCGGGCTTATTGTTTGCCTGTATGGACTTGGAATGAATGCAGCGTGATGCCGTGCAAACAGCGGATCGTCTACTTCTGGCATTGCCGGTGACTGTGCCGTTTGTATTTGTTCCTGTGGCTGTGGAGATGATTTACACCACCAAGTACTCAGCACTCCTCCTCCAATTAAAAACAACACCATACCGATCCAGCCAGAATATAATGACGCCCCCCATTCTCTTTTCAAAGTAATGGTTGTGTCCAAATCACTGTTTGTAGCGTGGGTGATCCAGCTCATAATCACCAGCATTAGCAGTCCGGATAAAACGAAAAGGAATCCAGCCACTGCCTTGATTCGTACTTTGTGAGGAAACGCTGTCAAGGCCACGATGTAGAGCACTATAGGAATAACTCCCACTCCGATCAAAACACTCAGAGATACTTTCCAGGAGTTAAAGCGGCCAGCCAGGGACAAAAGTGTCTGATAAAAGTGGCAATGTAAATCTCCTACCCTCGGTTCCTGCCAGTTCAACCAGATTCCATCCCAGTACAAAGACAGAGTGTCTGTTGTGTTTTCCACAGCTCCCGTTACAATCCACACAGACAGGGTCCTGGTCAAGATGGTACAAATCCAGCCACAGACAGCCACCCCGACACTGATATGCTCAAACACTCTCTGCCACATCTCCATGTTTAGTTTTACTGACGAACACAAAGAAACACCAAGCTCGCTTCTGGAGCAAACTGGGCTATCTACATTCCAGCTGTGGGCGTGGAAACCAGAGAGAATTCACTGCTGTTTTTTATCCATGGTTTCAAAACGTTTTCAGCCACTTTTCTTCTTTTTTTTTGCCTGCAGGGTAAAACAATGATGTCACTGTCTGAAATCAACAGCCTTCTCTGTCCCTCGATTTCTTTCGTTAAGCAGAGTCACAACAATGCACTGGAAGACCACAAAGCAACCGAAGCACACAATATGGAAACAAATTTTATTCAAATAAGAGCAAAGCACACGTTAAAGGCGTGTACAGGAAGGTAGCTTACAAAGAAAATTCGTTTTATATGTCATGAAAAACAAAACCTATAAATCGGCTGTGACTTAAGTAAACAGGCATCTGTTTACACAACAGGCATGTGTAAAAAATGTAATTGTCAACATACATAATAAAACAATGATGACTAAACACTATTTAAAATTTCAACCACACCATATTTTTATTAATATACAAACAAAATTTCAAGTCTACAAAATGAAAAAAAAAAAGTTTTAGGCAAAATAGAGCATTTTTTAAGGAATCATTTCACAAAGAAGCTGAATTTAAACAAAAAGTGTATGGATTTGTAGACATTTTATCGCTATTTCTATATGCGGGTCTTCCCCAAACTCTTGCCAAAGTATGTTTTGTAAAAACACTGTTCCAGTCTGACAATGCCCTTGTGCACAAAGCCCCTGAGCTCCATAAAGACATGCTCTGTTCTGTTTGGAGTAGAGAAATTTTAATGTCCTCCACGGAACCCTGACCTTAACCCCATCAAACACCTCCTGAACTTCTGAGCAATAATAATACTACTCCTCAATTCAGTGAAAAACCATTTCAGAAATGTGGAAGTTATTAAAGAAATACGTATGACACTAAATCTGAAAAAGAATAACACGCAGATGTGGGTCAGGTGTCCCAATACTTTTGTCTATCATCATATTCTGTAATACATTAAAAAAGAAAGTTAAGCCACAGTAAATACTACACATGGTGCAAGATATTGTGAGATGTTAAGAAGCTGCAAGGAATTCCTAATGTGTAACATCTAGCAATGTGTAAGAATATCCTTATATAACACGTCTTTTACGTTTATTTTAGTGAGGAAGGTAAGCATGTCTTAATATTACACATAATTCTTAAATGCATAGCTGCTGTGGGTGCCTGACTTTGTTGCTGCATACCTGGAGAAGTGATTGACCCTCTCTGGTGGGCAGCTGGTGCAAAGAATTGCCCCTCCGACAAACAAGAACCCTGCCGTCACCCAGCCCACATAGATGGCAGCACCCATTTCTCTCTTAAGTGCTTCATGTACTATAGGATTATGGAAGTCTCTGATGATGGTATCAGCTGTCCAGGAAACGGGAACTGCAGTGCCCAGGCCTGAGAACATAAAAGTAATTCCTGATGCCACCACAATCCTAGCCTTGGCTTGTGGATTGCTGAGACAGTTGGTGCACTCGGCTCCCATTAGGAAGATGATAAACCCGAGACATGCAAGCGCCATGGTGGTGACTACCAGACCACGCGAGGCCTGCAGTGTTGGATCAAGGTCTAGCAAAGCATCATACAGCTTGCACTGCATCTGGCCCGTATGCTCATACACACAGGTCATCCACAGGCCCTCCCAGAAAACCTGCGCCACTACGATGTTAGTGCCCACAAACGCTGTCACTTTCCACATAGGTAAAGCGCAGATGATGATGGTGCCTGCCAGGCCAATCATAGACAGTGTGATGCCCAGAACCTGCAGAGCCATATGGAAGCCTTGTGAAAAAGAGAAACAAAGGGATTAAATTGCAAACCACATTCTCAAAATTTAGACATAATAGCATTAAAAGACAAAAGATACTTTGTATTGTCAGTGTTGTTGTCATGCTAGATAGTGTTAGCTGACTACTTTTCTCTACAATATTAGCTAGTAACCCACATTTAACTACTTTGCATTTTTGGAATAAAACTGTTATATGTCAACATTGAAAAATAAAGAATATATTCAATAAACAAATTGATAAAAAAAAAAAATTAATCTGTAGATCGTTAACTTTAGTTTAGTTCTAATCTGCCAAGTATTAATTAGCAGCATGCTACCAAAGAGTCACTGTAGCTATAAGAAATGAAGATGTTCTTAGCTGCTGTTGCTAAGATGTATTTTACCAGAGTTTTATTATATGAGTGATTTTACCACTTCAAAAACGAACTTAAATTTCACAAAACCTGCATTAAGAGTAACAATAACCTGAAGTAAAAGAGAGTTAGGTGTGGAGATAACAAAGACAAGCTTCGATAAAGTAATTTAATTTATTCTGTAAAGACCACAATTTATTTTAAATAGTTTAAATAGTTTTTAGCATTTATTACAAATTTAAACGATCTCCTATGTTTTAGTCTAATACCGTTGAGAACCACTAGATGGCAGTATTGTATAACTTTTTTAAGTTTTGCACACTTGGCACTATAGCAACTGGCTATTCTTAAATCTGTTAAATTTGTTGACGCATGTTTTTAATACAGAAACTGTGAGAGTAACACAAGCTGCCAAGCTTATATTAATTTGCCCTTGATAATATGGTATAGGTTTCTAATATGAGTAGTGTGAATGTTGTAAACATATTTTGTTGATTTCTGGTAACCATGATAAACTGTTGTTATTTAATTTTTTTTTTTGCCCAAGACAGGGAAGATAAAAAAAATATAGTGGCTGCCGTATTGTAAGTGATGTAATGACAATTTTATTGTATTGTAGACGTCTTACAACTTTAAATGTACTCATTAACAGCAATTATATCCCCAACAATTTTACATTCACACAGCTTGTGGTTCTCCCACACAAATTTATCAGAAAGTTGAAAGCACACAGTTGTCTGGAATGTCTTTGTATGTTGTGGTATTAAGGTTCCGTTTAGTAGAACTAAGAAACCCAAACACTGTTCCAGCGTGACAATGTCCCTGTGAACAAAGCAATTCCAATAAAAGCTTTGTTTTCTGCAGAAGCCTTTACTGATCTCTGAGCTCAAATCCACCAAACACCTTTGGAATAAATTGGATCGCTGACTGTACACCGAGCCTTTTTGCCTGACCTTTCTAATACTCTTGTGACTAAATGTACACAAATTCCTACAGAAAAGCTTCAGAACCAAATAAGTGAGGTCATTAAAACAGGAAATGGAGAACATAATCTGAATTAGCATGTTTAAAAAAACATATTGGTGTAAGAGGTTAGGTATTCACTTACTTTTGGTCATATATGAGTCATTCATTAAAAACAAAACAACAACAACAATAAAACACCTAAAAAATAATCACCTTCTAGCAATAAAAACGTCATGTTTAATCACTTATGTGATAAACTGAAAATAATATAACCAGCCTTAAAGGCGGTATGTGACATCCTGACCATAACTGAGACAGTTACATTAGTTTAGTTAATAATATAATCCAGACCGAATGCTTACGTGTTAAAACAAATATTGGACTAAAGCCAAATATATGATGACATCATACTTGCATCACAATATAATCTAAATGGAGAGCATTAAATTCTACACATGATAACCATTTATTAAAGAATTTACTCTTAGATTAAACTTGCTGTATTTTTCTGTGAACTTCTCAAATAAAGGCAATTTGATTTTAAAATTTAACCAATTGTTATAAAAATGTAATTTTATCCTTACAGAAAACTAAAAATATTCTTGATAAATTTCAGTGTCTTATAAATATTTTTGTGAGATTACACATAAAAATTTCTCAATTTCACTAGTTTCCTGCATTTGAAAGTAAACCAGGTGCTAGTGACAAGGGTGTGTCTAATCAGATGTTTCAAACAGGTTGTTGAGCAGGTTTTTGATGGCCATTGATGCAATGAAAGGAAGTAGAGCATATGTGGTTTCAGTTGGAACACAAACAGTGAAACTAAACTAAAAATAGCTTTTTAATTGCCTCAGGTTATCTAAACAACGCAATGCAGGTTTGGCTTTCTAGGTGCCAAAAAACTAATAAAACATTTTGCATGTAAGTAAATGCAACAGAAATCTAAATAACACTTAACAGTTAAGATAAAAAAAAGCCATTATTCAAACAGAAATTAAGTATTTTTTCAGGATTGTATGCATAAAGTCCTTCACATGGCTTTAGATGTAGGTCTTTGTTGGGGTGGCAGACCTGTGTGATGCTGCCGTATAGCTGGGCACCGAATTATTCCCTGCTGATATTTTAGAATTGACCGTATGGTACTTTAGGGATGGCGCACGATCCTCCGTAGTTGGGCAAGAACTACAGAGAAGTCCTCCACCGAGCACCAGGAGGAATCCAGCCCCCCATCCAATGTACAGTGAAGCCCCTAGCTCGCGCTTTTGGGCGTCAACCAGTAAGGGGTTGTAAAAATCTCTCATGATACTGCTGGCCGTCCAGGAGACAGGAATGAGGGTAAGGACTCCTGTAATGATGAGGACAACTCCAGCAGCAATAGATGCCCTTCTTTTGCCATTTCCCTCTTGAATAAAATTGGTGCACTTGCCAGCAGCAAAGGCCATGCAAATTCCAGCAATGCCCACTACAAGTGCGACAACCACCAGGGCTCGAGCAGCCTGCAGATCAGCAGTCAGAGCAAGCATGGAGTCGTAGACTTTGCATTGCATCTGCCCGGTGCTCTGTACGACACAGTTCATCCAGATGCCTTCCCAGAAGATCTGGGATGTCACAATGTTGTTTCCAATAAAAGCTGTTACTCTCCACATGGGAAGGCCACAGACGAGGATCAATCCGATGTAGCCGATTAGAGCTAGTGCGCACCCCAGGATCTGTAGCCCCATTGATGCCATTTTCACCCCGGATCCTTGTAAGGTTTAGAGATAGACTCTTAGCACTCTCCCTAGCACAGATACACTTTGAGATTGTGTTCAGGTTGTTCATGCTAAAGCAAAAAGGTGTGTGCTGTCGTTTAGGGCTGTCTCTTCGAGCCATGACAATACCAGCTTTACGGGATTCTTTATGCTACGGACAAAGCGCGGTGGGGGTCACACTCAGTACTGAAGATCAACTTACATGTTTGTGGCTGAAACTCTTTAAAAGGAAACTTAAAAAAATAGGTAATATGCAAAATATGCAGATATACTGGTTTTAGAATTTATCTTTAGTCTGTAAGCAAGTACACTTTCAGAAATGAAAAAAACCCCTAAATAACATCTATGAGTTGGAAAAACTATTTGAATAATAAAAAGACATTAAAATAATGTTTTAATAACATTTATAATTGTTACGTACATGGTATACTATAGCTATTTCCTTTTCCAGAAGAAGACTCTACTATCTACAGACCTACAGTATCAGATAAACTGATACAACCAACTTTCACTCAATCTTTTTTAATCTCCAGCACAGAAGAGTTATTTTGCCAAGTAGGATGTGATCCTGGATTAAAAATTTCAATCAACCAATCAAAACTGAATAACTTAGTATTAGTAAATGTATAGTAAATAATATAGTAAATGTTGAAAATCATCTAATTGGCTAAGACTGATAGTTATGATTGGTCAATTGAAATGTTAATTTAGGATAAACAAAGGATTTTAAATCCAGAATCACATCCTACCTGGCAAAATCACATCCAGTAGATAAACAAAGGTGTGTGTTGTCATTTTGTGCTGTCTCATTCTTCATAATACCAGTTTTACTAGATTCTTCTTTGTATCTGCAATGTAAGGTGGGGTCACGTGTTGTACAATAGCTCTATTTAGAAGTTTGTACATACAACACTTCAAGGAATGCGTCTTAGTTTGCGTCTGTGTAATATATGAAAGTTTAGCTTGTATAAAAACAAGCTAAACTTGACAAATCTAGAAAGTTGAAAATGTGGAGGTTTTTAGAAAAGTGAGATCTTTTTGTTGGAAAATGTAGGTCATACTCTGATTATAGGAAGTAAACTCTCAATAATGGCTGTGTTTGTTTTACTTATGGAACGAGTGAAGTCAAACTGGTTTGGCGGAATCTCGATGTATCAAAATGACTGAAAATTACTTAAAAATAAAATACTGCATTTTAGAGACTATAGTTCAGATCGTTTTTTGTATTTTTTTTGTTTTGAATTTATTCAAAAGCATAAAAAAACTTTATCTACATTAAGAAAAACTTTCTTTGGAACAAAAAACTGTAAAATCAAGAGCATGTTTAAAGCATATTCAATAATACACACAAACAAATCAATATGGTACAATAATTTTATTGCAAATGTCTAACATACAATAATATACATAAACATATAATAAAGACTTTTTTTGCAGTAATACATTTGTTCAGCTTCTGTTACAATAGTTTATGTCGAACTCCTCAGCTTTATTACACTCTGTAATCTTTACAACTTTAAGCGTCTGTTCGGGATCTGTTTTAACCTGATCCTTTGTCTTTTTAAAAATGCAGCTTGCAGAACAGTCGCCAGTCTTTTCACAGAAATCAGCTGATGTCCATGCTTACTCTTCTTTCACAGTCTTTTCAAGGAAACAAAAAGAAAGCGAGAGAGCATAATATTATTGCGGGAAAAGAAAAAAACCTCTTTTCCGGGTACTTTGATGCTCAAACGTAGGCTTTGCTGTTGGCAACGGACCGTGGCTGGGAGTATCTGTAGCCATTGTTGTAATTCTTCTCTTCTTGTGGTGGACAGGAACTGCAGAGAAGACCTCCACCAAGAATAAGAAGTGCTGCAGTGCCAAAGCCAATGTAGATTGCAGCCCCCAGCTCCCTCTTCTGAGGAGAGGTAAGAATGGGGTTGTAGAAATCCTGGACAATGCTGTTGGTGGACCAGCAGACCGGGATGAGGCACAGAACTCCAGAGATAATGAAGGTGACACCGCTGGCAATGGCCACCTTGACCTTAGCGTTCTCGTTCTCCACAAAGTTGGTGCACTTGCCTCCGGAGATCCCCAGGACCAGGGCTAAGATGCAGACTATGATGCAAATGACCATCAGAGCTCGTGCAGCCTGTAAGTCCTGAGGAAGTGCCAGCATGGAGTCGTAGATCTTACACTGCATCTGACCTGTACTCTGCATGACACAATTCATCCACAAGCCCTCCCAGATGATCTGCGCTGTCACAATGTTGGCTCCGATAAAGGCTGTTACTCTCCACATGGGAAGGGCACAAACAATAATGGCCCCCAAAAATCCCACAATGCCCAGGCCAAAGCCCAGCATCTGGCGGCACATGGACACCATTTTAGCTTCTTACGAGTGCTAATTAACCGCTGTGAAAGCTCCTGGTCTTCTGTACATGTGCTACAATAGTAGTTTTATGCAGAACACCCTTTTACCAACAGGTTATATGGTGCTATTAGAAGGGTGGAGTTAGGAGTTTGTCCTGAAACTAGTAGGCAGATTTGGTTTCTGGCCTGACAAGATTCCAGTGAAACAGTGAAAGGAGAACAGTTTCAGTTGAGATACGCATCAGTCTCTGGTCATTTGAAAGTAAACAAGTATCACTTAACTCATTGGATGTTATACGTCATGCATCATATTTACCATCAATGGAGCAAGAAAAAATTACTGATCTCAATGTACTGACATAGTAGCAATATTTAGTACTTCGGAATATTTATAATTGTATTTTGATGCTTAAAAGAAACAAGGGGGCAGCACGGTGGCTTAGTGGTTAGCCACTGTTGCCTCACAGCAAGAAGGTCTTTGCATGTTCTCCCTGTGTTTGTGTGGGTTTACTCTGGGTTTTCTTGGTTTCCTCTCACAGTCCAAGAATGTATGTTAAGTTAATTGGTGATTCTAAATTGCCCATAGGAGTGAGTGTGAGTGTTTCTGGCGCTGTGATGGACTGGCGACCTGTCCAGGGTGTCCCCCTCCTGCCTTTCACCCTTTCAGAGACGGCTGGGATAGACTCCAAAAGATCCTTTTGACCCCGAATTAGGGAATAAGCAGGTATAGAAAATGAATGAATAAAAATAAACAAGACTGGCTTTTGTAAAAAATTGCAAAGGAATTATATTTGGAGGTTTGTTTTATTGGACTTGTTTTATAATTTAATTACAGATTATAGTGTCATACAAAACTCATAATGATAATAGTAATACATAGACATACACTGTTTTAATATCAAAATCTTTTTTATTTCAAGGAATTCATAAAAAAACTGTAAGAACACACTTTTCCATGACAGGTCTTTATTTTGGTTATCAACAATGTCAGGCAATTAAAAACACAAAGAGTGAAAAACTTTATCCGGACTGCTCAAATTGTTGATGAAAACTTGAACAAGGAACATGACATTTTAATATACATACTGTTACATTTGTATATACAGTATCTCGCAAAAGTGAGAACACTCCTCTAATTCCAGCAAACATTTTAGTATATCTTCTCGATGGACAATACTATAGAAATGAAACTTGGATATATTTTACAGTTTAGATTCCTCTAAAAACAAATATATATAAGCTTCATTTCTATAGTATTGTTTTTTGAGAAGATATACTAAAATGTTAGAGGGGTGTACTCACTTTTGTGAGTGGACAGGAACTGCAGAGAACGAATGTGTTTCCTCTATATAGCCTATGCAGGCTTCGGTCCAAACATCCGCACCCTTGCTTTTTTTCAGAACATTATGAGAAATGAATGAATCTTTGCCTGGTGTTTTTACGCTCAGGCGTAGGCTGGTTGGTGTGAGTGGACCGTGGCAGCAGATATTTGTGATCATTGCCATTCTTCTCTTGTAGATGAGAGGAGCGGTTGAGAAGAAGCGCCCAGCTCGCTTTTCGGAGCATTGGGAAGGGTAAAGGTGTAGAAGTCCTGGATGATGTTGCTGGTGGTCCTGAAAATAAAAATGAGACTCCAGCAGTAATAAAGTAGATGCTGCTGTCATACAGTATTGATGGGATAAAAAAGTATGAAAAATCTTATGTAAAATGATATTATTACAAAGTATATATTTATAATTTTACAATACTGCTCGTATTCTTTACATTGGGTGGTAAAGCCCAGACCCATTTCCAACACCTGGCAGCACATAGGCAGTGTTTAGGTTTACTTTGATGGCAGTATATTAAGGATTATGTTTTAACCAGATTAATATGGTGGCGTTAATTGTTTATTGTAAAGGCAGTTTTTACGCTTGGTATTGGGCCTGACAAGATTTCATAAAAGACAGTTTTGATGGGATGAACTTATGTCTGGGTAAATATAAATTAATTAATTCATATTCTATACCCGCTTACTAATTCGGGTTCATGGTTTCAGCTGTCCCTGAAAGGGCGAAAGGCAGGAGAGGGACACCCTGGACAGGTCGCCAGTCCATCACAGGGCCACACACACACTCACTCTTACTCTGAGTAAATACCAAAGCAAAATAATCATTGGGTAACAGACGATACAGGTCATGCATCAGAAGGAAGATAAAAGGAAGAAAAATATCCCCTTGAAACAGAAATAAAACAGCATTTTCTGGTTGAATATATTTTATGGCAGGAATAAAAATACACATTTTATACATATACATTTGTTTCCTTATTGTCAAACCTTGTAAACGTGTGCAGTTACTAATTATCTTACAACCGAAATGTTTGTATTGAACTGTTATGGCACTACGCTACACTATACATGACTTCTATAAAATCACAACAATGGTGCTAAAATTACTGACAATTCCAAGGTGTTCAAAAAAAATATTTAGAAAATTTTATTAGATTGAATTATAATTAGTAAATTATACAACAACATTTAAGACATTTGGCGGACACCCAAATCAACTTACATTGGTCTTAACTGAGAAATTGAAGGTTAGGGGCTTTGCTCATTGGCAATGCTGGGAATCGAACCAATGATCTTCTGATAAGCAGTGTAACACTCTAACCACTGAGTTACTATTTTCCTACTACTCACGTTGGTAGAACAATTTTAATATGCAATCTTTTAACATATACTAAAGATCTGTTGATCAGCAATTCTTACATGTACAAGTATAAAAATCCAGTCGATTTCAGCTTTGCATTTTGAAAAACATGATAGTATTCGCTTATGGTATGTGTTTGACAGAGGTTCATACGAATTTTTACGAATGGATATAACTCAATTAAAAATAAACAAGCATTGTTAAAATAGAAATGCATTTATTTACAAGGAATTCTATAAAGCACAATTTGTCATGACAATCCTTAATTATGTTGTCAACCAATAGTGATAAAAACACAAAACTTGCAAAGCAGTGTCCACAAACCAATGATTTGTGACATGCTCCATTATATTGGAGTGACGTCGACACATGACAACATGCTGTTTTATACATTGCTGTAAAGAGAAAAGCTATCTTTTAAAGAGTCTCAGCTAGCTTTAAAAGAGTCTCAGCTATCTTTTAAAGAGTCTCAGCTAGCTTTAAAAGAGTCTCAGCTAGCTTTAAAAGAGCTCTCTTTAAAGCTAGTCTAAAAGAGCTAGCTCAGCTCAGACCTAGCTTTAAAAGAGTCTCAGCTATCTTTTAAAGAGTCTCAGCTAGCTTTAAAAGAGTCTCAGCTAGCTTTAAAAGAGTCTCGGCTAGCTTTTAAAGAGTCTCAGCTAGCTTTAACGGGTGCTGGGATTGACATTTTTAGACAGTAT
Source organism: Bagarius yarrelli (assembly GCA_005784505.1). NCBI lineage: Eukaryota > Metazoa > Chordata > Actinopteri > Siluriformes > Sisoridae > Bagarius > Bagarius yarrelli. Next base: position 1,282,141 of record VCAZ01000076.1, on the reverse strand, counting down.
TAAAAATACAGCCACTTATTCAGGTTTCAGACAACCCTCAAGGCCTCTGCAGCTTAAACATAAACATTTAAAAATATGTTTAGCTGACAAAGCATTGCTTATTTACAAGTTCAAACTTACATCTGGAGACACAAATATCACTGAAGACAAATCGAAAAGCAGTGACCTCAAGATTTAAAATAGGAGTTCATGTCCACATTTGTTTGCTTATAGGTATTGCCCTGGAACAGCTGAGTAAGCTCTCGGCGCCACGTATGGTTTACCTGGCACATAGGCTCCAGAATATGTAACGCTGGGTGGATATGCTTTTGGAGGCATGTAACTTCCAGCCGGTCCCATGAAAGGTGGTTGGTAGGTATACATGTTCGGGTTATTCTGATTCATATAATTTGGTGGACAAGAGGTACACAAAATGATTCCTCCAAGCAGAAGAGCAAATGAAGTGCCCCAGCCAATGTATACGCAAGCACCGATCTCTCTTTTCTGCGCTGTAGGTACAAGAACATTCTTGTAATCCGTGATCGTAAATGCTGCAGACCAGCAAACAGGAATGAGGCACACAATAGCTGCCACAATGCACAGGATGCCTCCAACGATGACCAGTTTGGCCATGGAGGACTCGTTTTTCAAGCAGCTTGTGCATCTTCCTCCAATGAATGTCAAGAGTACGCCAACAAAAGTGATCAAAATGGCGATGACAATGAGTGCTTGAGCGGCCTGTAGGTCCTGCGTCAGACTCATAATAGACGACTGGATCTTGCACTGCATCTGGCCTGTACTCTGCATTACACAGTTCATCCACAGTCCGTCCCAGATGATTTGACCTGTTACAATGTTGGCACCGACAAAGTAGGTTACGCGCCACATGGGTATGCCACACGTCAGACACAAGCCGACCAACCCGATGAAGCACAGTGTCTGGCCTGACACCTCCTTAGCAATTCTCCCCATTTTGAAGACGTGTATTAAAAAAACAAGTATCTGCCTCAGTGCCACAGTCACGTCTGATAGAAGTTAAGGAAGTGACAGCCGGTTAGACAAGGAATCTCACAAGGAGGAGTTGTGTAAGCAAAACGGCTTTACCTGATTATCTGGATTCCAGGCAGTGTCAGTACACAGAGCAGAATATGGCCACCACATTACACATCCTAGCAAAAGTACATCCATACACGAATAACCTGCTCTCAAAGGGGATCATACTACATCAGCCATTGCTGTCCACATGGGCTATTTTTAAAAAAAAAATTGGATATGGATTAAATTACATATATGGGTGTAATATGTTTTAAATTCTGGACAAAAATAAGCAGTCTGCTTAGTACTGGATTTCTCAATTCAACACACAAAGCTGAGAAAAATAATTCCATAATTGTGGCAGCTGTAAAAGGTAGAGGAAATTGAGAATAAGTTAAAATATGGTGGTGGAAACATATTTTGGAGAAAGGGGTGCTGATGGGCGGGTTTTGATGTTGCTAGGCGGTACCACGGTGATGGGCGTTTAACAGCATCCTAATAGTAAACAGCCAAAAAAACAGACTTACTTACAGAAGAACATACAAATAAATAATGCCAGAGTTATAGTTAAACACTCAGAACTCATGATTATGTAAATATTCAAATCCTTTCAACTGTTTAACTAAACAAAGGCAACACAAAAAACCTAAAACATGCGCTTGTTTTCTCATTTAAATATTAAAATTTAGCGTAGACTCACACAAGATTCAATTTAAAAATATATTTATTTCTCAAAGTCACTAACCACATTTTACAACACTAAATAGTATATTAAAGAATTATTGAAAAAAATTGAACTTAATAATATCAGTCATATAATTTTAAATTTCCTATCTGTCTGCAGGGGGCGCTGCAACACCGTCAGAACCCCTAGTTCCCTCAGGTGTGAGAGAATACTGTAAATACAAAATACAATACGTTTGTACAATATAACCTCTTTATTCTAGTGTTAAAAGTTTTGGTTTCTTTCAATAACAAATGCTTAAATTAAGCAAAGTTTTTAAGCAAGAAACTAAAAATAGGAACATTTAAGATTAAATCTAGAACTAGACTATTGATATTTGTTCTATGGCTATTGCTCTATCTCATAATGGCAAGATTAAGATTAATCCAGACATCAGTTCTACGTGATATTATATACTTTATTCAATGCAAAGCTAATTACATTTCAACATTTAAGTTTATTCTGAGGATCTGATGAAAAATCTGATAAAAATATTTACAAATGTAAGAAAAATTAATAATCAGTGAAATAATTTACTCTTGGAAAGCTTTTTAAAGGCTTTATTTTATTCTTTTAAATGATGATTTTAAGACTGGATAAGAAATATAGAATAATTCCCGGTTTAGTAATTGTAGATAAACACTAGAGTTCACAATTCTACCCATACCATAACAAAAAACAAGTTCAGACACTTGAGACAAAAAGCCCGCTAATGACGAAAAATGCAAGCGAGCGTATATGTTTAAACGTGTAAATTATAGTTAAAACCTAATATAGTTCAAAGTTAAATAAAAACTATTTTGTAAATTTTGTTGACTAGTTTCATGGACTAAAAACAAGACAGAAAATAGTCTACAATTATGAGCACACACTCTGTTTATCGTTACACTTTTAGTTTAGTAGTACAACACTTAACATAAACATAACATAACCTTTAATTATCATAAAACCTAAGATAAAACTCTTTTTTCAAACCACAGCTGAAGCAAAACAGTGTTAATAATTCACTTAATTTACGTAATGGTATAAAAAACACTTTAGGAAACCACGATTGTAGAATCCCAACTGAGTCCTAGCACTTATTTTTATACAGAAACCATGGATATCAACAATCTTACAACTGAGTTGTCTCTGTCAAACATATTCCCTTGAGATAGGAGTTAATCTTGCAGTGGTGTACTTTGGGTTGTAGATGCGCTGTTCTTTAGGGGGACAGTTGAAGCAAAGTAGCGCTCCCCCCATCAGCATCAGGCCTGCAGCTGCCCAGCCAATGTACAAGGAAGTCCCTAATTCCCTTCGCTGTGCATCCGTCAACAGGGGGTTATAAAAATCTGCGATGACGCTCTGAGCCGTCCAGGATACTGGGATTAAACAGAGCACACCTGCGATTATGAAACACACTCCTGCCACGATGCATGCCATAGATTTAGCCCGTGAATTCTCAATGCAGTTGGTGCATTTCCCACCAGCAATGGCCGCCATCATTCCGATGACGCCAGCCAAAATGGAGACAATGATCATTGCTCTGGCAGCCTGTAGGTCCGCACTGAGTGCTAGCATGGAGTCGTAAATCTTGCACTGCATTTGTCCGGTGCTCTGCACGGCACAAGTCATCCAAATTCCCTCCCAGATTATCTGCGCTGTCACAATGTTTGCGCCAATGAATGCGGTTACTCTCCACTGAGGCAAACCACATGCTACGATGGCTCCCAACCATCCCAGAAAGGCTGTGAGAATACCAATGAACTGAATTCCCTGAGATGCCATTCTTTCAGGCACAGAAATCTTCTATGATAGAAAAATACATGTATCTAGCTGAGGTTTTGTATTTATAGGGTATAGGTTGTGGGTAGGGTTATCTCTTTATGGTCAGCAGACTGCTAACTGACACTGTTGCCCTCATGCTTCCGAAGGGATCTGTATACATCACAAACAAAACCTCCAACAGCACCAAAACACAAAGACTTCAAGGTCATCCATCTTACCTGAGTTTTAACAAAAGTGCATTTTAGTTTCCGTTTTCCCAGAGCCTAGTTATAAAACCCCCCCCCAAAGTTTAAAGTGCCATATAAAGCACACTATGGACAAAAGCATTAAGACACCTGACCAACACATCTATAAGTGTTTTTTAAACTTCCTGTTCCAGGTATAGTCTCACTAACCTCTACACTTCTGGATAGGCTTCCACTAGATTTTTCCATTCAGCCATTAGATCAGTAAGCATTAGGGCACTACTGCTGGGTGAGAAGGTGTAGTGGTGTCAGCCTTGCAGTTTATCCCAAAAGTGTTCAGTTGGGTTAAGCGTAGGGCTCTGTGTGGGACGCCACTGGTTATTCCACAACAACCATAACACACCATGTCTCCATGTAGCTGTGCACAGGAGAATTGTTTTACTGGAACAGTGTTTGAGTCTTGTAGTTTCAGTGGAGGAATATTGTAATGCTACAACTTACAAAGACATCCTAGACAACTGTACACAACTGTAAGATTATTGTACAAACAACCTCACTATTTTATCATTGACTAATTTTTAACCCATAGCAGTTAAATCTGATCTGAAAATATAATGATACACATTAGGCATGTTATCGAACGTGAATACATTATAAACAATAATAGAATGAACCGATAATGAGCTGCAAATCAATAGCAGGTCACTATTTGTTGCCAGAATGCTACAAGGAATATGATTCAGAGTAATTAGTATACATTCATAGTATACTGGGACTAAAGGGTTTTATTTTTAGAGCTTACTAAAGAAGTATAGGTCAGGATATTAGGGCATAAACCAATGACCAAAAACAGGGCTGGCCCGTGGCATAGGCAGTTGCCTAGGGCGCAAAATAACGGGGCGCAAAATAACAGGGGGCGCAACACATGAGTTTTTTTTGTCATAAATTAGCGAAAATATTTTTGTCAGTTAACAAAATTTTAGTACTGAATAAAATATTGTTACAACAAAATAAAATTGACAACTTGTCATTTTGGACTAATTGAAACATGCAAATCTGCATTAGGATGTGATTATAATATGTCACCATAATGCATTAACTATGCATGCACATGCAGTTACCATATTTTTAGTTTTGCAGTTTATGTGCCCTTATGTTTAACAGGGCAAATCTACAATCTGGCCCAGGGCGCCACCAGAGCCTGGGCCCGCCCTGACCAACAAACAAATAGTTCAACTTTAATTGAGTTCAGTTACTGGATCCAAATTCGTGTGAAAAGGAAAAAAAGCACATACAGATTGTGTAGCAAAAGAGTAGGCAGCTCCTGGGACATATTAACATATCATAGAACGAAGAAGAAAGGTTTCACACCCTGTCACTGTAAACAACCTCCTATTCAAATTTCATCAGTAGTGAAATGTTCTTTCGGACTCTCATCTCTAGAAAAGGGATAAAAGAAATATAGAATAGAAATTGAATTTTTTTTTTAATTAAATGAAATCATCATATACAGAAAAAAGAATAGAATGAAGTAAAAATATAGTGTTTGTATTGTATATCATATCCTAGATGCATGTTAGGTTTCCTACTTCAATATTCCTTCAAATCTTTCCTTGGATTATTTTTTCAAATGAACTCTATCCAGAAACCGATACGATGCTCAAATTGATAATACTACGAATTGCTCACAAATGTTAATGTTAGGATAGATATTAGGGAATCTCAATGATGGCAGAAGGTCTGGACTCAACCAATTTAATTTGCATAAAGAATATGATCTCTATGTCCTCACAAAAACACTGGCATTAAATCCATGCAAATAAATGAGTCTATATGGTAAACTTCACATAATCTGTACATCCCTGTGTCCTAAATCACCTAACATCTAGTCTCAGTCTTAGACACCACGCCTACTACCCCTTTGCAAAGCGCAGTGGCGTACTGTGGAGTTTCATTCAGCGCAGGCGGGGCCTTCAGTACACAAATGTAAACCACACACACACATCTACACATCCCTGTCACAGCTAATAATATTACTATCCACGACTGACATTATATGGTGTTTAGAGCCTTGGTGTTGCCCTGATTTTAAAGTCAGAATCATTACATGTCCCTCTACTTGTTTTTAAAAAGTAAACCAACAACAAAATAGCTGGTTGTACTTAATGCTAACTGTTAGCCACTCATAGCATTATATTTATAGCAATCTTTTAAAACTTTTCTGGCCTTTGTTAGTGAAATCAGTTTGGGTGTAGGTCCAAACCTTCCTTTCTCAATTCTTTTCCTTTTGTATGCAACAGTGTTCCTTGAAAAGGTGTTTTCAGTGGATTGGCAACAATATCTGGTGTAACGGTCATGGCAGCTGCAGGCTGTTACTGAATTAGATTAGCTGTTCATTCTGTCAATAATATTTGTTACACATCAGATATGACTTTAAACTAATCTCTCTATGTGTAGAGCTGCTTCAGATCATTATAAATGTAGGATATTCCAGTTTAACCACAAAAACTAACTATAGGCAGTTTTGTGGACATTAGACTAATAAAAATAATAATGAAATAATCAAGAAAAACATTTTTACACCATCTTATTTGAACGTCTGACACATGGCACACAAAACTAAAAACAGGATTTTAAAAGTAATTTAAAATTTAAAAAAGGCAATTGAGCATCAGCTTAACGTGTTTAGAAATTAGGAAAAGTTCTTAGCATAAACATATTCGTCTGCGCAGCCTAGATGAAGGAACTATGCTTGCATGCTGGTCTGTTTTTGTGAGGGCATACATTTTTTTGGCTTTTAAGTGTGCTGTTATGCATTTCAGAACTTAATTAGACCTAAAATTGTTCCCTACAATATTTTTGCAATTAAATTGAACATAAAAGAGGGATATTCTATAACCCGTAGATCACTGTGATAATGTAAACTGCAAAACGTAAATGGGGAGCTGTAACATTATTTTCATTTATAGTCTATTTTTGTTTTCCATAATAACAATAAAATATTGTAATGTGTAGTGTATTAGTGCTCTGTATACTTTAGCGTGTCTTTTCGGACTTGTTACTCCTTGAGCAGGCCACTTGCATTTAACTAAAGCACCACTAGGTGTCACTCTTGCATACATTTTGCTAAAAAGTCTCTAAAAGTCAATAATTTTTCTATATCAAATCATCGTCCTTTATTTTAACCACTGGGATGTAGAAATTTCCTCTAAAGCAACACGAATCGAACAGCACACACACTTAATAGCATAATCCAATTATAAAATAACCTACATATATAATATTTACATTATATGTTCTGCAAGATCACCTTACAATACTATGTTGTTAAATAAATTCTTATTTGTTGCGTAAAACATATTATATCAAAAACATAATAACACATAATAATATATTGTATTTTGTATATTGTATATTATATTATAATATTGATTATATTGCTTTTTTCCCCAACGGGTTGTGATGTCCTTTCCTACTAAAAATAATTAATGGCTATGCTTTAAATCCTGGTCTTAAAACTGCACTTTTTATATTATCTGTAAATTTGACTTTCTTATGATAAACCCGAGTGAATTAGGTTGTACGCAAATACTGGAAAATTTTAATTTTATAATAATGCTTTTATTAAAATTTGATAAATTTCTATGTGATAAAAATGATCACTAATCTTTCTTTAAATTTTTTAAATATATTTTATGCACTAACCTGTTGGTTTGGTTAAAAGTAGTGGTTCAACTTAAAATAAAATGCATAATTAATTAAAACGGCTTTAATAGAAAGGTGATTTCATTTAAAACATACGTTTAATCATTTTAAGTTTAGAAATGTAAGTTACCGAGTTCTGTGTAGGTTATGTGGGTGTGGTTACTAAAATTAATACACTTTTCTTTTCATTACAAAAACGTTTATTTGTATTTACTTGAAATATTGAAAGTGTAACAAAAAAATCATAGAAACAAAGAATACACCATAAGGCATAAAATTTTAAGACATGTAAAACATGTAAACCAAAATAATGGAGAAATTATATGCTATACATGTGTATTATTATTGAATACAGTTCACATATGTAATACAGTCAAGTTAAAATTAGAGCATGGCAGTACATTACAGCTCTTAATAAAAAAAAAACAAAAAAACAAAATCAATGGGAAAAACCCCAACTTTGCTGCTGCTAAATGCCATGCCAGTTCCTCTACAGCTTGAAACTCTTTGTACTGACGTTGATGAGCAGCTAAAAGATACACTAGACAATGAAATGTCTAAATCTGCTGGTCAACATTAACCGTGTCATGGAAATTAAGTCCGGAGATCTTTTAAAATGTTCACACGTAGCCCTTGGATCCTGTTGATTTGGGTGCCGAATACTTTGCACTGTAATTGTCTTTGGGTGGACAGTTGCAGCACAGCAAGCCTCCTCCGATGATCATCAGAGCAGCGGCGGCCCACCCGATGTACAGAGAAGCTCCGATCTCATATTTCTGTGCACTAACTACCAAGGGGTTGTAGAAGTCCCTGATAATGGTGTTAGCCGTCCAGCAGACGGGAATCAGACACAGGACACCAGAGACGATGAAGGCGACGCCGGCTGCGATGCCCACCTTGGATTTGGAGCTCTCGTCCTCCACACAGTTGGTGCACTTGCCTCCAGCGATGGCCAGAAGAATCCCGATGATCCCGACCAAAATAGAAATGACACAGAGGGCACGGGCGGCCTGCAGGTCCGAGCTGAGGGCCAACATAGAATCGTATACTTTGCACTGCATCTGCCCAGTGCTTTGCACCACGCAGGACATCCAGATACCCTCCCAGGTGATCTGCGCCGTCACAATGTTGTTCCCAATGAAAGCTGTGACCTTCCACATGGGCAAGGCACAAATCACGATGGTCATGATCCAGCCAATAATACCCAGGGCCGTGCCCAACATCTGTAGCCCAGCGGATACCATGCTTCTTCAAGTTTGTTAGTCTTTGTTCAAAAAGAAAAAGGTTCCTCGATATGTGTGTAGTCTCGTCTCAAAAGCAGCAAGTGACAGTGAGGGAGAGACGCTCCTTTTATATGCCCCATATAGGGAGGGGCTGAGCACAAACACACACGTTTACTCAGTTATTCCTTCCCCCCTTTACAACACAACTCAACTTTCAGGTTTTGTTCCTACAAACTGGCGAACGGTTATATGCCTTTTGTGAGTCACAGACACCCAAAACCAAAGAGTGTCTACAAATAGTAGAGAGTATCACTTATTTAAAATTCTTTTCAATAATCCGTAAATTAAATACCAAATTTAATGTGTTGCATGCAGCTTAATAATATGAAATAAATACTAATGGAAGTTAGTCTAAGGTCACCTTGCAAACCTAAGTTTATTTAACAACAGAGACAATTGCCAATGACAAACACACTTCTGTTGCAGGTAATATAAATAAATCGCTTATCCCACCCATCCCTACTAAAGTATACTAGAGAAATGTAATATAATTTAAGAATAATGTTCGCAAATGGGGTTAAATTCCTTGTTAGTGAGCACATATCAGTGTTTGCCGTTGTGTAAAGCTTTTTTTGTAAAGCGTGTTGAGAAGCTAACTTTTAAAATAAATGCATTATTATTATTACTATTATTATTAGCTTATTTCTATTTGATGTTTAAAATCTATTAGCTTTTAATACACACACATAAGTCACATTTAACACCTAAATCTTCTATAAAGCACATCGAACAATAATCATTTCCTTTGTGAGGATGTAAAAACAGACCTTTTTCTTCACTCAATAATCCAATCAAATCACACAACCTGTCACAATACATCATTGTTTATTTCCAACTAAAACATGACGCCTTGGACGTAAGCACTACTAAATGTCCGAGTATCAAACCAATACTGATGAAAAAGCATGAGAAAGTGAAGAAAAATTGCTGACCTTTTTTTTTTTTTTACACGTCGTCCTGTAGAATGCAGACTTTTCCGAAAACCCAGACACAGAGTCTATACGCATGTCCTAACAGTCCACCATGCTTTAACTGCTGGCCGTCCAACAGTCCTGAGATTTAGGACATCAAGAGGACATGGTAGAAGGGGGGAAAAAAGTAAATCTGGGGGACTCACAGGCTTTTTGGCTCCTTTGAAATAAAGGAAGGAGGGAGAGAGAGAGAGAGAGAGAGTAATAGATATTGATTCTTTCATTAAAGAAAGAAAGCACTGTTCAGGAGGCCAAAAACTGCTGTAGGGACAATAAAGGCTCTTTTTTTTAAAGTAGCCCATTAAAATCGACTTGGCACGGGGTCAGTGGATAGAGTTCCATGCACAGGTAAACAGGTAAGGAATTTCCACAATTAAGGAGCTGAGGAAAGACAGCTTGGATAATATCACCTTCTTAAGGTTCTACACTATCAGATACCAGATGAAGTCGGAGACACCAGACAGATGAAGTCGGAGACAGCAAATTTAGCCATATGTGCCATTGTAGAAGCACTTCAAAAAAAAGTTTTTTAGGGTAACAATTTTTTAGGGTAACCTAATTATTAAACAATGTAACAATAACTGTTTGAAACAAATACTCTAACATTTATTTACCTTCGTGAACAAGGGATACGTTACTATACCAGACTTTACTATACCAGGAACAAGAGTTGTTTCAGAAATCATGACTTGGGTGTTCCGTTAAAATGAATTATTGAAAGACAGTTTGTAATAACATCACATTCAAAGACTAATGTAGAAAAAATCATCATGATTTTTATAATATAATAAACTTTTAGGAGCGACAACTAAAAACTTAAACCCATAACTGAAAGTTCAGTTCATTAATACAGTCAGCTTTCTTACAGTGTTAGATATTTCAAATGATCATTTCCATCATTATATGTATGTTCTGCCCACAGAGGAGGCTAGAGACGTGTAACATTTAATTTGTTACATTTAATTAAGTAGATATTTGGAATAATTTTAGTTTTAACAATAGTTTTACTTTTTAATCGTGGAAATTTGCTTTTATTATCTATATATGATGGCGTTCCTCTGTTACTATTAAAAGTTAATGAGGTAAATATAGTTTTGATAGGTTCTTTCTATCATGTTCCGTATAATAAGATGTCGGGTCTTGCGATAGGCTCAGATGTCTAAAATTAGTACATAAAACCTTATTTTTTAAAAGGGTGATCAGTTCGGAAAATAACATCCGAAGAGAGTGAAGAAGAAGTGAAAAGATCAGTAAAGACAGAAACCAAAACAACCAAAACAAGATGACATTAATGTGCAGGAATTCCAGCTCCAACCTGAGAAAACCTGTTACAGTAAGTTTCATGATAATGACTATTTAAGAACAATTCTGTAACTATATTCTTACCGCAAGTTACTATAAAATCACACAATGACTTTTTTTTCCTTTTTTACTCTTTTTTTTTTTATGTAGTTGTGATTGTTAGTATTGTTTTCTCGAGTAAGGATTTTCCCTTCATTTAATCAGAACCAAAGTAACTAATAACTCACAACTGAAAGAATCTCCTCATTTCCTATATGATTACTGTCCTACTCAAATAGCTTTAAACATAAATACTTTTACTGTTACTTGAGTCATTATTTTTATATGTAGTTGGATTTTTTTTTATCTAAGTAAAGGTTTTGGCTACTATACCCACTATAAGTGTTATAAGCTGTTTAAGTAGCCTGTGGCCTGCGGGTGACTTACAGCTCTTCTTAGATAGGCTTTATTTGGCTGCATCAACATCATCATCATCATCATCATTACAATAATAATAACAGTCTTCTACTTGCTACTAGTTTTACTTTAATTGTTTATGTTTCAGGCTTTTCTGACTTATTGAAAGAAACATTTCCTTCTTATTGCACAATATTAATGATGAAGAACGACACATTACTTACTGTAAATTAATTTGTTGTAACATTTTTACATGATTTATTTTTTTTCCCTGTTATTAAGGATCTTTACTGGGTCTATCTGTCTATCTATCTATCTATCTATCTATCTATCTATCTATCTATACATACATACATCTGTACATCTGTCTGTCTATCCGTCTGTCTATCTATCTACTCAAATTTTTACAGTTTTATTTATAGAGTTATGTTTTAATTAATACAATTAATTTCATTAAAGTAACACACCTCTTTTCGGTAACAAACAATGCTAAAAAACAGGTTTAACAAGAGTTAAGAGGCCCAAACACTGTTCCGGCATGAAAATGCCCCTGTGCACAAAGCCCCTCTTAAACCCACTAACCAACTAAGGAATGAATCGCATGCAGTTGACACCCCAGACTTCTTATCTACTACTGTATTGGCAAAATCCCTAAAAAACAACTTCCACAGTCCAGTAAAAAGCCTTTTCAGTGTGGAGGTTATTACAGAAGTAAAGCTGAGACTAAATCTAAAATAGGATGTTTAAACGCACACGTAGGTATAATTGTTAAGTGGGGGAAGTGGTAGTTGTGATTAGGGTGTTGGCCTACTGTATAGGTAAAATTCCCACAACACTAAACTGCCATTGCTGGGCTCCTGAGCAAGACCCTTAAACCCACAACTGCTCAGCTGTATAACTGAGATAAATTTAAGTCACTCTGGTTGAGGGTGTCTCCTAAATGTCAGAAAAAAAACATGTCCTAATATTTGTGTTCCTGTTTGTATTAAAATGTTCTCAGCTTGTCCAATGCGCAGAAACAGGTGAGACAAAACTGGTTTTATTAGATAAATTTCTGTGAGGGAAATGCACATGCTATGACAAGTCGCATTATGAAAACACGCCTTGGGGAGAGGCTGACACAATACGCAAAAGTTTTTCATTGATTTAAAGCTCAGAAAGGTGAAACTATGAGAAAAAGAGCAAAATTATTTTATTCCTAGCATGCTGGTGATTAAGAGTATTGGGTATTGTGACACGATCCCCCTCACTGAGAGTAAACTCTATTCTTTTATTGTGTGGACATGTTTTTGACTGGAATTGTGGGTAGGGCGGTCTGAGTAATTATAGAATGTGACAAAAGTCTTTGTGGATACTGTGAGTCACTAGTGTTTCTAGTATTTGCCTGGGACCAGGTCACATAAGTTTTATGGTAAATGATAAAGGAACATCCTAGGAGCGTGTAAGCACTTCACTTCTGCTGAACACTGCACCTTACTTCCTCTGAATGATAACACTTTTCATAAACAGTTCATGTTAATGATGTGTGTTGCTATGGTTATGCAATTCGAACTGCATTAAATGATCACAAGATCACAAACAAAGAACAGCATTTACTTGCTTGTAATACTTAATTTATGTACAGTACATTTATTTCTGACATTCGGCAGTACATTCGGCAGACCCCTTTATCCACAGCGACTTGCATTTATTTTGTTTATCCATCTGAGCAGTTGATGGTTAAGGGCCTTGCACATTTGGGCCCAGCTGTGGGATCATAGTTAATTCGTTATTTATAAGTATATTTTTTCTTATTTAAAAACATGAAACAATAAAAAATGTTGATATTTTTTGGGACACCTGGAACGGATTAATAGCATATATATATATATAGATATATATATATATATCTATAGATATATATATATATATATATAGATATATATATATATACTATATATATAGAATATATATATATATAATATATTATATATATATATATATAGATATATATATATATATATATATATATATATATATCTATATATATATATATATCTATATAATATATATATATATATATATATATCTATATATAGTATTATATAATATATCTATATATATATATTATATATATATATATATATATATATATATATATATATATATATATATATATAGATATATATATATATACATCTATATCTATATATATATATATATAGATATAGTATATATATAGATGTATATATATATATATCTATATATATCTAATATATATATAATATATATATATATATATATAGATATATATATATATATCTATTATATATATATATATATATATATATATATCATATATATATATAGATATATATATATATATAGATATATATATCATATATATATATATATCTAGATATATATATCGAGTAAAGTATATATATATATATATATATATATATCATATATATATATCTATAGATATATATATATAATAGTTATATATATATATATATATATATATATATATATATATATCTATATATATTATATATAAGAAATATATATATTAGAATTATATATATATATTATATAGATATATATATATATATATATATATATAAAATATCTGCCAAAACATCACAAACTGCACAAACTGCATTTATTTCGTGAACATAAAGTGAGATTGTTTAGCTGTAATATTTTAATATTATATAACTCAGGATGGAAAACACTTTTGCTGAAAATAAAATGGAAGTAGTGGAGTAGTAACGCTGCATTCACAACGTATTTATTATATATTTTTTCCCAAATCATTACATCTAATTGTAAGCCAGTGCTACTTTTTACTAATAATTTGCATTTTCTCCTTTGGCAGTTGAAACTGTTAAACACTCATTTAAATCTATAAAATGCTGAGGTTGTGATAGTCTATAGTTCTGAAAAGGGAAGTTCATAGTGCACTTCATTTGACTTTAAAACAACCAATGATTATTCCACTTCTCTCTTTAAATTATAATAAACCATAATAAAAAAATAAACCAGTAGGCGCTTTAAGGTGGTTGGTGAACATACAAAACTGACAAATCTGGATAAAATAATATAATATTATATTATATATATATATATATATATATATATTTATAATATTATATATTATTATATAACAGCTTGCCACTTACAGGACTAAAAGGATGTGTTGTTGACTTTTTGATACACAGTTTCCGAGGACATGTGGAGTCCATGTTTAAAAGAGTCAGAGCTGTTTTGGTGGCACAATGAAGATATACTTATAAGGCACTAAACGGTTTGGCTCTGACGTACCTAACCAGTTTTCTAGTGTGCTACATTCCATCACGCTCCTTGAGATTTTAATCTTCCGGACTTTTGGTAGTCCACAGAATGACAAAGTCCACAACAGGAGGTACAGCTTTTTCATATTTAGCTTCTAAACTATGGAATGGCCTACCTGACAACGTCCGTGGTTCAGACACAGTCTCATAGTTTAAACATAGATTAAAGACAAATCTATTTAGCCAGGCATACACATAACATATCCCATAATATTATGCTCCAGTATATCTGATTAAAGGCACATTGTCAGCTAGTGCCTGCTAATATCAAAAACAGCAGCTACGGTAATTGCTCTCCATTTTTATAACCATCCCGAGGTATACAGAGATTGTGCCAGCACTGGTAGACCTACAGGGAGAGGATGCCAACCCTGCGAGGATCCTGAGGCACCAGTGACCACGTTCTTGCCCCTTTTTAAAACTGTAAAACTCTTATTAGCCTATTTTTGTTTTTCTTTTGGGTCTTTAAGGCGATGTGATGTATTCGTCAAGTCAGGCATAGGTATTCTTTCCAGACAGATCGGCCCATGAAACGTTTAATCAGCAGCTCATTGGTTCTTTTCTTAATTTGGAAAACAACACCCTTTGGGACTCTTTGTGAGAATGCCGCATCCTTGTTTATCTGTCAAAATAGTCAGAGAGAGAGAGAGCTGGAAAAGAAATTGTGCGAGAAATGTGCGAAAAATGAAACAGGTACTTCAGACCAACGTAGCAAGATGGGAAGTATTTGCGATCGTATATGGTGGGCCGGTCTGAAGCAAAATAGCAGGGCCGATTATTGTCACTGTCAAGCCCTGTGCTCAGAATTGGCAGCTTAGTGATTCAAGGATTTGAACTCACTGCCTTCCAAACAACAGTCTAACACCTTAACCACTGATCTACCAAACCTTAAACAGATATTTTCATAAATGTGATTTACAATAAGTAAAAATACAATTACTGGCAAATTAATGTTGTATAAGCAGAACATCGTTGGGGAAAAAATATTAACTTAAATTATTTGCCCATTACAGCACACCCAAAGAGTTTTATCTATGTGCCACAATCTCATCTGGACCGAGACTGTGATTTGTACAGTAAATGAACGGTTAGACTGTAGTGACAGACTTATTTTATATGAAACAATATCCTCAATATTTCTTTGATATATATTTTTTGTTAAAATATCGAATAAAATACTATAACAGCAAACCCTGTTTTGTCTTTTATATGATGGTACCATGTACGGCTGTTAATTATTGCTGCCATTAGCACCTGTAGTTAGAAAATTCAGGTCAAGCAGGTTTCCATTCCCACAGTGAATAATGTAATGTCAACACAGATGGAAGGGAGTACTTGCACAGACACACACACACACACACACAGAGTACCTTTAGTGTGATAAACAACAGCTTTTTTTAACGCTCACATTAAGCATCTTTCATTGTTTCAGCAAGTCAGTGCATGTTCAAATATACCTGTAGATCCTAGTCTCAGGGGTCAAAGATATTTTGTTAGATTTAAAGCAGGATAAATTCATGCAGTTATTTGTAGAAAAAACATTATAATTACTGACTGAAAAAAAATTAACAAAACTAAACCAGTGAAGTTATTGTGTGTGTGTGTGTGTGTGTGTGTGATATAATAACTTTTTTTTAAACCTTTTGTTAGTGTTAAATAAATGCGTGCAATGTTTCGAAGCACACCCTAAAGGTTAAGCGTGTATTACTTTAACAGGCTTCAACATGCATGTCACCTGCCCTGTCGTTTTTTTAACCTACGCAATTCTCGTTCTATTAGCGAGTGTTTATTATGTCATAGCTAAATTAAAATAACTGAAAATATATTATACCTAAATATAATAATAGGAATGGGATTTTCAGTATATCGGTTTCTGAGATAAGCACTAGGATAGTTTCCCTAACTATCATTTGATATCCAAATATCTTTCCCTTCTTTTCCATTTTGGACTGTTTTGTTTCAGAACTGTAATTATTAATCACTATGACATCACATTAAGTTTATATTGTGTTTAGATCTACGGAAAAGAGAGCCGTGCTATTAAAATAGGGGATGTATCAGGCTGCTTTAGTTCCTGCAGATTGGCATGTGCTTCAAACCTCAAATATTTGAGATGTTTGAGGATAAACAAAAAAGCCGTTACTCATCCAGAAGCAAAACTGCAATCAGTCTGCTATTAACCCTTTATACATTTAAACTATATTCTACTGAATGTGTCAACTTTTAGTGTTAAAAGAAGGATAACAGTAGAACTAGTCAGAAATCTCAGCAGTTGTAGTCGATATAGCCTTCCACCTGGTGCCATCTGCAGTCTGACAGATCCTCCCAAGCAGACCTTCTCAACCAATCAGCACGGCTGTGATGATTCAAAACCGCTTCGGTTAAACATTCTTGGTCTATTTTAAAGGAAGAAACATTTGCTCTCCCACACAAATCTGATTAGATTCACATGAAACTAAAATAAAAGTACACAGCCCACAAAAAAATGTCACAAATTGTTTCAAACTGGATTTTATTTATTACATGTAATATTTTTACGTTTATTAATTACAATTAAATTTATTGCCATTTCCTGTCATTAGTTTGAGAAAAGTTTTCAAGACAATGTTTGCAATGTGAACTGTTTTTTCTACTTTTTGTTTTAAAAACGTTGCAGTATATCGCATTATATCACATTACAATACATTTCAGTATTACAAAAAAATATTATTTGCTTCATCACTGGGGGAAAAGTAGCACTTTTTCACAATTGTTGCTCTGCAAATTGTACACTGTATGGTACTAGCCATAGCAAAAGATAATCAGTTTTTTAAATACTATAAAATAAAAATCGACCCATGGTTAAATGTGAATATGTAGTAACAACCTAGCTGAAAAATTATACTTAGAGTAAAGTGTAAACATCTTAAACATATTTAAAACTATTTAATGTAAAATTTTCTATAATAAAGTAGTAAAAAAAACATTTTTTTTTTAAACTAATGAAATCATATGCGTTTGTCATATTTGAATAACTTCTCCCACTGATAGTTGTAACATTGTGTTGAATGAGGTCAACACAGATAAAGAAATAGCAATAACTTTGCATAGTTTTACTTTTGTTCAGATTGAGATCATTTAAAATAACAATAAAAGCATGTAGGCTGAACTAAGAAACTAGTTCCTGGGTGCAAGTAGACATGAGCTCAGATAACTTGAGATTATTCTATAGACAAAGAGTGGAATTGTCCTGACTTCATACATGTCTTATTGAGAAGGTGATACAGCAGCTTTTCCTTAAGGTTAATGGAAGACCTATGCATCCAATTTCAAGGTGAAAAAAAACAGTTTACATCTAGATAGTACTAACAGGGTAGTTCAAGTCTGAAATTTGAGCCTTATAATATCTTTGTAACGGCATAATGGCAACTGTTTCCAAAAAAGGCTACATTTAGTATATACTATATAATACACAATAAATCACAATACAGAGTGTATAATAAATCACCTGTATGAGTGTACAGTGTACAGGTGATTTATTCACCTTTATAAATAAATTCTAATACCATTTTAATATATTACTAGAATCAACATTTAACATTTTAGCTATTGTTTTGCTCTTTTACAGGAAGCTTCTACAACACTCAATTTATGTATAATAAAACCCTATTTATGTTATTTTTTGGTTCATGACAAAGTAGTGAATCCCCAAATCCATGGTTTTATACCAGTGCAAACATGATGCCATCATGGTCTGACTCCACCTTCGAACTATAAGTATAAAGAAGGTAGAATCTGCTTCTCTGCTTCTCTGCCTCTCGTTCCCTCCCTTCTCAGCTCCAGCCAATGTCAGGAGCTTGAGAGATCTAATATCTCACCTGGACACAGAGGACAACAGTGTGCAGAGCTCCAGAGAGACGATGGCTTCAGCTGGCCTGGAAATATTGGGCATGATTTTGTCTGTGGCTGGCTGGCTGGGCGCAATGGTAGCCTGCTGCCTGCCCATGTGGCGTGTGGCAGCGTATGTGGGTCAGAACATCGTAATCACACAGGTGGTGTGGGAGGGCCTATGGATGAGCTGTGTGGTGCAGAGTACAGGCCAGATGCATTGCCAAATCTACGAATCCATGTTAGCGCTGCCCAATGACCTGCAGGCGGCACGAGCTCTGGTTGTCATCGCTGTCTTCATTGGAGTGGTGGGCATGATGCTGGCTGTAGCAGGTGCCAAGTGCACTAATTGTACGTCGGATGTTTCCAGCAAGCCTCGTATCATGCTGGGTGCTGGCGTGGCATTCGGCAGCGCCGGGCTGTTATTGCTTGTGGCTGTGTGCTGGTCGGCCTACACCATTGTCCTAGACTTCCATAACCCTTTGCTGCAGGACACACAGAAGAGGGAGTTTGGAAAATCACTGTATTTCGGCTGGGGCGCCTCCTGCGTGCTCATCCTAGGGGGAGCCATACTTTCCTGTTCCTGTAAGTCCAGGGAGCCTAAGGATCCTGCGTCCCGCGAAGCACAGTACTCAGTGGTGAAATCAATGGCTTCAAATGGATATTGCAGAAGAGACTATGTTTGAATGGTGTAGGTTGGTAAATGATGCTGTGTTCATCGACAATAAAAACTGTGATCAAATTTTTTTACCTGGACGAACAAAAGAGATATGATGGCTGATGTGTTTCACTTGGTCTATAGATGTGTTTTACTTGTACACTTGAAATAGACATATTACTGTGTTACCTCTATACTAAGGGGATCCAACATGTATGCTTTTTTTATTACATTACAATGCAGAGTTTACATGGTAACGACTAATATGCACTGCCAGACACAGTAATAGAACATTTGACGATCTGAAGTTAATAAAGCTTTATTTCAAGTCCATCACTGTTTCCTGCAATAGTTATTTTTTAAATCTCCTTTTAAAATGGATAAACTTTTCCGGAAACCCTAGACTTGGCAAAGATAAGCTGGGTGAGCTGGAATAAAAAAATTCTTGGTCCAAAGTGCTCTATCATTGGAAATCTACCCAGCTCTTGAAGAGCTGCTTCACATTAGAAATAACCTCCCTGCATCAGTGTAGACGTGACTAGGCACAATGCAGCCGTTGTTCTGAGACCTTCTTATCGTTTCTTTGTGTCCACTGCTCAATTCTTTAATTCAGGGGGAGTGTAACTGAAACTAGCAACCATGAGATGAAAGCATCTTCCTTTTTTTTTAAGTTGGGGCTAAACCTACAAAGTCTCATTTGCATTCCTTTGTTTTTCCAGTACAACATAACTTTGGCTAGAATAATTGTACACTTAGGAAGACATAATTTTAAATTCTGTCCATTATAGAAAATCTACTTATAAACAACTGCAATAACATTTATATTTACAGCATTTGGCAGACACTCTTATCCAGAGCGACTTACATTTATCTCTTTCATACAACTGAGCAATTAGGGGTTAAGGGCCTTGCTCAGGGGCCCAGCAGTGGTGGCTTGGTGAAACTAAGAATCACACCCACAATCTTCGGGTTGGTAGTCCAACACCTTAACCACCAAAACAGTAATAAAGAATGGATTAAGTAGCAAATTGATATACAGCAAACATGATATATTAGAGTTTTCTCTCTCTCCTTTTTTCTCTCTCTTGTTTTTAACCAACTTGGTCTAATGTTTCGTAAATGTTTTATGTTGTTTCCTGTCTTCCGTGTTTGAAATAAAACTCATTAAACACACATTTTAACATTTCATGCATGTTTTTTAAATAGCATGTAGATGGCGTTGTAATTTTACCATTAGAAATTAGTAATACACTCTAAAGAACATCAGGGATTTTCTTTTAAAAAAATCTTTTCATCGTACACCGAATTCTTTCCGTGTGTACTGCACTGATCGGGTGTTAAACTGTTTTTTTTTTTTGTGCACAGTCTTGGATTGTTGCCAGGCTTCTAACACTTAAGTGGGTGCATCAAAGGGTTCACCAAGGTCACTAGCAACATATGGATAGACATGCAGTCAGCCGATATTCCAACATCTCTTATCAAAAAGCTTTTGAACCGGAAACCAAAAATACCTCCACTCCAACCACATAGGGTTAATCCGTCACTAAAAATCACACTGACACACACTAGTTTCTGTTATATTCAGCTAGCCAAATCTTATTGGCTGTTTAAAGAAATAAATCATTTAAGGAGTACCTGTTACAGTTAAGTGCTAACAATTAATAACTGACTACCTCTAAGCAAATATTTTTATATGGCAGTTTTATTTAGCTTTGATCACCAATACCGAGAGTTTATAGACTCTATTCATGCACCTGTTCATGTCGGAATTTACTTTTAGGTCATTCTCATTTCCTAATGCTTTTTTTTGTGGTTTAAGTGTAACCTAGCAGTTATACTTTAACCAGACACCCCTAGGCCATGGTTATCAATTTACTGCTTACTTTGGGTGGAAAAGTTCAATCATTAAAAAAAAGTCTCTTTAGCAAGGTTACACAAGCAAACAAAAAAAGCCAGTATTTCAAAATGTCTGACCAATCATTGCAGGACCCGATTTACCCAAGACTCCACCTTTTTCAGTGTACATAAAGTATTGGGTCATTGCCGAGAACCTCCTTCAGCATCTCAGCCCTGTGTATTCATTTCTCTGGAGAAAGCAGTGAAGCAGAAAGCAATGGCAGCTCTGGGTTTAGAGATATTAGGCGTCACACTGGCCACTCTGGGCTGGATTGTTGGCATTGTGTCCTGTGCTTTGCCAATGTGGAGGGTGACCGCCTTCATCGGCTCGAACATTGTGACAGCACAGATCATCTGGCAGGGCATCTGGATGGACTGTGTGGTCCAGAGCACAGGCCAGATGCAGTGTAAAGTCTACGATTCCATGTTGGCACTGCCCCAAGATCTACAGGCAGCTCGAGCTCTCTGCGTGATCGCCATCATGCTGGGGGTTCTGGGAGTCTTGGTTTCGGTTGCAGGGGCCAAGTGCACCAACTGCATTGAGGATGAACGCACAAAAGCCAAGGTAATAATCGCAGCTGGCGTGACGTTTATCTGCGCTGCTGTCATGGAATTGATTCCGGTGTCCTGGTCGGCCCATACGATCATCATGGATTTCTACAACCCTGTTATAACCGAGGCACAGAAACGAGAGATTGGAGCCTCTCTCTACCTGGGATGGGCAGCCGCCGCTTTGCTGTTGACAGGGGGAGCGATTCTGTGCTGCAGCTGCCCACCAAGTCAGGAGAAAAGGTACAGTACAGGAAACAGGATGGTCTACTCCAACACACGATCTGTTCCAACCAGCACCTACGACAGAAAAGATTATGTCTAAGTCACAGGCATGATGGAGGAGGAAAGATTACTGGAGTCTGACTTTGTTCTTGCTTTGATTAGATCAAGGAGATAAAAGACTGGAATTAAAAGGAAGAAAAAAGGTTCCCTTAGCGCGTGCCATATTAATAAATGCAGTAAGGTTACGTTTGAGACTGACTGAAATGTCTGGATCTGTTAGTTGCTTTGTTTAAAACCGTTTTTACGTTTTTGTATATGTTGTGTTTTGAAATGTACAGCATGTTGGAATTTATAAATATAAAATTTGCTTCAGGTATTCTCACAATTAATGGGGAGTTACATGTGATTTACACTCCTATATAAATGCAGACGGATATTAAACTAAAATTTTTAATTTTGCTTAATTTTTTTTTAAATAACAAATAAAAGAAAAAAATCTGAAATAAAAAACTGCAGTGTGTGTGTGTGTGTGTCTATTCTGTACACTATATATAATGCTTCTATTTTCTGTATTATAATCTAATAAACTAAGACTATGACTATAATGATTTTCATTTGCCAAGTAAAAAGCCTGAATGACATATTACTCACGCACACACACACACGTTTTACTAATACCTTAGCCAATGCAATACTTTTCAATACTTCTTCATTTTATTGGTTCATTTTTCAAGTCCTAAAGGCTTTTTATTTGAAACATTACAAGCTTCCCGTAGTGTTCCAAAAAAAAGACAGTTTGGGCAAACATTCTAAAAATGTCCTCCACAGTAAGGTGCTGATTTAGAGCCTCTGCCCATTCGTTATCTCCGGGTGTCTCCAAGGTCTGTTAGCTTTCTCTACAAGAATCTTGTCTTTGTTAGAGCTTCAATCCAACTATCCACACTACAATGAAGCTGTTTCAGTGTAGCGAGTAAGAGGTCAGCTGGGGAGGTTTGAATGCCATGGAATGTCAGAAAAACATATTATCTGAGTTTCTGGGCCATATCTAATGCCCCTCCCTGTGGTTAAAGCCTCAAGGCTGCTGAAATCAGGATCAAACACCTGCAAAACGCAGAAGGGTCATGGGGTCATTACAGACCCTTAAACCAATGACACTAAACAGGGGAAAGGATCAAAACAACTTTTGGAAAAAAAGGTAAATCACATTTTTGATTGTATAAAATTTAACGTTTTTAAATACTTTGAAAGTTTTTTATACTGTTTAATGAGTCAATACACAATATCCGATCAGCTTGTATTTAATGAGCCACTGAGTCAATTACTACAACAGGTGTTTAAGCAATAATTTGTACATTTTTATTTTTAAAAAAACTTGTTTTTTAATCCAAACCAACTGAGTAAGTTTTTAAACTTAAAATAAATTCACAGCCCCAAACCAACTGTTTGCGGTATTCTTAATAATGCATGCATCCTTATTTACATTTAACTGTTACATTTGTAAGTAGTTACACAGTAAACGGTATATTTGCCAAATATTGATAAAATATACAGCATATAATTCCTTATTAGAAATATGAACACATTACCTTTATATAGGTTTGATAGCAAATGCAACTTTTTTCCTCTGTTTTACTAGTAACATGGAAAAAGTGCTTTAAAACATTGTAATTCTTATTTGACAGTTTTACAGTTTTCACAGATAGCGCTTGAAATTCTCATAAACAAAAAATATATATTTTATAAATCGTTGCATAATCTTTAATCCCATCAGACATTTTTTATCCAGGCAACAGAAACTGTTTTTCGTCTGTGCTCGAGCCAGTAATGCCATCATAATGTTGGAAAGGAAATGTAAAGCACACCCTGCTGCACAGAGACGCTACGATACCTTTCGAAACCATTTGCCCCTTTTATGTAAGACAAGAAATACAAGAAAACATAAAATATTCAAGAAAGAACACTTGCAGATTAGTATAAATACTGTATTTATCCAAATTACAGGATAAATGTATTGAGGAATGATTTTATTCCTGTAAAACACTGTTTACAGCAATAATTACTCTAAACTTCTAACTATAAATGTCTAACATGGTATGAAACACTTTTTGAGAGAGCGTAGGCAACTATTCTATGCAAATATCAGAGTATTTTGATTTGAGTATATTGTTTTTAGTCAATCTTGAGACTGATATGACCCTGTGTTTGCTTCTATATGTCCACATCATAAACTAGTTGAAAGCATGAACAGATCCTGATCCTACAAGAGCCCTGAGGCACCAGAAACAGACCCAAAACCTTAACACCACCACACTGTACATTGGGTAAAGGTGGTCTTCATGGGCAGTGGACAAATGTTTTGATTTTGGGTTTATCTCAATAGTTCCTGTCCAGTGTTTCATGAAGGTTCAGGTGAGAGAGGAAACACTTTCCTGTAATGATATGACAGCATATAACATTTGTTTCTAAAATTTGACAATCAGAAAGAAAAATCTTCTCTTTCAAAATTTTGGCTAGTTGTAACTTGTGCTGCTCTGGAGTTCAGAGCGCCCTATGAATGAATACAAGGTTGGGGTGCTCAATTCAGCACACTCAATTCACAACAAACATTCTATCACATTACTGCTAGTATTAATAAATATTACTCCTGGTTATGTATGTGTAGCACCACTGTGTATAGGTCCTAAAACAAAGGGACACCCCAAGCTTTTGGAGGAGCGCCTCTGGTTTTTGCTGACTACTTGATTGCTAACCTAGCAGCAACTCAGGCCATCACCTCCACAAGCTCCTTGTAGCTGGGGAGCATGGTGGCAAATCCACACTCTGCTCAATGCTTATTGCGTCACCCTCCTTGGAGGATGAAAGCCAAGGTTGGGGTCTCCAGCTGGCAAGAAGAGACCGCCATGTGGGCTTCCTCAGCCAGTTAACAGCCCGTGGAACTAGTGTTAGGGAGCAAGATAAGTTGGAAGTTTCTCACAACGCTCACAGTCGGCAGTTATGTGGCGGTGCTGACTGCGAATGCTTCACCCCTGGGCATCCATCACACTGACTGTGTGTATCCATGCCTGAGATTGTTCCCTCACATTGATACACACACTTCTTAACTGTTTCTTTCTCTAGCGTTGCTGCTTTTTGGTTACTTTTTGGCATTTTTAGTTTTTTTATTCTAATTTTTTTCCTCATTTTTTCCCCACACATTCATTCATTCACATAATTAATTGTAAAATTACACCATTAAAATTGGTAAAATTAATTAAATTACACTATAGTCAATATTTGGCCTGACTTAAGCACTGCCTTCAAAAAATTCATTCGTAATCTTAGATACACTGCACGCAGGTACAGTCATAGAGTTTTTTTCCCTCTTAACTTCATTAAGGGTGCCAAAAATCATGGAATTCATTGTATATACGGTAAATCCAAAGCAATAACTCATTAACTAAGGTTGTGACGTTTAGCTGGTCAGGACAACACATACCGACATACCAATCAAATGAATGTCATGTTTTTAAAAAATTATTTAAACATTGCAGTTCTTATCTGACT
The DNA here is from genome assembly GCA_005784505.1 of Bagarius yarrelli. Lineage (NCBI taxonomy): Eukaryota > Metazoa > Chordata > Actinopteri > Siluriformes > Sisoridae > Bagarius > Bagarius yarrelli. Next base: position 1,256,721 of record VCAZ01000076.1, on the reverse strand, counting down.
GTTTTGAAACCTTGTTTTTCTGAGCAGGTGTGGAGAACGTGGGGAGGGTTGAAGCTCTACCATGCACTGGCTGTAACAGTTAGTTATATTGTCAAGATTTTGGCCGAGTGAGTTGCTGTAACTAAGCAACAGTAAAAACTAAAACACTTTAAAAGCTACTAACTGGACATCTATAAAAGTCAACATTAATGATATTGTTTTACTTAAAATGTTAAATTATGAGAGAACCATCTAATTAAAAACACTTTAATACATTCATGCAGTGAATCATTCAGCCAGTCATGTGGTACCAGTGCAATGCATTAAAATATGCAGAGCATCATGAGCTTCAAGTAATCTTCAGTTTACGACCAACTGACCAATAAAAGCATAAATTCAGTGATCAAACTCACTGCATTATGGTTGTTGGTACCAAACAGGCTGTGGCCAATCGCGTAACTGGAACATTGAATTCAGAATTTAGAATTTATCTATATTTATCTATATTTTCTACTTTTATAAACCAGACTCGTTACTTTAGTTTTAATCTGTTTGTTGGCGTGACCGATATAATCTCTTATAAATGCGCAATTTGCATGCGTTTTTCAACCAAATCAATCTACTTTTGTTATTGCGCGACTTTTTCAAACTGTCATTAACGTCTTCCCGGCTATCACACACTGTAGAAATAAGCTTATTTTTAAAGCTAACAATGAGCAAGGCAGTCAGGCAGAAGGCAACATGGACGATGAGACAGAGGGAGTCAGCGATGTAAACATAACTGAGAACAGGGACATTTCTGATCACCCATGGACATACAGGAGGGATGTGTTGGAAATTGTCGAAATTGTCTTTTTATGGACCAATTCAATACTTTAAGTAATAATAATCTATTTTCCATGTTAGTTAGTAATGTTACCTTAAATTCATACTGGTGCACATTTTGCTATCAAATCAAATTACATTAGTAAATTAGTGAACATTAGTTAACTTACTTACTAGATATATTTTCATTGGAAAACAAATTAACTTAATTTATCATCAGAAGACCATAATCTTTATCACCTTTGGGTGCATAATATTTATTTTTATAGAACTGTAACGTAATTCTGGTCGTTGATTTACTTTTCTGGTAGTTGATTTATGTTTTACTTTAGTACATGTCAGCACCCAAACCTCTTTACTTTAACTTGGGTAAAAATGTGTATTCAGTACTTCAAGTTGTACCAGAGTCATTTTAAACATGATTATCTGTACTTCTACTTGAGTAAAGGATGCGTGTACTGTTGCCATCTCTGCAATTGAGGCATGGAAGTGTGACGATCCGCATGCAACAGGTTTTACAGTTTTACTTAAGAAGACCAGAATAAGGATGTTCATCAGGATTTATTAACTGCAGATCAAGAGAGAATCTTACAACATCTGATCCTGCTTGAACACTTAAGCTCCTGGATCGAGTCTGAAGATGTGAATGTGAATTGCTTTACATACAAATACCTCGAAAAGAAAGGGGACTCCACTGGGAGACAGATGGTAAACAATAGTAAGGAACGACTGTGAAGGTGTAAATGCAGGGCGGCCATTTACAGTAATCAACAGGCAGTGACTTCAGAGTTTACAGGCAACAAAGCCTCCAGATATCAATACTTCAAGACATATGAGTAATTATTTCAAAGTGATTTAAAACACAAAATCCAACAGAATGTAACACAAATCCATATTTCCTAAGTCAATTCCACAAATGAAGCTCTCTACTCAAAACAGCTCAATCTTGCTGAAAAACCCCAACATTGATTTCAGACATGACACACAAATTCTAAAAAACACACACTACAACACAGTCTTACACAAAAACAAACAAATTTGTCAACATCACAGCCTATATTGACCCTGTCCAGGGGGTTAAAATAAATTTGCATGCTTGATCCAAACCTGGCACACATAAAATATCCAGGCAGGGTTCTTCCATAGATCCACCTCCTACATTTCTCTGGACCTACTGTAGGCTGACATCATTCCCAAGTCCAACCCATGTGCCAAAGCAGGGGGAAAGTGCTTATAGTTTAGAGAAATAGGTGTGCTTTGTTAAAAAATGGCGTTATGTTGTTAAAATTTTAGATCAAATACCTAATTATAGTGTGTTAGCAAATGAGAAAACTGTAATAGTCACAAAGACACGGAAACTAGGAAACACGTGAACCAGGAACATATTCAAAAAAACAACGTCTCTCAAACAAAGGCTACAACACCGGGGGTAGATATACTGAAACCACTGTGCTTATGAGTGACTAAAGGGACTACCAGAGGAATAGGTGTAGTCAATACGGTGTCAGTGGCAACAAACAAGGAAGCGGGGCAGCAGGGAAACATGAGAAAAAAGCCAACAATGGGGACACCGAACTCCAAACTAAAAGTCCTTGAACGTAGACACAGACAAGCTACAAAAGCAGAAGACCACATTGGATTCACTTTTGTCAGGCAAAAGCAGGAACCTAAGGCAGTTGAAGCTTGGAAAAATGTCACCTTATGCAGATAAGATTATAGGGTTAAATTTAGCATCCGTTTATAAAAGTTAACAAAAAAGCTGTTGCTGGTGGTGTTCGGGAACAATGAGCTGTGGCCTTATTAGTCACCAGACCTGAATTCAACACAGCAGATGTGCAGCTGACAGATATGAAGCAATAATAATTTACTTTTATGACCACATTGATTAAAACCAAATGATTAAAAGAACGTTTTCTGCATATTATAGCATCCAGCCTATAAATATTGAAGGTTTTTTTCTCAGAGTTTTTACATCAACAATAACAGTTAATGGGAAAGTGGTAGCTCAGTGGTTAAGGTGCTGGACTGCTGATCATGGGTTTAATTTCCAGCATTACCAAACTGACACACTGCTGGGCACCTGCAGCTGAGCATGGCCAACTGCTCAACTGCTCAGTTGGATTAAACAAATGAGAATGTAAGTTTTTGCTTGATAAGGGTGTCTGATAAGGGCCAAAAATGTACATCATTTGGTAGACGCCCTGTGATCCACAGCAACCTTCAGGCTCTTCAATGGTTTTTCAATTTAAATAATATTGCATTTGAAAGGGGTTCTGAAATATCAGCGTTCAAAAATCCTGACATCATTTGGTAGACGCCCTAAAATAGAAATCACAGAAAACCTTCATTAAAGGTGGAATCAATGTGTTTTTTTTAAATAATTTGTGTCTAGAAAGCGTTCAAAAAGCTTGTGTCAAAAGGTAAACTTGGTGAAAAGTAAAATAGTAAGAACTATTTTTCATATTAAAATGGAATAATGCCAAAGTTGTACCAAAGTTGTATTTGTCCAAAGAATTGTAACAAGTCCTACAAGTCACAATTCGAAAACATGAGACAGAAAATTTTTTTTCAATGACTGTCTCGATATCCAGCCATGAGATAAAACGGACAGTTTAGGAAATTATAATATCTGGACAACATTATGAAAAAACTGAGAATACATACATATAAATCTTATTCATATAAGTAAGTGACTCCATTTTACCAGTAAACTGGCATTCCTTTATCGGTAAAATGGAAAAAGGACTTATAAGACATTTTTATTCAGTATAAAGAGGTGTATTGCTTTATCATCACAAGTTTACTACTATAATAAGCCTGGACACTGTGGGTTTCAGTATACGCTGTTTTTAGCTCTGTTAAATTAACCTTACGCAGAATTTTAGTTGCTCAATAGAACTTCTGTAAATTTGGAAGGGCAGCACGGTGGCTAAGTGGTTAGCACTATTGCCTCATAGAAGTTCCTAGGCTCTTCACACTTTCCGTGGAGTTTGCATGTCCTCCCACAGTTCAAAAACATGTATGTTAAATTGATTGGTGATTCTAAATTGCCCATAGGAATGAGTGAGTGTGTGGTTGTTTGTGACCCTGTTATGGACTGGTGACCTGTCCAGAGTGACCCCTGCCTTTTACCCAATGACAGCTGTGTTTTAAAACCAGTAGAAGGCGAGGAGACTTGAAGATATGTTACAAGAATCTTTTTATTGATTTATAAGATTTAAAACACACTGCAGCATTTCTGGGGTCATCGATGTCTCCTTGTCTTCTACTGGTTTACGTCTGGTAATTTACAGATGCTGCTGTGAATCAGATAGAAGTGACACAACAAATCCGGATGCATATGAGCTGAAAAGAGCGACCTGGATGAATCAGCGAGAGAATTCACACCAGTTGGTGCAGTAAGCCGAAGAGAGATCTGACTCCAGAGCTGAGCCTACACCAGTAACGCTGCTTGTCCAGACTGATCACCTAAAACAAGTACAGATTGTACTCCTGCAACTCAGCTAGGATTTGGTGAGTGTCACTCTATCAAAGAACCCTAAAACCTCTATCTGAGTGATCTTCTGCACCGCCAGAGAAGTGTTAAATGTTGCTGTGGGGTGTTTTAACAATTTATTATTATTTTTTTTATTTTATTTTGGTTATCCTCTGTACATGCTGTGTGTCAGGGAAGGTTAACTACCATTGTGTGTTAACAAGTTGCACAAGATTTTTATTACATTTTTATTTGGTTATCCTCTATTTCGGCAGGAAAGAATTGTTATCCTCGATTCAGACAGGGAAGAGATAGCATTATGTGCTAATACTGGTTACCCTATGTTTTGACAGGGAAGATTAGCATAAAGTGCTAATAATTTTGTTACCCTTTGCTTTGCCAAGGAAGGTTAACCGTAGTTGATCTGTGTTAACAAGGGTACCCTCTGTTGATCAGAGTGGTTTTGAGTGTGTGGTAACAGAGAAACTTAAAAAATGTTTAGAAAGAATGCTAGACTGATTACCACAATTGTAAAAGGTGGTCTTGCAACTCCTTTATGGCCAGATAGCGAATTCAAAATCACTGTTAGAAGTGCAAATGAACCTAATATTAACTGAGAAAGTTAGACAAAATTTGGCAAATAAATATGCCATACATCCTGATAAAGCTTGGTCAATGAAAGAATGTAAAAAGGTACTTGGAGCATGTATAAGGAAGAATAATATAAACAGTATCATTTGTTGTCATGGTGGGTTCTGTGCAGTTGCATGCCTGTGTGTCATCATTAACAAAGAAATTGGGACATAAAAAGATTTTAGCAGACAATGATTTAAATCCTCCACCAGCACACATTCTCTATCCTGATCTGCAATCCCTATTCCGAAGTGGAGATAATGTTGATTATGATAACGCTAATGCATTTAAAGATAGAACAGTTTGTGGAATTGAAGCACGTAAAAAGGCTCAAAGTGGGCTAGATGAAGCTGAAAGTGTCCGTCCTGCACCTTCTGTAGTTCAGGTCCAACCAGTTCCTAAAACAGTAGGACCTGAGGTAATAGAAAGAGATTAGCCCAGAGTTTGCCTTTAGCACTGGTTAACTTGTCCGATTTTAGAAGAGCGCTGTCGAGAAAGCGTTTATATGACATGTCTCTACTAGAGATTATGCAACTTTTGTCACAGATATCAATTGAGTCTGAATTTCATAACGTTGATACTACTGAGTTCTGCAATGCTTCTAAAGAAAACCTTCGTGAAAGTGTCCTGAGTGTGTTAAAAGAGGTCATTTGGCCGAAGATAGACTGGTTGTGGGTTAGCAGTTGTGTGCAAAAGTACTGAAAGATTTTGTCAGACAGCTATAGCTTACAGCTTACCCCTGAACTGGTTTTGGAGAACAGGGGCCCGTTAGTTTGTACCTGGTTTGATGGACTTTTAGCAGGGTACAAGAATGTGCTGCCTTTCCTTGACATCACATGGTCCACTACTAGACTAAGGACAAACTTAGGAAGACTGGCTACCTGGGAGAAAGATTTAGATGTTAAAGCTTAAGTAAAAATCAGCCTCTATAAATCAACCTAATTCAAAAATCATAGTAGTAGACATGACTAAAGACAGAGTAGCTGCTTGCTGGAAGCCACCTCCTGAAGGCAATCATACCATCATCCAAGGACAACGGGTAATGATACCACAGAACGCATTTGACTCTTCAAGACACTTAAAAGTCATGACAGTTGGGACATTAGCATAATTGAGGACAGCCCCCAAAATGTGTATAAGAACTAGAGGTTTGTCTTTTGATGACCACAGAAATGCTGCAGTGTATATTAAATCTTCAATAAAAAGATTTTTGTAACATACTTCCTAGTCTCCTCGCCTTTGGGTGATTTTCAACATCTGGGATAGACTCCAGCAGATCCCTGTGACCAAAAACCTGAGACAATGAATGGATAGATGTTTATCACTGAGCACATCTCAGAGAGCAGAAACGTGTTTGATATTACTATTTACTTTGAACACAGAAACATTTGTGGGGGGAAAATGAGCCATTTTGTTTCTTTTAAACATTTCTTTGGAGGTTTTACCCTTAGTATGCTAGCCCAAAACAGAAAGATTTATGAACTATTTATTGGAAAAGCCCTTAGTGTCTACTTTTATATAAACCATTAAAGCACCACTATGTGGTAAACAAATTTGATGCCAAACATAGACACAAAAAAGACATGCACAAAACAGAATTATTAAAGTATAGTATATAATAATTCTTTAATAAAAAGAATTAATATACATTATACGCTGATCATCAGTTAAGTCTAACAAACTGTAAATGTATAGTAATGTAATCTGCAAAAACAGCATTTACTATTTAAATACAGTGTTAAAAAATGTTATTGATGTAAGTTAGTGAATAGCCACACTGCGAGAATCTTATACATACTTTATTATTCAGAAGCCTAAGGCAGGTCTGTGAGCGTAAGCCCTCAATGAACACACTGCATAGAAAGACTCCTCCCTGCTACCTGATCTGCAGTATAAAGGGTACTTGTTTAGAAAACGAACCGCATCAGCTACTCCAAGGCACTGCTTTCACACCCTGGCCGCTTTTTGGCAGGCTAGCTCTGCCAAACACAAAACAGAAGCCCGGGGCTACAGTGAGCATCTACGACCATGTCTGCCGGCCTGGAGCTCATCGGGATTGTGCTGTGTGTGCTAGGATGGCTCCTGGCCATTGTCTCCTGTGCTCTTCCTATGTGGAGGGTCACGGCCTTCATCGGCAGCAACATTGTGACGGCACAGATTTACTGGGATGGCCTGTGGATGAGCTGTGTGGTGCAGAGCACTGGTCAGATGCAGTGCAAAGTATACGACTCCCCACTAGCACTTTCCCAAGATCTCCAAGCAGCCCGTGCCCTCACTGTCATCTCCATCCTGCTGGTCATTTTAGCTATGCTGGTGTCCATCGCTGGGGCCAAGTGCACCAACTGCATCGATGACGAATCGTCCAAGGCCAAAGTCATGATCGTGGCTGGAGTGCTCTTCCTTGTGGCTGGACTCATGCAGTTGATTCCTGTCTCCTGGTCAGCTAATACTATCATTAGGGATTTCTACAACCCCTTACAGATCAACCCACTGAGGTGGGAACTGGGGGCTTCACTTTACATCGGCTTGGCAGCTACAGCTCTCCTAATAATAGGGGGATCGTTACTGTGTTGCTCTTGCCCTCCATCCAGAATGACTTACTCATCCTCCCGTTCTGCAGCTACTGGTGCGTACGACCGAAGAGACTATGTCTGATCCAGGGCAAAAAAACAAACCGATTTACGTACTGTTGTTAAGATACAGCTACAAATGTGACTTTCTATACTCTGTAATGAGGAAGAAAACTGAAAAGAGTTCGTCAGCACTTTGTCTTTATTTGTGGAAAAAAAACAACTAACAAATGATGCCAGTGGAGATAAAAAGATTTCCCTGTAAACTAGGATTTTTTTTTTTAATGAATATAATATTTGTATATTTTTATGATGCTTTAGGTGAAAAACAGACCTTAACTGTTATTTATGCTTTCTTATAAAAGGCACTTTGTGGTGCAGCAGTGTGGGAAGTAAAGTCCTGGGCTACAAAGTGAACAGTTCATTGTGTGTAATGAATCAGAGGGGAACCTTTGTGTCAAGCAGTCTCTACACTGAAAAACACTCTTTTGCCATAAACATGGTATAAAGATTTGTAATATGTCTTTTTGTCTTGTCACGCCATGCCATAAGGATGCAATAAATATTGCTTTTGCTTTTGAAGTATTAATTTTTGTAGGTACTGTTTATCTAGTGTGTAAACATCGGAAACCATGATACATATCTGCCATAAATAAAACAACAGAAGTCACCATGACGGAACATTTAAAAATGACACATAAGAATATAATAGATGAATAAATAAAAAAAATAAAAATTGAAACAAGAAGACTTTCTGATAATTCTTAAAAGAGTATTTAGATTTTTCAAAAAAATCTGTACTCACTAGTACTTTAAACACTCGAACAGTCAAACAACAAACACACAAAGCAGGCCAACAAAACAGAAACAGAAAAACACTAACACAAAAGGAGGAAATATAAAAACACAGATTTCCAGTGATGCCTGTTTAAGCTATAGTTTTTCATTAATGTTTTATTTTTTAATAATAATAATAATAATAATAATAATAATAATAATAAACACAATTTTAAACTAAATAGATTAAATTATAAATCAGTACTGACTAGTATAACTAGTAAACGAAGACAGTCAATAGAAGAAAAGAAAGAAAGAGACAAAAAAAGAATTTTATTTTTATTTTATTCTTGTAAAAATTAACACTATTTGCCCACTAAATAAATAAGACTCGACTAATTTCAAAACAGTCCAATGCATCTATGCTAACTTGCTAGTAAACACATACCAAAGGAAGATAGGAACAAAAGAGGGGGATTTTGTGACAGGTTGAAAAAAAGTGTATTTTTATTTGCAGAAATGAATCCCATATTCTTACTTATTCTCACTTTTCTTGAATTTGAGGATCTTAAAGGATGAACTGAGACTCACTCTGCTCCACTGACTCAAGGCTACAGCCATTTACAAAAAAAAAAAAACCCAGATGAGGATGGGTTTCCTCAAGAGTCAAGGTTAATTTCAAGGTTCCTCTTCCTACTTTATCTCTGGGAATTTTTCTTGCCACGGAATTTTTCTTCTGGCAAACTTACACTTTTTCACTGTTACTGCATTCGGAGTAAAGCTGCTTTGAGACAATGTCCATTGTTAAACGTGCTATAAAAATAACACTGAATTGAACTAATGTGAAACATATCTCTACTTTTGACCCTTTTAAAACACTACCATTTGATGGTCAGTGCACCTTTAAGGCGTAAATGAATCTATCCTCGGGATTCAGCATATGCTTAGTATGCCTATATTTACCGATGATACAAGAGGAATAGTTGGGTCAGGTAGATTACATGACTATACAGCATTCAGGTGTTGCATCCTCTAACAGATGCGCGGTGTGTAAAATCGATGGTGTCGTTTTCCCAGGCAGCTTCTCCTGCTGTTAGACTTTATACAGGATCAGTGTCACCCAAACAAAGAGTGTCAAACACTGAGGGAAAACATGCTTAAATGTAGCATCGTTATCCAGTTACTCACCGGTCGGTGCTTTCAGGGCGTGACATCAGTCACAGTCAGCTGTACTGTGTTTAAAAATAAACTTGATCTAAGATGACACATGATATACAGTTTCATGTTTCCTGCTACAGTTCATCACAACCTTGTCAAAATATTTCCAGTGGAATTTTAGGGGGAAAATAATCATACAGTCTTTGACAGTTGTTAAGATGTTGCTGGAAATTGTAATAAAGGAAAATGGTAGCCGTTTGGTTGAGGTATTAAACTGCTTGTTGGAAGATTATAGGTTTAATTTCCAGCACAGTCACGCTGGCACATCTGGGCCCCAGAGCAAGGCCCCTAATTCTCAACAGCTCAGTTGTATATGTAATAGAAATTCAATTATCTGGAAAAGGGTGTCTGTTAATTGCTGTAAATAGGGATTTGGGGAGATTTTTTTAAATTAATAAATACTAAACTTCTTTAGCATTACAACTTTAATACTAAAAGATTTCTTCAAAATTAAAATATGTTTACATTGCTTACAGTTAGAGTATTTTCCTGTGTTACTGACAAACCATTTTGTAAAAAATTAAACACTGTAATCTCCATTGTTATCAATGGTTTAATCAGATGCATGAAATTAAAAAAAAGGTTAATGTGAATTTATTTGAATTTTTTTCTCTCTCCTATTAAATTCCTCTAGTTGTTGACACAGAACAATAAATGACATTTCTTGTACCCTCTTCTGAAGTATTTTTATACATGGATTTCATTGTTTATCATTTACAGGAGAATTTCCTAGTAACTCATTTTTATCTCCTAATCTCAATTTTCAGCTTTAAACAATTTTAATATACAATCAACTGGTATTTTAACCTGAAGTTAGACCAGTAAAAACATCTGGTGAAAGTTGTCCTGCATGATAGTTCTGCCTTATCCTATAAGCATCCTATTATAAAAATTCCTTTTTATTGTTGAAAAGAAACTATAAATACTGTACAACATTTGTTTTAATTGTAATCCTTCAGTGTTTTTTTTAAACAAAAGGATCCGACATACATGTCGTTCCTCCTAAAACATGTTAATCCCCCTTTGTGTGGTGAATTTTAGGACCTGTTGTTAACATTTAACAGAAACTGATTATAACTTCATGAATAATGCAGTAGTGTATCTGGAGGAGAGCTGAGCAAAATGTTTTAATTACAGGACAAAAAAAGGTTGTTTGATTCAGAGGAGATTTATTCTTTCACGTGCTACAGTCTAAACTGTGCAGATGTGTTTATTTAGAATTAAATGCCAAAAGTTTTTGTAAGGTAAAGAATTATGTTTTTATATTATCAGAATACAGTCAAAGCGTAACCCTCATAATACTGACTGGATTATCCAAATATGACTTCCGTATACAGGAGGGTTATAGACTATAATGTTATGATTATATTGTCCAAACAAAAGCAGCAAAAACCCATGCAAATGATTGATGAATAACAGAAAATTGTAATAAGTTTGATAAAAAAAAATTATGTTCATCAAAAAAAGAAGATTCAGATGCCATGTTTTTACCCAAATATATTTATCTTCTTTTAATTCTTTCTTTCAGTCTTTAAAGGATTCTTCATTTACGACATAAAACATTTAGGAATATAAAGTTTTATTTCCCAATTTTATCATGGGTTGGTGTTAGTTATTTTTATATACACATTATTTTCAGCTGAAAACACTTGAGATAAATCAGTAAAAAAAAATTACTGATAAACATTTTAATATAAAAAATTAACAATAAATCTTCGCACCATTACAAAAGAGGGAAATAAGCACAATCAAACAAATAAATAAAAGTTTTTAATCATTATTAATTTATTGTAATAATTCTTCAATGTGTATTTTAACTATAGTTTTCTTTTTAAAAAAATGGTTAATAGGGTACAAATAAGTAAAAAAAAATATATTTTGCACAGTAGCTTGTTACATATTGTATTAATGAATAAAAAAATAAAAAAATAAATAAATTTCCCCGAAACTAGTGTTTTAAGGACATAAAGAAAACTGCTAATTGACTAGTAATCTTAAAATTGTTCTAATTAATGAATGAAAAGTGTAGGTCCATAGAATAATAATGAAAGTGTTTTTTGCTACATTACATTATGTTTAAAATCAACTTTTTGGTGACCTCCTGACGGAGATTTGGTCTTTAAACTGGTTCACCCTCACAAAGCTCACACAGTGTTAGTTTTCGATGCCCCGAGTTTCGGAGTTCACAGGAGCGCAACTCACTGACTGCTTTCTTTGAAACCCGCGTCACGTGACCGATACTGGACGGGGGAGGGAGACAGCATGGAGTCGGGTAACTCGAGTCATCCGGAGGGGGGATGAAGCGTGAAATGTTGTGCCTGACTAATCATTCGGTTCCAGATCAGACAGGATTCTACACTTTGCATGCATTGACGTAACACATCACTTATTTCCCCTTCGTCACAGACATCACTGCTATTAACACCTTAAGCAGCTTCCAGCTGGATCTGCATGAAGTTACAACATAGAACATTCAGTTCCGGAATCAACAATAACATGAATATCACGTCCAGACCAAATAAACATTTCGTTATGCAAATTTCAGCCTGATTGTTGTTTCATGCTAAAGACAAATACAAAATTACAAAAACAAATGTCACAAAATTAATTCTCATTTATTACAAGAAAATGAACAGAATTTTATCCGAACATTTACACCTTACCAAGTAAAACATATTTAAAAAACCCATTATTGCCATGTCATTGTAAATAAATGACATTATATTAAGTAATAATGCACGGTATGTTTACATGTCGATAAGTTATCAAGCGATGTGGGTGAAAATGACGTCATTTTTATTGCTAAATTTAAAAAACAATTATAATGTAAAATACATTTCTTACACAATAAAAAAATTATTTGTAGAGTCAGGACTGGTGTTTGTTATTATATTTCGACCGGAAATACTTAAATAGGGGAAGTGGTGGCTCATGGTTAAGGTGTTGGACTGCCAACCCGAAGACTGTGGGCCCGATTCCCGGCCCCGCCGGGCCCCCGAGCAAGGCCCCCAACCCCCAATTGCCCAGCTGTATAAATTAGATTGTACGCAAATCGCTCTGAATAAGGGCGTCTGCCAAATGCTGTAAATGTAAGATTTTCTATTCTGCTAATACACAAACTAATTATATGAAAAAATTCCTTGCGTGTTGTGTTGATAATTTTGAAGAAATAAACACTCTAAAATTAAGCATTTTTGGCTTGTAACAATAACAAAATAATTAAAAGGTGAATTCTTTGTTAAATATTTATCTAGTCTTTTTATCTCGGACCATAAATTACCCACATATTTTTACTCCATAAAAATGCTCAACAAAAATGAGTGCCTTTAACCAATTTGAAACTTTAAAGGAGAGTATAAAGAAGAGTATAATAACAGAAATAGGTCTCCATTTTAATGATAGCCTGTGTTTAAATCTGTCTGTGCTCAATTTATTTTACTCTGAGGATGATACACTGACTCCCTTTCTTTTGGGTTCTGCCAAAAATGATTGCAGACATTTAGCTACAAGTACATTAATGGCATATCTGAAATGATTCACTTCAGAAGTCCTCCTTAAATTCTTCTAAAACCACTCGCTAAGAGGAGACCCGGCTCGCTGTTCCATGGAAAAAAAATTTTCTTTAGCGCCCCCGTGTGGTAATATTGATCAATGCTGTACTAAATGTTCCCCACTAGAGGTCAGCAGTGCAACACGTTTTGATGAGCACGGGTTCCTGTATAATTCATTAATTGCTATCCTAATAAAATGACTTTTGTAAACTTTAAATAACGTCAGAGTAAATCCATGATCCTGTATTATAGATAACTAAAAAAAAAAAAAAAAAGTTACTTTTAACAACTACACAATCATGAATAAATGTTTCGATGTATTAATCCTTTAAGCATTAAGATATCTGATGCATTACCTTTTATTTTGTTTATTTTTTGAATTATTTAAATTTATGATAAATTATCGAATACACAAAACAGCACTTAAGATTTGTTTACATTAAAAAGGTGGAATGTACTGGAATGTAGCCTAAATATAATGAACATGACATTATCAAAAAAAAAAAAAAAATCTTAAAATGTTATCATTTTCATGTTGTGGAATTTGTGGGTGGATTTTAATAACTTTGTCTGTTGTCCTCAGGCCAAATTTTTAGTTTTAATATCAAAAGAAACAAACGGGTGGATTTTTATGTAATTTCTTAAAATTAACATGATGTCCCCCAGAATTTAGTGATATTTTATTTCCGGCTTTAGAAGCGGTTGAATTATGAGGACAGAAGTTGCTTGGTTGCTGGAAAATTCAATAAAAAAAAAAGAGAGAAACTGTACAAAAGATCTGATTGTTTTAGTTTAGGTTAGTTCCATTTTTTAACACCAAAATTATATCCTGCTTTATTCATGATAATAAAAAAAACCACCGTGTTACGTGTGCGATCACGCGGAGTGCACTAGAGATTATTCTAGAGCTCCTCTGCAGAACCGGGGGGGGGGGGGGGGGGGGGGGGGGGGGCTTATCTAAGTGGGAATGATGGTAGACAGGAAAGAAATGTGTGCTTGGTACCTGTGAGACACTTACAAATAACTCAAACTTATAAATAAACTTAAATCTCTTCTGTCTTTAAAAAAAGACAATCAAAATTCTCTCTACAAACAGACAAAGAAGTCATTTCTTAAATCTTCGTTTAAAACTCTTTTCTTTATTTTCTTTCCTTATTTCTTTCCTTTTCCTCGCTCTTATTTTCCTTTCTCTTTTTATTTTCTTTTCTCTTCTTTTCTTATTTTTTCTGCCTTTTCTCATTTATTTTTTTTTTTTCTTTTCTCTCTCTCTCTCTCTCTCTCTCTCTCTCTCTCTCTCTCTCGCTCTCTCGGCTCTCTCCTCTCTCTCTATATATATATATATAATTATTATTATAATTTTTAATTTTTTTAAATTTTTTTTTCTTTACCTTTTACCCCCTATACCAGGGCTGTGCCCCATACCTGGTGCTACCTAAATGACCGCACGCCGACTGTTCGGCTCTTTGTTCTTTTATAGGGATGCGATCAGGTGCATCACATTCCGCTGATTAGCGTCATGGCGGCGTTGCCTGGTAACCGCGTTCTGTTGCGCCTGAGCCTTTTTTTACACACAGGTGAACAAAAGAGTCCAGAGGAATCATTATAGACATTTTTTATTAATGATAGAACGTATTACTGATCAAAAATATAAAAATGTTAGACAATACTAAACTTCATAGGGTAGCTAGACAGGCTTTTGATCCGTTCTCGTTGTGTTCTGATCAGCTCCATAAAGGAAGAGTTCACCCAAAAATGCAACCTTTCTCATTAATTACGCACCCTAGTTTTGTTTCAGACCTGTAAGACCTTCATACATTTTCAAAACAATGTAAGATATTTCTGATAAGATAAATCTGACGTATTTCTGTTCCTCCCATAGACAGTAAGGTAACTACCACATTCAAGACCCAGGAAAATACCAAGATGATCAACAAAGTAGTTGACATGACAGTGGTTCCACTGTAATATTACTAAAGCTTCAATCATCTTGTTACTTTTCTGACCCTTGAATGTGGTAGTTACCTTGCAGTCTATGGGAGGAACCGGCAGCTCTCAGGTTTCATCAGAAATATCTTAAATTGTTCTAAAATGTTCCGAACTTGAAAGAAGCTCTTACGGGTTTGGAACAACATCAGGGCGGGTAATTAATGACAGAATTTTCATTTTTTAACAAACTATCACTTTAACACGTGTTATGAATATAAGTTGATTTTACGTCTCTTTAATCCTTTTTTACAGAAAAACTGACATGATTTAGACAATAAGTGACTAAGACACATCTGTTATCGAGACATACAGCACATTCATGCTCACATAAGCAGATGGATATCAGGGGATAATGTGGCACAACAGCTAAATACTGAAATATCAAGTCTTTTATGCCCTAAACATTTATATCCACTAGTATATTATTAATTTTTAATACTGTCAACTCAATTTGAGTTATTCTTTCATACGGAATATAAAATATTTACAAGAAAGCAGAATATTTAGGGGCTTCATTGTTATATATGTTGCCTCATAAACACGTTTCCATATACTCATGCATATTTGAAAGGATGCAGTTCATTGCAATAGAAACGGTTTTCCTGATGTGTTAATATCTCTTCTTAGGGCAGCAACTACATTAAAGATGTGTTCCTTGAATTGGAAATAAATAATAATATAAGCATGAGCAGTAAATACAGTCTATTTGATCGGCATATGATTGATTTCTTTGTTGTGTTTTTTATCATCCAAACAGACGTCAGAGTTAGGTGTGGTTTTAAATAAACCTGCACTTCATCTCAGGATAAAATGAGGATACACCCTCTCTCCCAGTTGGATTACATCATTACATAAGTAGTGTTTTCTGACTGGATATCCTTCACTATATCTGCTTCTTTTTACCTGAGAGCTAAAATCTTTACAGCCTGAAGAGACACACATTTCATATTTGAACTGCCCTTACAGTTGATTTGTGTGTGTGTGTGTGATTTATTTGGCCACTTTGAGCCAGTTTATCCAGGGTGAGCCATTGGACACTGCTGTAGTCTCTGGTATGCAAGACACAGAGGATGATGATTTTAAATGTTTCCGGAAAAAAGAAATTCGTCCGCCTCCAGACCTCTTCGACTGCATCTGCTGCTCCGTCTGACTCTTCAGCTGCTGGTTAATGATTACCTGGATGTCATCCTTTTACACCCAATAGACACAAATGCAATATTAATACAGTGCAACACTGAAACAAAAGTGTGTATTGAATCACAAAAAGAAAACACAAAATGATTGTATCTCATCTCTCAAATATTGCATTCGTTGCCTGTTGTGGTGTTAGGTGTACAGTAGGACCCTGTCTAAATTCATATACTTCCATACTAGATATGTGAAGTGAATAGTATGTCTAAATCCTTAACATGTGTATAACATTACACGAAAAGTTCCTGTCTGGTTTTTAAAGTATGTACACTTTACCATCGCGCAGAAATAGTTGATTTTATCAATATGGCGGATGTAGTACGTCCGAATTTCATTTATACTACCTTTAAGAATAACACATTCATTTAACAGTTGGGAAGTACAAAGTTATTTCAATTTAGTACATCCTTTAAAGTAGTATGTGATTTTAGTCGGTGCCTAAAAGTTCTTTCTATTCCGTCTCAGGAAGTTTTTATCTGTCACTGTTACCCTCGGCTTGCTTATCAGGGACAATCAGGGACAAACTGATTTCTGTTTCATTCACATGGTATGATTATCTCTAAGAGTGTAAAGCTGCTTTAAGACAACGACCATTGTAAAAAACGCAATACAAATAAAATAAAATTGAATCGAACTTCTAATATTAGTTTGAGGGATGTATTATATCACGAACCCCTGTGTAAAATCTTATATATATCTTATTTGTAATTAAAAGATCTACTTCTCAACACTGAAAAGCTGCCACTAGGGAGGCACTAAAGACACCTGTCAAGATATGGCATGTATGTATTGGGCAGCAAATAACCAGTCTGCTGTTGAAGTTAATGTGTTGTAAGCATAGAAAGTGTAATAACGCTGTGTTACAAAGACAACATGAGTCACGTACAAGGAGTTGACCAGCAGGGGGAGACAAACAATTCCTATCCTGTCATATTCGCTCTAAAAGATCTGTGTTTGTGTAACTTTAACTCTTACTGGCTCCCGTTCACAACTTTTCCCTTTGATTAGCTTACGTCTAACAGGAAGTTTTAGCTAAAGGCAAGGAAATTGACCCTGCCCTCTGCTCTGATCCAATCCATTCATAGCAGTAAATCTGGGTGACAATTACTTTAAAGTCCAGCCACAGGAAGTATCGAGTTACAGCAGTAGACACTAACCCTAACCTTTATCTTACAGAAAGAGTTTTTTTGTGTGTGAGAGAGAGAGTGTGAGAGTTTTCCCACCTGCCAGGCCTCCAGTTCTTGAGACAGCTCCAGTTTACGCTGGATGGCCTCCAGCAGCTGGTTGTTCAGATACATCATATCGTTCCTGCTCCGCACCAGTTCTGCCTCTATTGCCGTCTTCCTGCATTGAAAAGAGTAAGGGTAACAACTGTGAACTTTTAGTATTAAAGCACCGACCTGCTCATGCCATATAACTTTTCATGTTAGAAACTGTAAAATTACAAAATTGAACAACTGCCTTTACAATATTGAGGCTAAAAGAAAGGAAAAAGATTCTAAAGTAACAAGCACAAAGATATAAACAAAGATGTCATCCGCATCCTTATAACTGTAATGTTGTCAAAGCTACTGTTATATAAAATTTACCAACACCTTCTGTCCAATCAAACTGGAGAATTTAGACAGTGTTGTGGTCTAAAAAGATTAAAGACGATAAAAGCTTTTTAAACGGTTTTTTAAATATTAGAACATAATATTTAGGAAATTTAACTAAATTGTCATTAGACATTACATATATTATACATGTATATTACATTTATATGTATTAGACAATACAAATATGCCTAGTCATGCATAACACATTTGCATACTGGAGCATGACGGTTTTTACTAAATCAGAAGATTTGTTGCGACTTTTCACTGATTTATTATCTATTATGACTAATATTTTTAGAAAAAATAGAAAAAGGTGAAACTGGGCGTACTTTGAAATGGCATCGTCTCTATCCTTTATAGCTCGCTGAACGATCTCCTTATCCTGACTGCTGTCAGCTTTGAGCTTGAGTTCAGCGTTCTCTTTTAGGAGCTGTGTATTCTGAGACAGACAGACAGACAGACAGACAGGCAGACAAATATATTATATTGTATATTAAACTGTGAGATTAAAATACTGTTAAATATGAACCGCAAGTCTAATTTACTCAAAGTAGACACTAATATTTATCAAAAAAGCTACCCTGCACACAACATGGGTAAAAATAAAATACCCATCTTTTTTTGTAAGTTAAAGTACAGCTTTCTATCTAATTTGGGAGGGCAATTTAAGTATAACAGTAAAAATACAAGTAAGCACACACAAAAGAAACACATTTTTAATAATTTAGCATTAGCTATCTTTGTTCTTATACTTTATAAATGTTAGCTACCATGCTAATAATTCAGAAAGTATAAACTAAAGCTAAATCTGATAATGTCAAGTTAGACAGATTTACAATCTTGGAAAACTAAGAGAGATTATTTCTTAATCTTTTAAATCTTATACAACCTTTGTTGACAGAAATTACTTGAATGCTTAGAGCTAAGATAATTAAGGTTAATGTTTTAACCTCTAAAGTGTTAGCTAGCATGATAATATCTTTGACAACTGGCTAATTCAAATGCCTGAGAGATTAGCAATAAGATAATAGTGATAACAGCAGCTTTACACCTCAGCTCTCAGTGTTAGCTACTATAATAGAACCTCCTATGAATCAAACCTGTCTGAATGCTAACACCTAACTAACTTTTACTGAAATGACGTGGAGCTAACAGAAAACAAAGTGTAAAAAAGAAAAAAGCCTTTACATAGGCTATGCTCGAAAAAGGGAGCATTCCTAGCCTAGCACAGCGTGCAGTCAGCCGGGATACAATGCCATCCTAGAGCAAAGAATATCGGGAGCCTTAGGTAAAGTGGTGGTTCTTGATTCCACGCCTTTAATTAACAACCTGTTAACCATTCCAGCCACTTCTGTGCTTGTGAAAAGTCGTTCAAATAAATAATGTTCTAGTGATGTACTGTAGAAAAATGTCCTAGACTTCAAGTAAATGTGTAATTGGTTTCTTTTAACCTCTGTTTCTCTTTTTTTCTTTCGAAACCTCAAACTACAGAACTCTTGTCTCAACATTCCTCTCGACTCATCCATGCATTTTTGTAACTGGAGGACAAAAGCGAGGTCAGGCGCAGCCCTCGGCCCCCTAATAGCTCTAACACATGAACCATTGTCACCTGATCTCGCAGCTCCTGTATCCAGGCTGGATTCTCACACAGAGCCATGTCTCCTCCCACAATGGGCCTCTTCAGCTCCTAAAGACGCCAGGAAACATAAATACGCCACATCAGTATCATTGGATTGATATGAGCCCAGCTCTTTGTTACAGGTCATAGGAGGGGTCTTATGTGAAGCACTGATATAGGAGAACAAAAGATACAGACGTGAAAGGCCTTTTATTCTGTCTCTGTTTTTTCATAAATGTCTAAATGTAATGACAGAATCAACCAATAGATGTGTGGCTGTCATTTTAGAAGTGAATGTACAGCATATGTGCATATGCTTTGATATGCAATTAACTATTTTGGCTATTTATTATATTTTAAATAAATGGTCACTGAACATACAAAATAAATAAGCTGCAATGTGTCCTGACGAGAACATCAAGTTTGTAAACAGTAATGAAGCCACGAGAGGAAAAAATAGGTCAGCTATTGTTCAGCGCATTGTTTCCGTGTGTGTGAACAAGATAAGAGAGACAGACAGAGAGAGAGAGAGAGAGAGAGAGAGAGAGAGAAAGAGACAGAAAGAGAGCGCGAGAGAGAGTGTGCATTTGCTTGTGTGTGTGTGTGTTTTAGCCTGGCCACAGAGCTCACCTGCAGTGTCTTATTGTGCACAATCCTTTCTGCCACACTTTTAAGCTGTCCCAGCATGCTTTGCAGGCTATCATCCTGACTGCAGGAAGAATCAGGATGCAGCATGTGTAAGATGGAGCTCACGTCCTGTATGACCTAAAGGTAAAATTTAAGATGCTGACTATCTGTAGTATTTGCAACATGACCGAAAAATGATTTAAACCACTGCTGTCATGATCACATATAAACATATGCATCATTAGCTTCTTTTATATAGTCACTTTCGGTTTTAAGGGGAATGAAGTCAATCTGATTAATGAATCCGATTGCAGTTTTATGAACGCTGAATAATGTAACAGGGGTTGATATGTGCTGGCTTTACAAGCGGATCTTTTAAACAGCCGTGCGCCATACATCGTTAAGAGATTTCTACAGCGTTGCACATGAACAGAACTTTTTATTTTAATTTTGAATCCGAAGTGTTTGCATGTCCTTTCAATAGGGTTAGAAAAGGTTTAAACCACCGCCTACAGTCCGAATGAAATTGTAATCAGATTAGGTGTCACATTTTAAATCTGATTTTACTTATAGCAATTTTATACTCAGATCAATAAGGTCCATGTAAACGTTTTTATCTTTGATCTACAAAGTAGGTTAATGCATTATTTCCACATTGCCTAGCATATCACTTGTCAGATAAACAAAAAAAATATAATAATTAGCATTCATCTCTATAGACTGTTTCTTTAACCAATCAGATTTCAAATTCGCCTCTTAGGGCCAGCTAGCTGGTCCACAATGACGTCAGCATTTTTACGTTCTCTGATTGGTTGATCAAAGCAAAACTGTTACAGCCAAGTTTGACTAGCAAAACACAACTGTACAACTGAATAAAAATTTTAGGGCCTACAATGGCTTGACAGAGCAGAAGGAGAAATTAACTTGGTCTCAGACATGCTTAAAATACATCTTTAAGGCGGACTTTTCCGGAAAAGTTAGACATTGTGAGGGCACCCCGAGGATACCTAGCTTGTCTCAGACCGGGAAAGAGTTTCTTCACCAATTCCAGACCAGTGCAAACGACCGGTAACACCAACTTACAGCCTTTGAATGTATGATATATTTTATTTAAATGTTTAATGTTTTTGTGATACTAATAAGATAATTGTTGAGTCTGAACTGCTCCATATGATGTACGTGTGGTACAGTGGCGGTTGTAGTGTAGAGGTTAGGAGTTGTGTTAACTGGGGTTTTGGGGTTTCTTGCTTTAGTAATAATGTTTTTCAATCTAAATACGTGAAATGTCTCTTTGTCTGTAATTCCATGCCGTGTTATATTGTGTGTTTTTAGTATTGATGGTTTCTGTAATTGCGATTTGATAGTGGTGGTATTAAGAGTTCTATCAGTCGGGTAAATCCACACTGAAAGCCCATATCCCCGTAAAAATTATCTTAGTTTTTTCTCAGTACTACCAGTCCTTTTTTCAGTTTCTACAGACCTGCATCATGGCCATGTATTATTATTTGTTAGATGAGGACCTCAGGTTAAACCCTGATTTTAAAAAAAACCCCATGTATTAGTGTTTTGGTAATAACAACTATAAGATAAAAGATATAGTTGCATTATTATTATTATTTTTATTATATGTTTTTTTAATTGAAATATTTATCTTATTTATTAAACGGAACCGTAAGGTGTTATTATTATTAATGTATACTATTTTATGTTATTTTATCCCCTACACAATGCATATTAGTGTTATCTGTGTTCAGTTAAATCAGATTTCATATCACCTGTTAGTCTCAGTACATTCTAATGTGTTTGCTCAGTAAAACAAATATTAAAAACAACCTGCTTTGAACCCTGTCAGGTACGTTAACACAGGTATACCCCCCTTTTTTAGTCTTTTGTGTCTTATCACTATAAGCCTTCTCATTTTGCTCTGAAAAAATAATAAATAAAGTCCTTTTTTTTTACAGAAGAGACATAGAGATTCACTATGATGTGTTTAAAATTGTGCTAATTTGCTAAAAAAAAAAACATCAGTCCAGACTTTGAAACAACAATGTCTGTACTTTGCGTTAGAATGTCTCTGAGGTTAAATGACTCATTTTATGGTAATCCCTAGATTGTAGTATAAACCCAAACTATTTACCCTACTGCCCTTTTAAACACAATTAGCATGTGGCTCGTCAGTCAGGTTCACTAACAGGCTTTTAAGCCTAATTAACATGCGTCTTGAAAATAAAGTACACCAGCCTTACATCATTACTGTGGAATTTCACTACCTCAATGCCAACTTAGTTGTCATAATAGTTAGAACTGACACACTGTCACACTGTGACCTAGAAAAGCTACAACTCTGTAGTTAGGTTATTTTAGCACTGGCATGAAGACTCAAAGCAAAATGTACAAAAAGAAACAAACAGACCTACAAAGCAAAGATGTTCATTGTTTTTAAAGAAAATATAATGAAAAAAATTGGTTATTGGTTACGTGTGCAGAGTAAAGGTGCTAACTTTGTGTCCCCTACAACTGATATAAAGTTGATGTATCTGGCTAATGTCTCACAATCTACATTTGTCCAATCTGTGTCCTTACACGAAAACGCAAACGAGAATGTTGTAACGTTTTCAATGTTGATTTTTTTTCTCCTTATCACAGGCTTCGGGTTTTATTTTATGCTATAAGTTTACAGTAACTTTTTTTTTATCTCCATTTAACTGTTGTCATGATACAACATGATAGAAGGATCCCAGACTTCAATTTGTACCATAAAATACAATTATATAACAGTTTGTAGACATCTGATATGCACATATGTGCGTTTGATCATGCTATTTTAGATTTATTAGCCCTTTTGCTGTTACAATACACTCCACTCCTCTAGAGAAGCTTTATATTATAGATTGTGGGTGTAAAGATTTGTTTTATTTATTATTATTATTTATTGAGGTCAGGCACTGATGTCCCAACTATAACACACCATGTCTTTATAGAGATCAGGGGCTTTGTGCACAGGGACATTGCCATGTTCGAGTTCCAGTGAAGGGAAATGTTACAACATTTAAATACATTAAATATCATTGTGTGCTTCCAAATTTGTGATTGGAAAATGAAACAGATTGAAGAAGAACCAAATATGGACCTGATGTGTTTTAGTTAAAAAAAAAAATTAGGGATGCACGATATTAATTAGACAGATCAATTATCAGATGATGTGGGTAAAAATAAATGTATTGGTCTGGTTGATAATATTTGGGCTGCTTCCTTCTTAGATACCGAGGTGGTATTTAGTTTTAACTACAAAAATGTGATGTCAGGACTGATGTTTGCTATTATACTTCAAACCAGAACTACTAAAATATCAGTTTCATCAGCTGATCTTAGATTTTCTATATTTATGATACCCAAACTGCAGATTATATAATACATAATAATATAAAAATGTTTATCGGTAGCTGTATCGGAATCAGCCATGAGAAGGAATTAATTATTGGTTATTGGTATAAGTTTAATTTTTCATAACAATCATCCCTTAAAATGCTTCATACAAAGAAATCTGAGGTAAAGAATATATAGTAACACTGAGAATTATACAACAACCAAGATATGTAATATTTATAATACTGTATTATATGATCTTGTAGCACATTTTATAAAATGGAATGAATGTGAGTGTTCATGTGAACACATAAATATAAGATTACAGTTTGTTGTTCTGGGTCCACTTGATGAATAGTCCTAGCATGGCGAGATGACGAGAGCTTTACCAGCACAATCAGTTTCACTTTACTGCTTTTTATCTGATTTATTCAGTGGATCTTATTTCTTTTGTCGCTTTAGGTGACTATGCAGCTGTTTTACATCATTTTTCCAGACAGGATGTCAATGATCCAAAAAAATGTTTATGTCACTACTGTTGTCAATTAAAGCAATCAAACAAGAGAAAGCTGAAAAAATTAAAACTTGGTAGTGGTTAAGAGGAAATCGTGGCTTAAATGGGTAAGGTGCTGACTGTTAATCTAAAGACCAAGAAAACTTGGGTTCAAACCCTACCACTGCCAGCCAGTACTACATCCACCATATTGACACGTGACATACGACGTCATAATCACACAAATTTAAAGTCAGATAATTTTGAACTAGTGCAGTTTAACTCCAACAAACAATGTTATTTTCTTTAAATCACTTGCTGTTGCCGCTTGCCGTCTCTTTCCGTAAACGAGGAGTCGTCTCTCCTGTGGCCCCATGGGATAGTAAATTGTACATTGTATGAGTGCTTCAAAATCCGGGCTGTAGTAGGAACTAACTTTTTGTGCACTGTAAGTCTCATAGATTCAGAACATATGATTCAGAAAGCGGTAGCTCAGTGGTTAAGGTGTTGGACTCCTCACCATAAGTTTAATTCCCAGTATTACCAAATTACCACTGTTGGGCCCCTGAGTAAGGCTTTAACCTCCAATTTCCTAAGTGTATATATGAAATAAATCTCACTGGATAAGGCTGTCTGCCAAATGCTAGTGATGTAAATGTACTTGCCTACTGTATAATAAGGTATGTGATTTCGAGCCACCAGAAAAACCTGTACTTTTGTTTGAGAAAATAAACTTCTACATATGTTCCTATGCTAAATGCTTTAACCCGATTGTATTAATGTCAGACACGCTATGAGAAAGATTTATTTACACACTAAATATATTGGGACACCTGACCATTACACCTACAGTACATGCTTTAACCTGATTTAATCACACTTTTGAAAAGGCTATCCATTCGATTGTAGCGTAGCGTTGGTGAGCCTCTTATTTCAACTGAAGGGATAAAGCAATGCTCCAACATCCCAGTCACAATTCTCTATTATTACAGTTATGAAATTTCACCAAATTTGCCCTTTTTTGATAATAGTTAGGTGTGTTGTTTTGGATTTTGTCCTTTGGAACTACATACCTGCTCTTTGTCTTGGCTCCAGTTGATTGCGTCTAGACTATGTTCCATCTCTGAAAGCAAGGATGTGTTTGCATCAGTGGTTCTCTGAAAGGAAACCTCTTCCTCTAGTTCCTCTATCTGAGACTGCAGATCTTGTACTTTGCCTTTCCCAAGCTCCACTTCCTGCCAGGCGTCTGCTAGCTATACAAAGATTTATTAACATGTATTAACATTTCTGTTCTTTTACTGAATGTTAATATAAAACTTTACATGCTTTGCTGTTGTCCAGTACAATTAAAAAATATTTCATATGTGTAATTATGATGTCAGAAAATCAAAAGCATTCCTAGGCCATGTCCTAATACCCACACTTTCACACTTTGCTTAAGGATATTAGAAATTATCTGGTGATGTGACATTACAAACCAATGATGAAAAAAAGCAGATAAGTGGAGCGGTTTTGGTGGACTATTGGAATAGTTTTGCGACAATGATGTAGCAATGACGCTTGATGCCAATGACGGGCAGTGCATTTGGTAGCTGGGCCTTCAGTGGGGATTTACCCGACTGATACACCTTTTAATACCCCCACTATCACGTCACAGTTATAGAAACACCCTTTAAAACCATTTTTTTGTTATCCAAACCTCTACACTACAACCACAACTGTACCACATACTGCAACATCTGGAACAGTTCAGAATCAATATTTATCTTAATATTAATATAACATGACAAAAACATAAAAACATTTAAGAAAAAATATATAATACAAATAAAGGCTGTAAATCAGCGTTACCTAACATCAAACATCCACATACACATACTGGAAACAGTGCAGCATAAGAAACACTACAAAATGAAGAGAAAAAACTGGGAAATAAATTAGTACAATTTAATAGAACAAATATTAGAATTTAGGTTGTAAATGTAGGTCAGTGATTCTGATAATTGTTTAGGCAGCAGAGAAGGACATACTGGCCCTGACTACACATAACTGTTTAACACGGATGGGTGATGTGCCTTAAAACGTCCCAATTCAACATGTAGGCGCGCTTGTTCCCTTGCACACTTATCAACTACAGTGTGCACGTCTAAAATTGCACACTTTGTGAAAGGCTTTAGGGTGTAGTGTGGGGATAAGGACAGGGCCATTGCAAACAAGTCTTAAGGGAGAAAAACCCATTTGTTCGTTAAACTGGTAAAGATAATAATGACTGTGCATGTGTGTTTGTGTGTGTGTTGTGCACCTGCTGTGTTTGTGTATCAATCTGTTGCTCCTGAAGGGCCAGCTGTGTGTATAGCGAGGACATGCTGTCTCTAAGCCCGTTGTTCTCTTTGCACACTGCCCCTATCCGCTGCTCCAGAGACTGTTCTTGCTGTGTCAGATGTTGAACCTAGACATACACACACACACACACACACACACACAAATCAATCTTTTCACAGGAACTAATTCCCATAATGGTGTACTGTGATCCCACTGAGCAGCTCCTGTTTTATTATACGAAACCATCTCTATCAGCAGCAGCTTTTTAAGTGTTTTAAGTGGGGCAAGGGTGGCTCAAATGGTTAAGGTGCTGAAGTTGTTGTTAATCTGAAGACCAGAAACACCTGGATTCAAGCCCCACCTCCGGCAAGTCAACCACTGTTGGGTCCCCTTGAGCAAGACCCTTAACCCTTAACCTTCCTGCTCCAGGGGCGCTGCATCATAGCGACCCTGCGCTCTGACCCCCAACTTAGCTGGATGCCCGCATCTGACCCCAACTTACTAAGATGGGATATGTGAAAAATATTGCCTTATTATCATTGGCTCTGTAGATATAAGTTATTAACATGTACACAACCTTGACACATGACACTTGATATACTTATATACTTTAGATATAAGTTATTAACTGAAATACACACACTGTCTCACAGGGAGTCCTCCAGGTGTTGCTGGTTGTCTGTGTGTGTATAAGGCTGAATATCTCACTTGTTCTTTAAGCACATTGAGCAGTTCTTCATCCTGTGGTCTTGGGTGGCCTCTCCCCTCCAGTTCCTGCTTCAGACTTTGCAGTTCAGCAGTGACGGCCTCTTTCACCTCCATAGCCTACACACACACACACACACACACACATACAAGCTATGTATCAACACCTATTTAAGTAGCAGGTGCTCTATACCCAGTAAACACAGAACAGTTACCCAATGTAAGCGCATGATTCATGTAAGGTTTTTGAAGTAACCCTCTCAGAACATTTTATGAAAACCTAATGAGAACCTATGCAGAACACAACGAGGAGGTGGTAGCTCAGTGGTTAAGACTACTAACCAGAAGATTGTAGATTTGATTCCCAGCAGCACCACTGGGCCTCTGAGCAAGGCCTTTAACCCCCAATTGTTCAGGTGTAAAATTGGAATAACTGTAAGTTGCTCTGGATAAGGACGTCTGTCTACTGCCAGAAATGTTGCCTGTCAGTCTGTACAAACATGATCTCCATGTCACACTGTAGGATCTTAGTCGTCATAATGTCAGACAACAGTCAAAACACATCAAATATGGACGCACACAGGACGACTCGCCCGGGGTTTGACATCATCGATCTGTGACACACGTTCAACCCACGCAAACAAAAACAATCTGTAGTGTTCATACTGTTTATAACATACCTTGATAAAAAAAAACAGACAGACATCATGTGTAGAACAATTCATGGCTAGACACGGGGGGACATTATAGACTACCAATTCTACAAAGCAAACGTTTTTCCCTCTTTTTTTTTAACAAGTTTTTTTTAAACTTTTTAAAATAAACCAAATAAACAAAAACAAAAAGAAAAGTGTCCCTATATAAACAGTTTGTTGATTTTAGAGCTGAATTTATTAATATATATGCAAAAAAAGTACATTCACTTACACACTCAAATGAGTGTTCTAACAAATAATGCTACTTATCAGATTTAGACTCCTTTCGACATTTTTCTAAGGCGGTTTGTTATCAGGTTTTAGCACTCCTGTTGGTTCTTGGTTCGACTGTTGTTATAGAAAAAAGACACACTGCAGGCAAGTGTTACTGACTGAATTTTATCGCTGCTTCCAATAAACTTCTGTTGGTGAACATGTTAAACTAGCGTTTTAGGAGTTCCGAAACACTACCGCTTTAGAGTGTAACACAGTAGCGCAGATTTTAGCCCACGTCAGTTGTTCAAATCGGAGATTAGGTAATTGATTTATATTTAGTCGAAGAACAAGCTATTACACAATGCTACCACCACCATGCTACTGCCACTGTGTGTGAAGGATAAAGAGCAGCGTTTCCTTCATTCAGCTTATAAATACTGCTCTTAAAAACAGATTTGTAAATAAGAATTGACACAGTTATGAAAATTGTGACCACCATTTAGGCGCAACTATAATTAATATCTATCTTTTTCGATAAGATACAATGCTAGCAATAAACAAAGTTATTCCCATTAGGAAGTTCACATCAGTACATACCGTACAGCCAATGGAGGCAACTGTATGATACCGTTTTCCTTTTTTTTTTAAAGATGCCTCATTGACTAAACACCTCATTATTTTCCTTGATAATTTACATTTTATGCAGGAAGTAATGTACCGACTAACTTGGTGACCAGCCAGTAAAAAGAAGTTATGTGTGCTTGTCAACACTAAAACAAAAGGGTGGCCTGATCCTGATTTAGTGCCCCATCATGTCAGTTCCCATCACACACGCTCCAGAGAGGATCAAAGATGGAGTGTGGCATCTTTATCCTGGCAGTGGCACATCATCATGCCACATTAGGCACAGTTGGGGGGGGCTTCAGTGTGTGTGGGTTCAGTTTTTAATCCGATTTAAAGACACACAACGCTATCATGCATCATGTTTCTTTAAATTAATGTAAAGCATTGTTTTTCTCTGAAATTAAGCTGAAATTAGTTAGATTATGGTAAAACACCCTTAGGTGAAAATGCTACCTATAATTGGAATACAGAGAAGACATATTGGTGGTTCATAACAGTTTAGTTCGCATGCTGTTGGGTTCACTGTTCTGCATTAATGCACTAACAGCTGAAATCCCCAGAGTGGTAAAGAGACGCCGGAGGATCAGACAACCCAAGCGTGACTTTGTCCCCAAGGGGCGGATCTTTAGTTTAGGGGTGTGTTTCAATCCAAACCCGAAGCTACAGTGATTTTTCCCCTAAATTTGGATGCACTATTTACATGCTAACATCCTGTTGACGTATTCAGCAGAACTTTATCCTGATAGTAAGATACAAACAAAACTCTATAACAAAAGTGCACAGACGGTCAGAAACAGAGGGAATAAAACAAGGATTACAATGCAAATTATTTGGTTTGATAAGCATTAAAACCTACCAAACGTTCCACCCTGTTGTTATGAATCATGACCTTGAAAGCTAATTATTCACTTTTTTGGACAATCTTGATGTGTTTATAAATAGTATACTTATAGTATAATTATAGGGTTATTTTCATGTAAATACTTTTTCACTTTTAAATGCTTTTTAAACAGTTAAATAAAAAAAATACCAAACAGTTAAATCCAGAGGACAAAAGTTACATAGATGATTAAGGATAATGCAAAGGGGACGTAAAATTAAAAAAGAAGTGTGTAAAGTTTCCCACTAACTCTTGCATACAAGCTATAAATCTATGGGTTTTTTTTTTATTTGTAGTTTTACTACGAATCAAGATTCTCAAGGCTGAGATACCAGACTAACCCTGTCCAGTTTGCTTTCTCCTTTAATATTTATCTCCTTTTGTCAGGAGATGGCGAAGCAGTAAATAATTAAACCTATTTACTTGGTTCTCTATTTGATTTTAAGAAGCTCTGTCCTAAAACGCTATCACAGACACAATACATCACACATGCGCAGCTTTCAGTAGCTGTGCAAGGAAACGACTGGGGATTCTATTAAACGAGTTTTCTCATTTAAAAGAATTGTGTTATGTCTTTCTTTCATCCTTCCTTCCTTCCTTCCCTTCTTTCTTTCTTTCTTTCTTTCTTCTTTCTTTCTTTCTCTCCATCTTCTTCTGTTTGTTTTGAAATAAGTATCGCTAAATCAGCTACTATGCTACCGTGTGTGTATATATTGACACAGGCTGAGAGTAACATCATATATTTCCCTTTCAGTGACACTCAAACAGCAGCTCGACAACGGCGTAATGGTGCAACTGAGCTGCTAGTATGTGAGAATGTCAGGATGTTTATGGGCTAAAAGGCCAACCTATGCACAGAGTGTGACATCCACATGCAGCTCCCGAGTGTCTGCGCTCACTGGTACGGACAGATAGCACATTCCTGACCTTCCTGCTGTCCTCAACCCATTCTGACTTCTTACCTCCCTAAACTCCTTCATATTTCTGCACTAGATAAAGAGTGGCCAAATCACTGATTAATCTCAGGACAACATTCTCTCTTTCTCTCTCTTTCTGTTTCTGTATATATCTCTCTCTCTCTTTTTCTGTTCCTATGTACCTCTCTCTCTCTCTCTCTCTCTCTCTCTCTCTCTCTCTCTGTTTTCTGTTTCTATGTACCTCTCTCTCATCTATCTATCTATCTATCTATCTATCTATCTATCTTCCTCTCTCTCTCGCTATCTGTCACACTCTGTCGTTCTCTGACTCTCTTTGTCTCTTTTCTCTCTCTCTTTATATATATCTATATCTGTATCTATATATAGTATCATATATATATATATATATATATATATATATATATATATATATATATATATATACACACACAGACACATATACATACATACATACATATACATACATACATATATACATCTCTACATACACAGAAGATTCCAAACTTACCTTCTCAGGCACATTGGAAATCAAGAAGCCGCCATTCACTACATCCGGTAATAGTGAACTTTCTATCCAGCCGCTCAAATTGGTAATATTATAATTATGATTTAGGCTGCCGTCCAACCGCCCGTTTAATGTGCTCAGAATCTGCGACTTGTCCATGGTGAAGTCAGAACGCAAATGGGCCACTTTCTCCTCCCCACGACTCGGGAGATGGAATGATTCTTGTAAACACCCAAGTTTCCTTGAACTTTGATTTCTGGCAAAAGCCTGCTGTGCGAGCTGTGTTAGGAATTACACCAGGAAACATGTGTGAATGTGTGACAGTGCAACAAAGCCACAGGCATTGAAAGAAAAAAAAAAAAACCAAAGCCCTGTTCTGTTTTTTTGTTTCTAGTCTGATTACTCAAATGAAACAGATAAGACGTCCTGGTGAGCTTGAACAAGGATTCGGTGATATGAGCTGATGTACTGTTCGAGTTCTGACCTTGGCAGGAGTGAACTTTTCTGGGATTAGATAAGAATTAAGAAGTACAGATAGTAAGACATGACGAGTTGATTTCTTTCACTATTTTCAAATGTCCCACATACTTCCTAAATTGTCTCATAGCCTGCAAGGAAGCAGGAAGGAGAAAACTCGTGCACCTGACAGTAAACACAAAAAAACCTTGCTCTCTTTCTCTAGAAGTATGACTACATACCTTAATTACTCATATAACCTTTCACCCTATTTTTTTTTTCTTTCTATAAATAAGAGCTATTTCTTTTTGTTTAATAGCCTCTCAATAGATTCAATGCTGAGTAATGCCACTCCTTATCTATTATGTGCTTTTTAGTGCAGAAAGCACAGCTGGGAGTGATGTTGGC
This sequence comes from Bagarius yarrelli, assembly GCA_005784505.1. NCBI lineage: Eukaryota > Metazoa > Chordata > Actinopteri > Siluriformes > Sisoridae > Bagarius > Bagarius yarrelli. The sequence goes on along the minus strand of VCAZ01000076.1, from coordinate 1,225,065 downwards.
AGTGCTATGGTTCTGTGTGTCCTCAGGGCAGAAAAGTGAGTCAGACTGGGGCATTTTCTCACTCCTGTTTCTAGTGCTGTAATTACTTGAACAACCGGGGCAGTTGGTTTCGAGTCAGCATATTTGTTCTATTCCGGGATATCCTCCGGTTAGTATTTAGAACAAGAATCTTAAACACAGGGTCTGTGATTTGGTTCAAAAACAAGTCTCAATAGCACTCATAACCTTAATTACCCTTATATTCTGTGGAAGGTGTAAAAAAAAAAAAAACGTTGTCCAATCAAATTATTTGGTTTGAACATTATGAGGTTTTTTTGTTCGTTATACTTATAGTTTGTGTAGTTTGTATATCTTTATGAGTTAGTGTAACTCCAGCAGCAGCGTGTAATCTGGGATTATTTTTAGTACTGTTACTAACTTTATTATGACGTTTTCTGATATACTGTAGTAATTTCAGCTCTGGTCATCTGTGCAAGTTTATATGTTCAGAAGTTGTGGGTTTGGACCACAAGGGAGGGACGCAAACTTTCAGTGGTATCAGGCTATCGTTAGCATTTTCCAAAATGTCTTATTGCAGCATTAAAAAGGACATGAATCACTTGGTAAATCTGTGTTCTTAATTTTTTTTTTTCACCAGCAAAAATCTTGACTAAAGTTTAGTCATAACGCTGATTCCCATAATGATGACCACAAACGGTTAAATGTGGGATAAAAACCGTGACATAGGTCTGTAATTAAATTCCAAAGAAAGAGGTCACCGTGGGCAGCGTGCCAACTCATTACAATGAATAATCACACAATACAGATGGATGAGGAAACCAGAATATCCAGACGACCCTCCTAAAACATGGAGAACACATATACGCTTCATGCACACATGGGCAGATGTGGGAATTATACCCTTAACCATAAAGGTGCCAACCAATGTGTCATCCTCCCTCAGGCAGAAACAATAAGGATATCGCTAAAACAGACTGTGTAGTAGTGACATCACTAATTATTTAGAGTGTAACCTCATAGAAATGTGTGTCATGACACAGTTATTAAATTCTCCTTTTTATTTAACTCATAGCAGTCGATAAATAAAAATTCCACAATAAACTGCAAACCGGCATAAACAGGAGCTCTCGATTTATCAAGAAAGTAGTCGCTCTCACCTCCTGAAGCTGTTCCTGAAACTGCTGACTGATCCGATTGTGTTGTTCTTCACTTAGACTTTTCCCTCTCTCTGTCTCGCTCAGTTGCCGTGTCAGTCGTTCAGACTGAGCATTGAGCATCCGGATGTCCCGCTCCAACTCTAGCACCTGACTCTCCCACTGAGCTCGGCATCCCTGTAGCTTGAGTCTCAGGTCGTGTCTGTCCTGCTCCAGCTCCTGTAGAAGAGGGAGGAGAGACAGGGTTAATCAAACACTTAACCTCTCTTCCATTAGATGACTTACTAATTCAGGAATGGCTTTCAATAAAGTAATAGAAATATACAGTAAAATGTATTTTGAACAACGATTTTATTCATCAGATATCTTCAGGAGTACAGACACAGATATTACTAAAAGATGGTTATAAATATAGGCTGGGTGGTATAATTATATATATCGACCGCGGAATAAATTGTCAACCACAATAGATTTTTTTAATTCTGTGTATACAGCTACATGGCTAACTCACATGCAGTGTGCCTGAATCTGAGCAGGACCAGGGCTGGCAAAATTGCTATCTTCACGTCCAGGGGCTATTGTGTCTTCTAGTTAAGCTACCAAAAACCCTGCTCATCAGGCTAACATATACAGAGGAAAATATATTTCAATGCTTACGTTTTGTCACGGATATATTCAGGTAATTATGTCTGTAATTTTCGTGTATCAGGGAGACAATATCAATATGTGAGATATGAAACCCGCTGTTATTTTACTCTTACTTTTAATCTGTGAGTGCGCAAACTGCATATACGGCGTGTCAGTAATTATTTTAAAAGATATTCGTCAGTGACTCTCTGGAACAACAAAAACCGAAGAGTCCCTAACTAAAGAACTAGCAGCAAATTAAAATTTTGTTCTGAAGTCGCTGTATGTGAGACTGAGGGCAGCGCGGGGAGTCAAAATCATGGAGAACTCAAAACAAACAGATGAGGATTTTTATAAAAGTGTTTACTTGTGTATATTTTCATATTTAAGATTTTTATTTAAGTGGTATTTGTTTTATACCTGTGATTTTTTTTATTTAGGAAAGTTAATAATAACAATGCTAATCAAAGATTACATTTCTTTTACTTTCATTTATTTACAAGAACTAAATAAAAGGAAAAAAGTCTTAATCAACTCTTAAGTATTTAAGTTTATTAATTATATAAAGCCATCTTGGTTAATTTTTCAGAATAACTACCTTTAGAAAACAATATCGTGAAATATACCATTACCCTGACTCATACTGGGGAATAGAATTTTGATCAAATCGCCCGCCCTTCTTGTACAGACAATTCTATTAATTTATATCTATCTATCTATCTATCTATCTATCTATCTATCTATCTATCTATTCCCCACTCTCTCTCTCTCTCTCTCTCTCTCTCTCTCTCTCTCTATATATATATATATATATATATATATATATATATATATATATATATATATATATATATATATATATATATATATATGTAATAAATACACTAAAACACTATATATATATATATATATATATATATATCTAGATATATATTTATATATATAGATATATATATATATATATATATATATATATATAGATATATATTCAGTGTTTTTATTTTTTTTATTTTATTTTTTTTCCAGATTATTACTCTATCACACAGTCAAATGCATTCCACTCTATATGGTACTGTGCTCCATGTTGTTCACCAGAAATAACATTTTACTTGTTCAAAGCTTCATGTTATTATTAGTGAAATCATTCTTTCACCAGTCTCTGTCCTTTTTTCCATTTAAACAGAGACAGACAAGAAACACACACACATGATACTGAGAAACTGGAACACAAACACCTCTATCATCGAAACATTTCCATATCAGGAAGCAGTAAAGATACAGCTTTTTCCTCGGACGGTTTCAAAGAGGTGACACTGGAGACTCTTTCATCAACATCAGATTTGAGTATTCAACTGCAATGTGGTATAATATGAAATAAATCGCGAGATCTTTTTACATTAATAATCACTTCTACTACTAATAACAATAATCATAATGATAATGATGATAATGATGATTGTTATTATCGTAAGAATTTTTAGGAAACAAGCACCCAGACTCAGAGACTAACTGCTAACTGTTGCTAACTGTTACTTAAGCAAAGTCGTAAATTTATGCAAAACTCATATTGTGGTTTCAATCATTTATACATTTTAAACCCAGACAGTGGTGAACTTCTCTAACGGACAGGATAAAACAATCTAGAAAGGCATTAGTGTGGCTACATCTTTACATCATTACATCTTTCACATTTTACCAGCTGTCAATGCAATGATCTAAGCCATATCTTGGGAAATTAGACCGATTTTAAAAGAGAAGGAGAAAAAAACTGAATTTGTATGTTATTTGTATGCATGTTAATGTAACTTTGATGAATTTCTGCATAGCCTCAGGTCATGATTCTGAAAATGCCTACAGTGTTTTGTGGCTTATACTTCCTGTTTGGTGGCTGAGTTGTCAGATTTACTGTCCCACTGATGGCAAAAAAGTTTTTAATCACTTTTGATGACAAATTTGGTGATGACTGGAAAGAGTTAGGAAGAACAGCGAAAGAAAAATCAATTGGGGGTTAAGGGTCTTGCTCAGGGGCCCAGCAGTGGTGGCTTGGTGGAGCTGGGAATCAAACCCTGGTCTTTCTGGTATCAGTCACCTTAACCACTAAGCCACCACTTCCTTATACAAAAACATAATATAACACAATATGTCATTATAGACACAGAGGCATTTTACATATTGAGGCTAAATATCGTTTTCATTTAAGCAAGAAACCCGTTAACACATAACTCCAAACCTCTGTACCATATACAACATCTGGAACAGTTCAGAATCAATATTTATTTAATAACGTTACAAAAACATCAAAAATGAAATAAAATATATAAAACATTTAAAGGATTTAAGCCAGTGGTACCGGTCGTCAGCACTGGTCTGAAAGTGGTGAATAAACTCATGGACTGAGATAAGCTAGTTATCTTTGGGATTGGCTGAACTCTCCTCACAATGTCTTTTTCTCTCAGAAGACTCCGCCTTAAAAACAGATATTCTCTGTCAGATATTGTGGGTCACAAAATGTTTTGCTAACCATACTTTTAATATAATATAAAATATAATACATATTTTTTGTATAAAAATGTGCAATAACCTTCTACTCTCTTTTTTATTCTTACTTTTTTTTTTTATTTCTATCTTACTTAAAAATGCACAATTAGAAGCTTTTGTCACCAAAATAAATCCTTTTAGTAGGTACAAACCTACTTGGCAATAAAGTGCTCTTAGATTCTGATTCTTTCTCATTCTGAACTGGGCTGAAACAGTTTTACTCTGCTTAACCAATCAGAGGAGAGAGAAATGCTCACGTCATAAAAATCTGATTGGTTAAAGAAACAGTCATTGATAATATTAACCAATGGTCAATCTGCAACTGTTAATATAGTGTAAACTCCATGGGCTACTGATTCTGAAGGCAGATTAGATTAACATGGCAGCACATAGAAACTGAAATCTGATTGGACAAAAAATCTAACATCCACATACACGTACTGGAAGCAGTGCAGCAAGAGAAACATTCTGAAATGAAGAGAATAAACTGTTGGAATAAATTAATACAATTGTATAACAGTAAATGTTGGTCAGCTTCTGATAGTGTTTAGCCCAGCAGAGGAGGCCTTACTGACCCTGACTGCACACCAGTGACAGGATACATTACAGGCTTCATGGTAAAATAAGAACAGATAGCTTTAACAGACAGGGTGGGGTCTGTTGTGGGAAGGGGCAGGGGATTGTTATTTTTTCCTTTGCAACTGCAGTTCACAAGCTGCAGAACATTGTATAAACAGCCAGAAGTAGACATAATATTTGCAGAGATAAAATCGGAAACAGTTTCACTATATAGCAAAAGATCATTCATTTCTAACACTTAGCTCAATTAATTAATCTCAGAATATCTGAATTGTAAATAAAATAGGTTAAGAAATTAATTTATTCATTTTTTTTTTCATCAGTAATCTCTCAATCTTGACCAGGATGTGAAGCCTAGGCCACGAACACCACGTACTAAAGGAACTGACATATAAACTTTAACATACATTAGACAGAGACAATTAACCTGTGTGTATATTTTTATAAGGTAGTGTGTCAATGTCTGAACTGCTAGTATTAATACATATTTAAATTAAGCTTTAAACTGACTTGCATTAATATTTAATTAAAACCAGTCAGTTCGTGTCGAACCACTTCCTCCTCCACTCCTGTAGTTGGCGCTGGCACGAAACAAACATGATGAAAAAAAAAGGGTGTCTCTGGGTTTGTATTTGTTGTATTTTTAAGTAGTGCAACATATTGCAATATGTATCAAACTGCAATATATTGTGATATGCATTGTATTATAAGGCTCTAAACAATACACAGCCTTAATATATACACACATATATACTAGTCAATTTAAAGTGGATCACAACCGTCCTTTTTTTGTAAAGATATTGTTTGGGTTTTTAACCTATATTTATAGGACAAAGGGATGGAATGTGGGAAGATAGAGAGAAAGGTGGGACCGGAAAGGACGTGAATCGAACCCGGGTCATCGGAGCACAACAACTTGCACACATGGGATCAAAACCTTTCATCCAAGGGGCCCAAAATACAAAACATTTTTTTTACAGTTCCACAAGATTAAAATAGTTATAACTAGTATTGATAAACTGTAGTAAATTGTTCAACATTTCCTTATCCTACATGGGCCTGTCATTATAAAAACTGCCTTATTTTTTTAATTTATTTTCATTTTTAATACATTTTGTCACTTAAATCAGGCAATTTCACAGAAACTTTAATTAGTAAAAAGACTTTATTCAAGATCACATTACTGAATTCAACTTGATAAGTTTTTGTAGTTTTATTGCCATAAAGCTGGAAGTGATCTAGAATGTCTCTATGTGCTGTCGTATTGCATTATTCCTATAATAGAACCGAGAGGCCCAAACACTGTTCCAGCTTCAGCTGTATGGAAGAGATGGTTTAGAGATGTTTGGGTTAAAGTGGAAGATCTTGAGTATCCTGTACAGAGATCTGGCTCTGACTCCTTTGCGATAAACACTGACTGAACCTCAGAACTTCTTACCTGACATGAGCTTCAATCCATACATCCACACCACAAAATAGTGTCAGGTGTCCCAGGCGTCCCAATATTTTTGTCTAGACAATCTATAAAAATGATTCTCTCTATGCAGAGATGCAGCTAAGGCGGATGAGAGGGTTGAGTTAGTATAATTCTAAGGGCCCATGCGGTTTGGGGGCCCCCAGAGATCAGTGGTAACAGTGTGGAATGGGTGTAGTAGTGTACCCAACCACATATTCTCTCATAGGGCCTAAAATTTCAGTATGTATGTAAAAAGTGACAGTGTGGGTTAATGTGACTCTCTCCAAAGTAAAAGAAAGAGAAATATAGAGACAGAAATGAGAAATAGACTGTTTCTAAGTCCATGTTATTCTTCCAGGTTGCTAAACAGCTAAACGTCAGCTGCTTTAATTGCTAATTGTAGGAACACAAGGGACTTTCTGACAGAGCAAACGACCTGTGTAAGAAGAGCAGTGAATTACACGAGTAAATAAACCCACAGACATGGTGAGATTCATTTTTAGGGAAATCCTTATCTTTTTTTTTAGTCTTTTATTTTTTAAAATCACTTCATTTTCCATTGGCTCCGCCCCATTACAGCACATGATGACAGGATTGAACAGATTGCTCTTTAAAGCATGATATTAACTCTGTAAATGATTACGCTGAATGTTTATTCATGTGAGCGTAACGTCTCAAGATTTCACAATCGTCCCCTTGAGCTCATCAGCTGTTGCCTAGAAGCACATGTTCTTTCAAGCACAGAAGCTATGTGAGGTCAAAGGTTACTCTTAAGATATATGGCTCCTCCTGTTTATGTAGCGAACAGTGAACGAGGTGTTATTGAGATATTTACTGATCTGAGGTCAGCCAGCGTTGCTCTCTCAGACATATAATCAGGAAGATGTTTTTGAGATTTGTTTGCAATATATATTAAAAGGCAGTGTGATTCTGGATTCCCAAAAAAACATTGTTGATAGTTAAATTCTAATTTTACAGAGTATTTATTTATTTATAATTATTTTTAAAAGACCAAAGTACAGGCCAAAGTTCTCTCCTGGATGTTTTTTATTCATTTTTGTGCATTTAATGTGATGAGATTTAATTTATTGTCTTACTCAAGAGATGCATTTTTTCCTAATCAAATGGTAAAACGTTAGACAGCATCAGTCGTCATGGTTACCAATGAGAAAAATAGATAAAATAATATTTGATGTGAAAAGTGTGAAATAAGTTTTTTTCCTGGATCACGTTTATGTTGTATTAACAAATGTATTAGTTGTTGTTTTTTTATCTATAAGTGAAACAGATGATTAACTGTCATGGTTGACCTATAAGGAAAAATGTTTAAGTAATATTTTGTGCAAAGAATCATTAGAATCATAAGATACAGTAATAAACCATTGCCTTCTTCTTCTTTAAACTGTCATCCAGTCGTTAATGATATTTATTTATTTATTTCACCGTGTAGGTAAATACAGGCAAATAATGATGTAATTGTTTTATATTAACATCATTGTAACCCTTTTTCCTGCACCACAACATTCGATTTTTAGAAATGTATAGAAACCCAGTTTATATTATTATTATTATTTGCATTATAGCGGAAACGCAGTTGCATGTGGTTGTACTTGGTTCGAAAGTTCACAGACTCCCTTTTTTCTCCTCAACATGAACATTAACAAGTGAAACTAATGCAAACTTATTTTTTTCCGCTAGAAATCTGCCTGCTCTGAGATCTGAACTTCACCCCTATCGTTATCTTATGGAAACTCGGACAGGTGCCATAACCGCGCGTCCAACCCTAATTTACGCGCAGTACCAGTTAATCTTACATCTTACCTCTATCTTCTCCGCGTAGTGTTCCTGTAGTTGGTTCTTCTCCTCCTTCAGCTGTCGGTTCTCGGTTAGAAGCGCGTTCCCGAGCTGAGCCGCGAGCACGAGTTCTTCCTCCTTCCTGCGCAGTGCTGCGCGCACCTCGCCTCCGTCTCCATATGGGTAGAAATCCTCCTCTAAATCCAGATCCATTCTGTGCGCCCGAAAACACAGCTCCTCCAGTCGACTCATAATGCACCCATAAACAGTTCGGGTGGAGATGTAAAGCTTTACAAGATCAGTATGAAGCTTCTCAGTAGTTCAGCCTGAGGGTAAATGAGGCAGGGAGGTGAAGGGATGAAAGGAAAGTCCTAACCTTCAACGGTGAGAGGAAAAAAAACCAGGGGCAGGACCTGTCACACACAGGTGGCGGTGTGTGTTACATTGAACCCAACTCCATACCACAGGGAATGAGATTAAGGCAAGGTTGCCAAGGTTCATATGCACAAAGAAGTCCAAAAGTCAAACTACAAATAATTTATTTTACAATTAAAATGAAAAGTCTTATAATTCAAGACAGGAAGGAGAATAAATGTGTAAAATTTCTTTAAAAAGTTCTATTTCACCTTGATAGTAACAGAAATATAAACAACTTGGCAAAAAGTTATATATTTTCCATATAATTTATATCTTTTAATGTAACTTTATAATTAATTGGTATAAACTAAGACAGTTTAATTCTTCATTCATTTATTAGCACACCAAATTCAAATACCTGAAAATTGCTGATCCAATCTGGCAACCCTTGCTATTCTAATATAAAGCAGGTACAATGTGACAGTTTGTTAATAATAAATCTAAGCTAGCTTTTGTGGGCATTTAATTTTCTGGGGATAAACTTGGTAAAGAACATAAGACGATTAACAAACCTAATCTTTTTTGCTCAAGCACAGGCTTAAGTTCCCCAAGGTCATTAAGTCTCTGATAAAACCAGCATGGTTGCTGGTATTTTTTGAATTGTCACTGGGTAACTCTGTGGTTGCTGTCAAGGTCAGGGGTCAGGGGCCAGAGTCTGTTTTATGTAGATATTATCAGGGTGTGAATAAAGCAGGATAGCATCATGACGCATGACATGCTTATTGTATTTAAGAGACCCCACGCGTCTGTACATATGGCCTGGGGTTAGAATCCCCGCCCCCCGTTTGAGCTGTCTGCCCGGCCATTATGTGCCTATTGTAACTAAACAGTTTGCAACCTTCTAAAGAAAAGACACAGATTGTGAAGCACGAACAAAATCAATACAAGGAGTGTTTTATTAGACGAAACTTTTAGAACCAAGAACCAGGAAACCAAACATATCCTGCTGGGGTTTTTCCCCAAACATCTTAAACAAGTCATTTATGACTTACTGTATAAGGACAAACACTTACTAAGCATTTTGTTATTAACACTCATTTATCCAAAGCGACTTAAATTATAGAACTGAGCAATTAGGGGGTTACTTAGGAGTCCAGCAGTGGTAACTTGGTGGTGCTGGGAATCAAACCCGGTTAGCAGTTCAACACTTTAACCACTGCGCTACCAATTAATCCATACAACTACTACAAGTAACAGCAGTGCGGTGCCTGGTTGTTTGTACCAGATGGGCTGGTTTGAGCATATCCATAACTGATCTGCTCTGGGAAAACAAAAAACAGTAAGTGGTTAACAGTTTTATGGGTGGAAACGCTCAAATGCTCACTCAAATGCTAACTACTGTGGTGAGCAGTCGCGCTGGCTGTACAATACATACAACCCAGATTGTGTAAATATGACCATTTCCCACTAACCTTCATCCTCAACAAGGTGAGTCTCATCAACTTCTATTACAACAAACTGAAACACTGGCAATACTTTTTTTTTGCACCATATTAGACAACACAACTCTCAGGGGAGCTGCAGCTTCTGATCAGCCATCTGTCATCGACAGACCAGTCACAGTTAAAGCCAACAAGATTTTTTTTTTGTTCTTTGGTCTAATGGTTAATGCAAACAGTAACTGAAACTCATACATTTGGCTAAGTGGATTGTGAGTGCAGAGCACAAGGTGGAAGGTTTGTGGACATCATCTACAAAGGTCTGAAGCAAACAGTTTTTTGCATTACATTATTTCCTTTACTGAAACTAAGAGACTCAAACACAGTTCCAACATGACTATTTTCTTGTGGACAAAGGTCCTAAGATCAATGAAGACATGCTGTGTTCTGATGTAGAGGAAGTCGAGAGGAACCAGAACACTGCTCGCACCCCAGTCGTCCTCAACCAAGATTACTTTCTTATCTCATAATAGCATTGAGTCTAAACAACCCCCCCCAATGCACAGTGGAAAATCTTTCTAGACGTGTGAAGGTTATAAAGGAGTAAAAGACTAAGACTAAAGCTGGAATAGAATAATTAATGAAAATACATAAGGATGTGAAAGTTAGGTGTCTCAATACTTTAGGCTATGAAGTGTATAGCCAAAATATGTTGACGGTGATACATATGAGGACTCACTTATGTAAAAGTCATATGTCCAAGATGCTAAGTTTAGATTTTTATTTGATTAATTTCAATGTGATGTCACAGGATAAAAAACATTCATTATTATCAGAGGTTCAAGCTTATAGTTCTAAAACCCTGCTGGAACTGTAAGGATTATTATTAATTCATTCAACTTCTATACCTGATTACTCAGGTAATTCAGGGTCACAGAGATCTGCTGAAGTCTATCCCAGCCTCTCTGAAGGGGGAAAAGGCAGGATGGAGACACCCTGGACATGTCGCCACTCTATCAAAGGTCCACACACACTCACACCTATGGGCAATTTAGAATCAACCTAATACATGTTTTTGGACTGTGGGAGGAAACCGCAGAACCTGGAGTAAACCCACGCGAACACAGGGAGGAACATGCAAACTTGAGTAATCACTGCTTGCAGCTATATTAATTTTTTTTATTACAGTGAGTAAATAAAAATATGAAACCAGGTAAAAATCCCTATAGGAAAATACTCTAATTAAAAAACATAATCCACAATGAACACATTTGTCAGAGAGCAATAGCTTCCCGGTAAGCCGTTTTTATAAAGCTGCTAGGAGCAGTGCTGACATCTAGTGGTACAGTCTACACACTACAACTTTCAACTACACAACGATTTGCTACAGTTCCTCGGGTTTTGGTAAGTATTTAGTCAAACTTTTATTAGTTATGTTTCCATTTAAAGATGCGAATTAAATTTAGGTTTTTTAAACCTGGAATATCAAATAAAAAAACAACATGAATAAAGCAAACCAGCGCCAAAATAAATATCAACTCTACTTTTCTGTACCTATCTATTTACCTATCTATCCATCTATCTATTCTACTATCTATCTATCTATCTATCTATCTATCCATCTACCTCGTCTACCCAAACATACCCATCACTTAACCCTATTTTTGTCATTACATGATCTGTTGAAGGAAACTCGCTTAAATTTAAGAATCTTTTTTAATTACTAATTTTTGAATTATTTTGAATACTAAAAAATAAAAAAAAAGCAATACAATAACAAAAACGTATTTATAAAAACCAAACACACATTGAATCCTGTTTCTCCTCCTTACATGGTTTACAATAAAACCACACAGTGCATTACTAAAATGGAGCTTGTTTCTTTATTTTTTTATTCAATATTTTTTTTCCAAACATGTACACAGGGGTTTTATTGTTACAGTATATACTGTACATAATACACATTTGTGTTTAGAACATTGTCTAAAAAGTCAAGGGCATGGGATATGGCTGCTGTGCGTTTTAAGATTTCTAAACATCAGTCATGTTCTGTCACAAATCCACACTGGTGAGAGAGGGGGGTGGATTTAAGCTAAACAATCGTACGATATGGGGGGGGGGGGCGTTACAGCTATATCCAGTGTACTTCAGTCGAGCGGGATGGAAGTAGAAACACAGATCGACAGTGGAGCGTCACAATACCGAAGAAACGTAGAGAGTTTTAAATTCGAGTAACTGCAGGGAGGAAAATTTAGGTTGTGTGTATGTGTGTGTGTGTTTAGGCTCTACAACTGTCTCATTTATACTCGAGTTGATCCAGCTGTACAGTAGAGAGAGACACACGATGGCAGTTGAATAGGAAAACTAAGTAGCACGAAATGATTTCACTGCTACGGAATCATGGAAACACACAGTGTCGTCCCTCATAACAAAATGAGACAAATGCAGTTTACACAGGAGGACAAATTCAGGATTGTGATGCATTGAGCTGCTTATCGGCATTTGTTCTAAGAGCAGGGCGTAAAACTTAACAAAATCTTTCTCCAAGCCGTTCGCTACACATGACCCCAGGTCTTTGGTACAGTCCAGCTTATTGTGTTCTACAGCTCAGAAATTAACTGCAAATACTGGATTAAAAAAAAAAATACAAGTTTACATTGGTGAAAAAACACGAATGGGAATACGGACTGATGCATATAATTATTAAAAAGGTTTGTTTTTTCTCTTTCTTTAAACTAGGCACATTTAAGTGGTCTTCTCCTTGGTTAGACCAAGAAGTGACTGATCACTTTAGAACTTGTGCATTAGAAGACCAACTGCTAGATATATATATATATATATAAAAAAAAACTTAGATGGGAATGACATAAGTAACAGAGTGGAGGGACTGGTGTGGACTTGAGAGAGTAACTGCTGCTAAGTGCTGGCCGAAGCCTCTACATCATTCCCAACTGCAGGAGCGAGTTGGCGTATGCCATGGGCTTAACATTCGGATGAGGCTGTGGAGACAAAAACAAAACAAAACATGCAGTTAAGTGTTCAATCCGTGACTATCACAACTGCAAGTCTAGAAGTAACACTGTAATGTTCATGCAGGTAAATAAAACTAAATCTTCACGTGATCAGTAGCTACAACCCAAATAAAAATACTTTAATTTTATGGTGGTTATTTATTCATAATGTCCTCCATAGTTTAGTTTAGATCGTTTGGCACAATTACAGCCTGATTCATTTTTTTAAAAAATGTTTTAATTTAGTAACAACGAACATAACAGATTCCAAATAACGCCAGCAAACATTAACATCATTTCCCCGTTTGATTGTGAGTGATGTCACTCCTGAATACCAACACGCCCTATTGTATTTTCCCGCCCTGACACTGATTGACAGGTTTCAGGTTTTTGCAATTGCAAAAGGGGTTTGGGATTTTATTTGAGTTTTGGCAGTCAGGATGCTTTCAAGGAATGCAAAAATGTTATTAGTTTGCAATTGTATTTGGATTATTGCACAATTTAATCAGTCCACATATAGAATTATGTATATAATTCCGCTTAAAAACTGTCTGCAATAAACTTCTACACAAGATGAAATAACGATTTAAGGATAATAGTATTGTGGCACCACCTAGTGGGTGATATATAGAATTACAGTCTGTTAGGTCTAATCATTGTATTTCACACGGCGATTTTTATGGTAAGAGAAAATAGTAAAGGTGAAAAATTTCACATTTAATTTCAAAATATAAAAATATGTAGTTTAAAATCAACCTCAAAACCCTCTTTTTTATGGGGCATCTTTATTTGATTAATTAAATTTTTTTTCAATTGTTTTTCACACCAGGAAACTATTCAATTATGAATATAAATGATGAATGTATTAGGGTATAAGATGTTTAAATATGAGCGCTAACTGTTTTTTTGCATTAATAAAAGCTTTTCTGGAATAAGGAACCAAAGTGAATACATCTCAAGGTTAAAAAAAGTGAAAAAATAAAATATAATCCTAATCAAAAAAGATGTAATAGCTGAAGTGTATTAACAAGTAAACATACTAACCACAGCAGTGAACTGGTGGAATTCAGGCTTGAGGTCAGATCCCCTGAGGTGAATGTAGGCTCCCTTGTTACCCATCTGGTCACTGCAGGCAGACAGACGAGGACAGGATCAGATCACCATAGACAATGTGAAGCTGACAATCACGTCACGTTGAATTATGAGTAACCTTGTGGCGCAGATGGGATGTGACCGATTGTGTAATCAAGAAAAACAGCACAACGATTTTAATATTTCGAGATCGGTTTTAAACCTCATTTATACGTGGAAATAAACCGGATATGAATCGGATAGGTGCGTAAGCGCCTGCCATGTAACCAGACAGATTAGATTTTTACCCGTCAATGCGAGTCCATCGTCATTAAAAAAGCGACGGTTGTTAGATATTGGATGTTAGTCAGTTTTAAAAGATGATGTAAGAGGATATAGTCACAAAATTGGAATTAGGCATCAAGATCTGCAGTGTAAATGCCCACTTTCACACTGAGCAATGGGGCCCCTCAGGGCTGTATGCTTAGACCACTGTTGTTGCCTCATGACTGTAGCAATACACAACTTAAATCACATCGTTAAGTTCGCAGATCACACGACCGTGATGGGTTTCATCATCAAGAACGTCGAGTCAGCATACAGAGGGGAGGTACAACAGCTAACAGCCGGGTGTGGAGACAACAACCTGTCTCTGAACGTCAACAAAACTAGATAGTAGTTGTTGAGTTCAGAAGAGCAGAAAAGCACATTTCCCACCCCTATCCTGATCATGTTCTACAGAAGAACAGAGCATCACTGCCGTTTTTGTGTAGTTCAGTGTTGTTTTTAATAGAACTATGGTCCTAGAGAAGTGCTGTTCATTTCACTGTCTACTGTGGCTGCTATGTATGAAATAGATGCAATGACAATAAAAGCTTCTTGAATTGACTATAACTATTTTAAGGAATATAACTGTGGAGCACCGTACCAGTAGTTGGGCGCTGAGAACACTGTGATGCACTTCCCTGAGTGAGTGACCTCATAGCCCTCGGCTTTCACCTCATGACTGCGTATGATGTACTGCAGTTTGTTTTGTTCCAGGAAACGTTCAGTGACGTCAGGTCCGAACTGACAGCTCACGCCACGCTTGCTGATAGAACGTCCGTTCTGAAACGCATTCAGGTAAATTAGGTTATAAATGTTTATTGAGAAAAAAAAACACTCGGCCTGTCAGTCAAATGTCATTTATGATTTTTTATTATATTATCCACTTTTTATTATATTTATTAAATTATCCACCAACTATGTCAGTTCATTGCCTTCAAGATTATAATTACTTATTAATGTATTAAAATTATATTATCTTATGCTGAGTTCACACTGTAGATTATATCCCTGATTTTTACTTGCAGACAGATTTTGCGAACTCGCCGAGGAATCCTCGAATTTGCTGCTCATGCACGCGAGTGACAATTGCGCAGTGTGAACTACCAAAGACACCTTTGAAAGGACTTGCTGAGGGATTGTCAAGGCCTTGAAATATTTGGCATGCTAAACATCTGGACCTGTCAGAAATGCAAAATCTGTTCAATGAAAACCCGTTTCACACTTCAGGATCTTGAATCACAGACAGGTCCAGATATTTCGCAGGTCTCTGCGATTGCCTTGCATGGTTTTCACTCTCGTGCACGATTTCAGGCATTCCTCTTTAAGTCCACAAAAACTGTTGGCAAGTCAAAATCATGGCTGAAATCGTGCAGTGTGAACTGGCTGCGAAATCTAATGTGCCAGGCATTCTGGCAGGAGACAAATCACATGCTGTCTTACTCTTATAGGTGAAAATTTTACATTTACATTTGCATAAAGTTAAACCTTTTACGAATCAGGATGTCTACAGAGTTTAACAAGTTAAATGTCAAACTTTTATTTTAACCAACATATATAAAATTAAGACCACCAAATGTTTATATACATTTTCAGGCACCGGTTTCAACCACTACGGGAGTTCATCATTCTCGAGTCATTTCTAATTAAACCGGCTTTTACCCCTTTGCAGCTACCCGTAGTTTAAACTGCTACCTCAATTCTTTTAGACGATGCATAAACTACAGCTGGGGAAAACTACAGCTGGTATGTCCAATGACTGTAAACAGTCACTGTTTTTTTTTGCAGTAATATAACCAAATTATTTAAGACCTATCGAATGGCTTTTTTTTATAAAGAAAAACCTAAGACCTTTTAAGCACCAAAGGCCACCCTGTTGGTGCTAAATGAACAGGGTCCATCTGCAGTAACTCACTGTACTGTATGTGTAAGTGTGACTTAAGAACTACGGCCTCATTTTAAGTGAATTGTTGTGAAAGAGACAAGTACCTGGTTTGTGGGTGGCGTTATTAACTGTGTAACCCTAAGCCAATTTTTTTAGCAGAGCAAATTAGCAGAGACTCTGCCTTAAAATGAATGTAAAGACTAACCTGTGGCTGAGGATCTGACCACAGGAGATCACACATAGGACCTGGAGATTTGATAAGACATTTACAAATGAGGTAAGGGGGAAGAAGCAAAACTATATATTTGTTTCATTCTGACCGAGCAGCTGGATTTCTTACCCGAGTCTGGTGGCTGTCTGTTTCTGTCGATCTTTCTGAGATCATCTAAGGTCACACCATCTTCACTAAACAGTCCTCCGTGCATTACCTGAAACCCAGGGTGTACAATGAAATCTAGTGATCTAGTTTATCCAATGGGGTATCAAAATGTTTCCATACACACCACCTGCCACAGATGGCAGCACAGGACCACATGCTTCAGTCACATGGAGCACATTTTATAGATTTCATGATAACCCTCTTAGTGACTGGGTAGATTATTTGCTCCTGGATTATAAATTAGATTTAACGTTTTATAATTGCCCTTAATCATTAACCCCTAAAGTTATTGTCTAACACTTACAAAATGGTTAATATAAATGAACATAAATTAGCTTTATCCACAACTTCAACGTAAAAATGATATTTTTCAATAATTTTCTGCCGCTGACCGTAACTGACAATTACAAGCATTTATTTTATTTTTTTTCTTAAACCGTTGCTCACCAGCACTTTGTTGTTGATGCACTGCGCGAGTGGAAGCCACTGAAAGACCTCGCTGAACAGTTGGAACATCTGTGCTGTGTACTTGGCCTTGACTTCGCCTTCGAAACCGTACATCTGATTCATGTTATCAGTTTCATGGTTACCTGGGGATTGACTGGCGGTTACTCGATTGCTCTGAACAAAAGTGTGTGTGTGTGTTTATTTAAAATGCTGAAATAAAATGAAGGCGGGGCAAACCTCTTAATACGTGAAAGTGGTCTGGGTAAAGAAGCTTGAAACCAAAAAGGGTGAGAATGACCTCTAGTGAAAACGAGCCGCGGTCCACAAAGTCACCGTTAAACAGCTGCAGTTGGTGGTTAAGGGTCATTAATGTGAAACAATAAGAGTGTGAATAGACACCACATCTTAATAATAATCCTGATATTAATCAATCTTCATTTAAATTTCATACACACACAATATTAATAATCAATTTACCACTAAAACAAAAAGTAAAACGTTTGGAAACAAAATATAAAGTCAATCTATTATTCAGCCTAGATCTTAATTTCATCATATTGTTGGCAGACATTATTTAACTTTAAATTTTCATTTACGGGAATTTGGTAGACGTCCTGATCCAGAGCGACTTACACTTATCTCTTTTATACAACTGAGCTATTTGGGGTTGCTCAGGGGCCCAACAGTGGCAACCTGGTGGTGCTGAGAATCAAACCCTGGATTGTGAGGGTCAAAGCCAGCGAGCGAAAGTTCTTTCTTTCTTGCTTTACATTACGTTGCAGGATAAAGCCACAAAAAAGTCCATTCCAAAAGCATGAAGGATGCCAAATTTATAGTAAGTGAAACAAAACTATTAGTCCATCATGTTAGCTAGATTACTTCAAATCAAGTGTATTAGCATTGCTACACCTTGGATAAAATAGCAGGAATCACCGTGTTTGGCTGTAAGTAGAAATTAAGACGCAGTCGAAAATACAGAGAAAAAAATTTTTTTTTCTTGCTTTACATTGAAAAAACAGTTTTTTACTTTTAACATTTAATTTATAATTGTAAAGTTTGGAATCTTCTTTAATCTGATTGGCATCAGTAATCAGGTCATGGATCCAGATGTGGATCATCTGTTCATTGTTACAACCTCATTTCGACTCCAGCTGCGTCAACCGTCATATCACATTTATAACATTCCCAAACAGAATCTATGTGTTTAAAGCCTTTAAGATCTTGTCTATGGCCACTGATGATCTGCCCGTGGGGGGAGGGGGGGGGAAGCATAACCTCATGCGTTTGAGAACATAGGAAAAGGATACGTATGGGTTGGTCGGTGACGGTAAACCGTTCAGCTCGAAAATGTTTAGAAGGTCGTAGTACTGACCGTGTGTGTCTCCACAAATAGTTATTTTGTCTGTCTAAAAGAATCAGAAAGAAAATAGTTTTAACAATAAGTGTAATTTTTGAGTGGAAGTAACGGTTTTAACAGGCTTGCCTGACTTTCTCACCTCTTTTAATGTAATTTCAACAAGACTTGGTAATTTGGATAAAACATCTTTTACTTGAACCAGCATCTGGAAAAAAAAAGATCACAAACAGCACAACATAAACAAACGTCTAACAGGGGAAATAATCTCAGCATTAGACGCCACTAATTGTTGGCTGAACATCTGAGCCACAAGGCAAAGGGAACTGAATCTACTTCAGACGTTTTAAAGGCATCTGATTGATTGCATTCTACAGGATTTCTGTGTCATGTTTTTCTATGGATCTGCCTGGAAAAAAAGGCTTTGTGATGCTGTAATTTTCCTAATGAAAGAAGGAAAAAGTGTTTATAAACATCAGCTAAACCAATGATTCCCAAACTCAGGAGGGCACGACCGCCTCATTACCCATCATGACCTTGCAGGTTAAATGATTCCCAAACTAAATGGCGAGAAAAGCCTAGAGTTACTTCAGCAGATTTTTATAGAGAAGCACCATTTTTATAGATTTTTTTTTAATTCTGCATCTGGGGGCCATCTGAAAACATTAAGGAACCACTGCTTTAGTAGATGTTTTAAAATGTTACAGGTAGGAAACACCCTTTCTTTATTCCATTAGATTTTAGCATTTTGACGCTTTTTTGAGCTTGACAGCAATTTAAGCGAGTCGATTGGTAGTCTGTGTTGTGAGGTTCACTGAATAATAGGGCTGTCATTAAAGCTAAGGAAGTGTTTATCCAAAAGGAAGGGACAGACACGCATAACTATTGATAATGTAGATATACCCACCTTATTTTATAAAGAGCTGGGTTATAGGAGCAAAGGTTTTTTTTTTAAAATATAATTTCATATTTTTTATATCTGCTAGGAAATAAGAAATCTATAAATGTGTGTTGAACACTGTTAAGAAGATTAAATCGCAATCGCAAATGTGTGTCAGAAAAATCACAATTATTTATTTTTTTTAAATCAAATTTGGGTGACGGGAAATTGTCAAAGAAAAAAATTTTTTTAACGATTAATTGTTTGTTTTCAGACTTTGACAATTAATTATTTGTGGAAAAAAAAAGCAACTCAAAACATTTTATAATCGCTCCAATTTGTGCCTTATTAACGCTCTACTGTAAATATTTGATTATAGATCAATAGTATTTAAGGAAATCCATATTTTGTGTCCTATCGGTGTGTTCATCTGTTTAGCAACATATAAATTCATTCATGTTCTCTGCAGTTGCATTATGGGTTGTTAACATGAATTGCACTGGCGATGTTACGTTATTGAAGCATCAGAAAACCCACACAGCTCCACTCACTTATTCTGGTTAAAAATAGGGGGCTGCAGGTACTACAGCTCCCCCTTGTGGCTGATAAAAGTGTGCAATAATTGCAGTTGGTTTCAACAATCACGGTTAAGTTAAATAATTGCGATCATAAGATTATTTAATAATTGTGACAGCCTTACCTGATAAGCACACTTCCTATGGAGTTTCTTTTGATCCTTAAACCACTCCATCAGCTCCTTCATGAATTTCAACGTGACCTTACCGTCTTCCAGTTTAGGGCCTACATACTCATCCTCAATTGCTGCAAAAAAACAACAAATAATTAGCTGGAAGGTTGATTTCCCAAAAACGACAACCTGCACAGGTTAAATTTAATGACTGAAGACTCCTTACTCATGTTCTCGATGTCTAATGAATCCACGACTGATCGTTTCAGTTCGTCGCTGGCGATGGCTCTCTCAAAGGCCTTCTGCTTTACTATCTTATTGCACTCTTGATACTTTAGCTTGGCATCCTTGTCGTTGGGTCGCACCCTCACTACCTGTTCATGCCAAAAACCAGAGAAATGGGAAGTGGTTTTATGTACAAACATAGCAAAAAAACACCTTTACTAAATAAGTAAGTCAAAAAAGATTCATTAGTATTTTGCAGCTCTTGTTCTAAACAGAAAAACCCAAAGTCTTTCACACGAGACACCCTGGACAGGGTTTTAACTCATCACACATGATCTCATACATTGACACACACTACTACGCTAAGCAAACGACAATGCATGTTGGACTGTTGGGAGGAGGGGCAGCAGAGAGTAGCCAAATAAAAACCCTTAAGGCACAGGGTGGAGGCATCTTACTAACACATGCAGCACCTAGGGCTACACCGCTGCAATAACCTGACACAAAGACAGACTTTGGGGTAATAGGATGTGAATGTACATGAAAGAAAGGTTTCATTTGGATAACAGGCTGGAAAACATATAAATCCAATCTGTGCTGTGATGTTAATCAATTAAAGCTGCATTTACACTGCACATATGAAGTGACCCAATTCTATTTTTTTCCTCCTCCAATGTGGTACAGATGGGATATGACTGCTGATCGTGTAAGCAGGAAAAAAGCACATGGATTCTGATATTATCGGTTTCATGACTCATTCGCATGTGGAAATAAATAGGATATAAATTGGAAACGTGCATAAGTGTCTGCTGTGTAAACAGACATAACAGATTTTCACCCATTAATGCGAGTGGTACGTCATTGAATAAGCGGCAATGGCGCATGACGTCTACTCAGATGGACAACAACAGCAAAATATATATATATATATAAACTTTGTGCAACTGTGTATTTAGATTTTTTTATTAATATTATTCACTTTAAATCTGTTTAATTAGCGATCAGTGCTACATTCCAGGTTGCAGAACACTGTCGATCTTTAAATATGTTGTGGAAGCAAAATACTGAATAATCATTTTATCTTCATTCATTGTTTATTGCACCTTTTTATTTTCTGTTCCTGTCGGTACGTCTACGTTGGGTTGTTTTGCCGTGTATAGTGTAAATCGGATACGGGTTCAGTTGTAAAAAGATGTAAGTGGGTCATCAATAAAATCAGATATAGTCACAAAATTGGAATTAGGCATCAAATCTGCAGTGTAAATGCGGCCTGTTAGATGATCTGCTTGTGACAGGTTATAAATCCCGTTTAATGAACGTACCGTCTCGTAATCTTTAAGAGCGGCCTTGAATTTGCCCAGCGCCATGTTGGAAGTCGCACGGCGGTAATAGCCCTTGATGTAGTTCTTGTCGATCTCCAGGGCACGGGTGGCGTCTGCCAGGGCGTAGCCATAGCACTCGGTGCGCAGGTATGCCAGGCTCCGGTTACTGAAGTAGATGGCATTGGATGGGTTCAGCTCCAGCGCTTCTGTATAATACTTGATAGCGTTCTCGTAGTCTTTTTCTAAAAGAAAAAAAACCCAAAGTGTGTGAGGATCGTGAAACATTTCCGATAATGTGATAATACCTTGGCAACGACAGCAGCAGGTAATCATAATACACATGGAGTATTTTGGTAGATTTGATGTCAGATTTCTAGATCTGTTTCAATACTAGGTTTAATTGCTGACTTTATAAAGCATCCAATCCATATGCTGCTGAGCACAAGCCTACCATCAGACCTGTGACACACTGATGTACAAGGTATAATAGCTGTATGACTGGGTAGGATTGATCAAACCCATCAGGATATCTAACTTTTAGTAGGGCCATGTTAGAGTGATTAAAAGAGACGGCGGTGGTAATTAGATAAAAGGAGGTGGTAATTAGGTAAAATCTTCTATAAAACAAAACTGTAATGAATAGATAAGCGGACATTAACAGGATTAAGGAATCTGCCAGAATCTCTTCAGTAGCAGGTTGATGGGGTTGGACTGCTAATCAGAAGGTCATGAGTTCATTACTCAGGACCACCAGGCTGCCACTACTAGTCCTCAACTTCTCGAGTTGTACAAAAAAAAAGATAAATATAAGTTGATCTGATGAAAAACCGTCTGCTAAATGACAATATAAAAGGCAGTTCCGTATCGACTTCTCAATGTGCGCATGCGCACAACGCATGTGAGGCGTCATCGCGTAAGACAGATGTTGTTACAATAAATAAAACAAAAAAGAGGGAGAATATGATACAAATATGGCTTAATAAAAATATTTTAATTGTAGCTATCACATACTACTGTGATTATAACCAACAAATGCGAAAGTTTCATTGAGAAAAGATGACGCATGTAGTTTATAACTCTTGGACTAAAACCAGTTGTTGATCCAGCCAGCA
This sequence comes from Bagarius yarrelli, assembly GCA_005784505.1. Taxonomy (NCBI): domain Eukaryota; kingdom Metazoa; phylum Chordata; class Actinopteri; order Siluriformes; family Sisoridae; genus Bagarius; species Bagarius yarrelli. The sequence goes on along the minus strand of VCAZ01000076.1, from coordinate 1,202,423 downwards.
AAATGTAAAGTTTGTTAAAAAAAAAATAAAAACAAACGAAGCATATTTTTAAAATAATTTATCTGAAAACATTTGCCTTGTGAATGAATGGGGGTTATTCTCAACGCGGATTGATTTATAAACGTAACAATACAATAAACGTTCAAACATCAAGCCACGTCTGCTGTATTTCCTCAGCTACAGTATGAGTAACAGTGAAGTTTGTGAATAAATGTTTTGTAAATGAGTTGTATAACTTGCAGTACAGATACGGTAGTAACTCTGCACGACTCATCATCACGTCATGCTAGTAAGCACGTTGGCAGGTGGGCTAATAACACACACTAGTGCGTTATTTACAGTGTACGAATCAAACCCCTTTAATAATAACAACATATTTCTCTCAGTGGACACGTTAATATCGAGTATAATTCCAGGGTTCTGAGGGCGGATCATGGATTAAACATACCTACCGGCTTCGTGACTTCCAAATTCTCTAGCAAGACTAACCACTCCTCCTATAACACATGCGCTAAGCATGCCGAAAAAACGAACACTTTCCCACCCCAAAAAATTCCCACACAATCGCGTTTTAGTCAAGCGATTATTACTTCGACATGTAAGTTATTGAAACTTTACCTTTAAAGTAATTATTCGCCTTCTCCTTGAGTTTCTCAGCCTCGGCAGTTCGCTCCTCCTCCGCCATTTTCTTCCTGCCGTAATCCGTTACGATGGCTGTCAAAAGTCAATACAATAGTCGTAAAAATTGAATTTTCACGACAGACTCTTGTCTTCTATAGTCATCACTGCTAAAGTCAATGCGTTTTATCAGTTGTAAACAATATATAAACAAACTAAATAAATTACCTTGCATATCAAATAATTCAAAATGTTTATGTAATAATTAGCTATGTGTAGATAATTTTGTAAATTTGTTTTGTAGGTGATACCAGCTTATCACATGATAGTCTGTTTATAGAAGGAATACATTTTAAATTTACTTTTTATTTATTCATTCACAATTATTTTTTGTTTTATTTCTATTTCTAACTTTAAAACAAAAGATCTTGTGTGTTGTTATTCGGGCAATGTTTCCTCTTGGCCTGTAGGAGGTGCTGTTTGGCCATGATTATCTAACCCACCTTTTTTCTGCTATACCCTGTACGGTTTTCAGACCAATAACATACTGTAAAATATTTTTACAAAATCTAAAATATTTTTCCATTAGAAGACTTGAAAAGCCGTATAATTTTTTTTTAACCTTTTTAATATTTTAAAGGTTGGCTGATCTGGGTTGCAATTATTCTAATCATTCATTGATTCGTTCATCTTCTATACCCGCTTATTTTCTAATTTGGGGTCACAGGGTTCTGCTGGAGTCTATCCCAGCCATCTCTGAAAGGGTGAAAGGCAGGAAGGGGACACCGTGGACAGATAACCAGTCCATCACAGGGACACACACACTTACTCCTATGGGCAATTTAGAATCACCAATCAATCTAATATACATGTTTTTGGACTGTGAGAGAAAACTGGAGAACCCAGAATAAACTCACGCAAGCACAGGGAGAACATGCAAACTCCACACAGAATACCCTTGCCAGGGAATCAAATTGGTAGCAATTGATTAGAATTTTGACCCTATAAAAGAATATTAGATTGAGCCCTATTCTGTATCAAACATACTGCTGATACTGTTAATACTAATAAAACAGATCGCTGGTGGGGCCCAAAGTGCGTTGGCCCTCAGAATCATTTATGACTCCAAGCAATGCCCCTGGTTCTGATTCTATTTACACTTTCTGTCCAGTTTTTCTCCCCATGTGGCATTGGTAAAGATAAAACACAGAGCTTTGGGTCCAGTGAAAGCTGTTGAAAAGTACCGCAGGTGTCCTCTGTTACTCACAAACAACCCTACCATCTGACGCATACACCCTGTTTGTCAAAAACAACACGCAACCTTAAATTAAAACCTTACATACTCACTCAGCACATTTCTCCTACGATTCGATCATGTGTCTCATCTGCAATTACTAATGCTCTTGACGTTCACATTTTTCTTTCTTTCTATTCCAAAACTTGATTCATGGAGTCTGCCTTCATTAGACATTCTACAAATCGAATGAGTTCACAAGCAGAGAGGTGAGATGCTCTTCAGCTTTCCTTCATTGGATCTCTATCATGACTCAAAGCAGCATGATTGCGAGCCAGTCATCCAAATAGAAAGGAAGTGTGTGTGTGTGTGTGTCAGTAGGGGGTCCTGTCATTTGACTCACTAGGGGTATCCCATGCTGAACTGATTCATCCAGCCTCATCCAATGTCTTAAGAAGCAGACATTTTTGAAGTGTGAGTGAAATTTCGATTATTGTTGTTTTGAGAAATGAGTCATTCTCCTTCCTCATACAGAGTTAAAAGAAAAGGTGAGAGAAGGGGCAGGAGAACTGAATGGGCAGGAGAACTAAATGGAAAGAATCTCTCACAGGAAGCCGTAGTGCCAACAAGTAAAGCAAAGCGGAGTGAGGTGTGTACAGTCATAGAAAAGTCACAGGAAAGACAAGTCATTATTCCTCTTACTGAAATGCCAAGGAATATTCACTGCTTCTTGGCTTCTGTGAAATACAACAAAAAGTGACAATGGGGCTTTTCATTTTAGCTTTGTGTATACAATCTCTTGAATAAATAGTCTAATGGTCCCGTCAAAGGGTCAAAGCTCCCGGAGTCTGACTTACTCTATGTGTGAGGTTGCGGCGCATGTTTTTGGGTTTTCCAGTTTCCTCTTACTGTCTAAAAACATGCAGGTAGGTGCGAGAGCTACAACTGACACATGGAGTAAATTACTGTATACATTTTATACACACAGTTTAGTGGGTAACACCTACTACATTTGGTATTTGATTCCTGCCTCCACCCTCTACCTGCTATGTTTGCCTGTTCTTCCTGTTCTTTAGGGGGTTTCGTCTAGGTTTCAGAGGAAGAAGTGGTTAAAGCGCAGTGGTTAAGGTGTTGGGCTGCTAAGTGAAAGATCAGGGTTTGATTTCCAGCACCACCAAGCTGCCACTGCTGGGCCCTTAACCTGCAATTACTCATTTTTAGACGAGGGGTAAATGTAAGTCGGTCTAGATAAGGGTGTCTAAGTCTCTGCCTTATATCGCCTACAAATATCTGCTGCATATGGCACATAAAGAGCAAACTCTTTCCGGATGAATGCTGTTCTCTTTGGTTTATATGTCGGCTTGATGTCCTTTTGGCTAACAATAATAATAATAATAATAATAAGCTGCTTTGTAGGTAAGACTTTCAGCCACTATTCTGGCTACATGAGAAAATTCCTAATTTATTCAACCTTAGCTTGTATTGTTTTATGAAATAAAAAGTAAGTAAGGATTTCATACAGCCGATTATACCATGAAGATTTAACCATATTCTTGTTAGAGTTGATGATTTATTATTTTAAAATCTCAAAAAAGAAATCCTGATGGAGACATTATGACATCCTATATGATCACGTTCGGTCACATGATGGAGTAATACAGATGTAGACAGTATTAGTCTAAAAAAACAGTAATTACTGTAAAAGGGCAAAAGTATTAGGACACCTGACCATCATATCGTAAACGTTTGATGATTTTCTCATCAATTGAGTTCAGATTCTATTGTTGACTGTGTATATGCAGACTGTGTTCCATCTCAACTGCAGGGACTTCCTCTCTCTCTCTTTCTCTCTCTCTCTTTCTCTCTCTGTCTTCCTCTCTCTCTTTTGCGCTCTCTCACTCTCTCTCGTTCTCACTCTCTCTATCTCTCTCTCTCTTTTGCTTTCTCTCTCTTTCGCTCTCTCTTTCTCGTTCTCACTCTCTTTCACACTCACTCCCTCTCTTGCACTCACTCTTTTTCTCTCTTTCTTTTGCTTTCTCTTTCTTTTGCTCTCTCTCTCTCTCTCTCTCTCTCTCTTTCGTTCTCTCTCTCTCTCTCTCTCTCTCTCTTTTGCTCTCTCTCTCTCTCTTTCGTTCTCTCTCTCTGTCTCTCTCTGTTTTGCTCTCACTCCTCTCTCAATCTCTCCTCTCTCTTCTCTCTCTCTCTCTCTCTCTCTCTCTCTCTCTCTCTCTCTCACTCTCTCTCTCTCTCTCACTCTCTCTCTCGCTCTCTCTCTCGCACTCTCTCTCTCTCTCTCTCTCTCTCTCTCTCTCTCTCTCTCTCACCTCTTCTCTCCTCGCTCCTCTCTCTCTTTCTCTCTGTGTATGTGTGTGATTAAAAATGACACACTGTGGTTTGCAGTGCTACAATGAAAGCTTAGGTGTGGTCCGTTGACTTGCTTCCCTCCTTTCAGCCTCTCTCGGATTTATTATCAGCAGTGTCTAAACTGTAGAACACACCAGTGATAAGGATTCGCAGCCTCCTCTTCATCATTAATGACTGCAGGGGTCTTTACAGGAGGGGAGGGTTAAATCTGTTGGAAAAAACCCACATGCTTTTAGAATAGGAGAGAAACATCAACAAAAAAATGAAGTCACTGAAGAGACATGGATTTTTATAGTCACACCCTTCCGCCCTACACACTTTCACTGCTAACTTCCTTCCTCATTCTCGCCGCTGTGAACCAGGGGCACCCTGTCATATTCGTTTAAGTTTCTTTACCTTTAATAGAGTTTTGGAAATGATTGTTGCAGGGATTCTCAACTATTCATCGCCAACGAACAACTTTTTTTTTCACGATCATAGACGTTAAAGGTATTTTACACAATAAAAGTGTTGCTGCATGTGCGTAAGAAATTCACCAGGGTTGTTTTAAAGCTCTGGCAAGGATGGAAATTCGATATAGCGGAAAATACTACAGAATTCAATACATACTTTAGTGAAAACACTAGAACACTGCCTTTTTTTTTTTTTTTTTTTTTTTTTTTTTTTTTTTTTTTTTTTTCCTTTTAAAAAACAACACACACACACACACACACACACACACTCTCCACTCTCTCTCTCTCTCTCTCTCCTCTCTCTCTCTCTCTCTCTCTCTCTCTCTCACTCACACATAGAGATAAGACAAAGACAGAGTGTGTTTATAACATCTGAATGGGCTATTTACATTTTTTGATGCTTTAGATGTACCACAGTGATTTTTGTCTGTCTCAGTGGACATTCTGAAATCCTCTAAGTGCTTATTCGTAATGTCCAGTGGGGTATACACAATGATTAGATCGCATGTCATGTCTTATAACAGCTAAAGACATCCATAAGATATTAAAGTGCTTTGAACATTTTATTATAACATGTTTTCTTGTACATTTCTATAAAAATATAATGTTAAAAAAAAACCCTGGTGTCTGAGCTACTATACTACACAATTTATACTGATTTGGATATAAATTCATACACGAATTTTATCTTACTTCATTTAATTGTTAATTGTCTTAACAAGATTTAAATAACAAAAGCTTTATGTTTATTGGTTGCTAAAAATGTAGCTTTAAGTAATCCATTGTTGTGACTATTTGTTAGTTAAAATCACCATCTTAAATGTTTCTCCACTGGGTATAATTGTAAAATTACTTAACAGTCCTTCATTCATTTATTCATTTATCTTCTATAGCTGCTTATTTCCTAATTTGGCCACACACTCACACTTACTCCTACGGCCAATTTAGAATCACCAATCAATCTAACAGACATGTTTTTGGACTGTGGGAGGAAACCGGAGAACCCGGAGGAAACCCACGCAAGCACAGGGAGAACATGCAAACTCCACACAGAACGACCCCAGCAGGGGAAATGAAACCTGGACCTTCTTACTGTGAGGCAACAGTGCTAACCACTAAGCCACCATGCTGCCCCGCTTAACAGACATTTAAGCAAATTTTCTGTGAACTTTTACATATAAAACACAACATCATTTGCTACATATTGAAAACAATGATAAGGATGATGATCTTTATACTGTAACACAGTTACACCAGAGACAATATTAGTATTTTTCCCCATCTTTTATCAGACTCAGTTTATTATCAGGTTTTATTAATAAGATTTACTGTGAATATTTATAGATTCCTAAAAGGCAATTCAAGAGTCATGTAGTGAATATTTTCTCTGGCTTGTAGCTAAAGGAAATTTCATTTCATTACTTATACGATTCTATAAATTACTTGACAGCATCATAAGATTGTTATGACAAAGTTATGTACGGTATATTTTCTCATCAATAGCAGCCTTTAACTTGTTGGAATAAGCTTTTAAAATGTTTACACCAGTTAATGTCAGTCGAAAGGGGTAGGTGGCTTGTCACCCACTCATATTTAAAAGAAACACCCACTAGTACCTATAAAAACAAATTAGACCAGACAGAGTGGGCCCTGTGAGAGGTTAGATGGAAGAAGCAGTTGAAATGAAGAAATTCTCCGATGGCCTGGGGGAGAATTAACCAGTGCAATACTCCCTGGAAAGAACAGGACATTTTCGCTTATGCTGTCATAGTTAGACCTGCCGGAATCCCTATTTTCTTCTCTCTACAATGCTTCCAACTTTCCAACTGAAATTTGTGGGCTAAATAGGAGCATCTGTGTCTGCATGTTTGTTTTATTTGTGTTAATTTTTTATATATTCCTAAATTATACTTTTAAAAAACTGATATGCATTAAAATAACTGGTTGAGAAAAAATTATGTATATAGCAGACCTGTATTTATAAATTGTTTTTATTTATTATTTATTAAGCGGTTTAATTATTTAATTATATTTCATAATTTTTAACCTTTTATTAGTAGAATTTTTTTTGTTAACTGCTACTAAGAAACGCAATATATTTTATATTCATATCTATTTATTGGGTCAATTTTTATAATTATAATTTTTATAATTTCAGATTGTCTAATAATTCTTTCCGAACTATTTTTAAAATAAAAAATGTATTAAATATTAAAAATGACTCAATTTATTTATAATTCCTGTGTAATGACAACTATGAATTCCATCTGGAGGTAAAAAATATTGACATGGGTGAGGTTGGATGGCTAATGCGTTTTTTTCTCATGCATGACATAATCATCCTTCTTTAACTCTAAAACTTTACTTAATGACTAATTTTTTTTTCCAGCAGTAAAAATGTCCCACTTTTGCAGTGATCCGTAGATATGCAAGATGTCCGACGTCTCATTAAACTCCCACATGAACATAGTGTACAAGTTGAGAAAGCTGAGAAAGTTAATGTAATTTTTCGTTCCTGGGTACAACTATCCTGTTCAACCAATAATGAGAATAGCAAATATAATGAGTGGAGAGGATTAGTGGGATTTTATTGGATTAGGTCACATTCTAGATTCACTGGCACCACAATTTCATTAAACAGAATTAAAATGACTGTAGGTCATTTGTAGGTCAAGTAATTGACTGACATTAATACAGTGAACAAGAGTGAAAGAAAATGTTCGACACTTCTCCGAACCCAAGCGTGTGTGAGTGGGAAAACGGTACTTGGGAAGTTAAGATTTTTTTGCCCTTAGTGTTATAAAGCTCAGATTCATTATCTAGCTTTGTGGACGATTCGGGAATTGGTTGTAATTAGCCGCATGTGACGCTCTTTGTTTTAATTTTATATTCCTTCGTCTCCTTTTCCACACGTCCCCAAGAACCGCTTCAGTGGCTTATCAATCTTTTTCTTTCTCCCTCTCCCATATGTTTCTAATACCATCACTATTGGGGTCGAGGTTTCACCCTAGAATGGTTTTCCGTTTTGCTATCCCCTTCCTGTACTCCTTTGACTCCTAATTCTCTCTACCACTCAGTCATCCATGGCTGCCACTCGGCCCTGTTGGAGTTAAGCTCCCTCCTTTTTCCTTTGATGTGTTTTGGCCAGAAGAACAAGGGATGAGGTACACACCCCAAAACAGGAAATGAGAAATTCATGCTAATCAGACAATGCCTGTAAGAACACACACCACTTCTGACTGTTTAACTCAGGCAGGAGGTCAGGAGAAAAAAAAGCTTTTTTATTTAAGGAAAAAAAAATGACAGGAAAACGAGAGGCTTATCGAAATGTATTTGAATCAGTTAAATAAAAATAGAAATTAGTCAGCAAGGTTTAGTACCGGTTCATGGCATCATTAAGATAAACTAAAGCACCTGTCACTCACTGTTCCAAGTGTTTTATCCCCAGTCAGAAAAACACTGCACTGTTTTTTTTTTACATTCACATTTCCGTCATTTGAGAGACGCCCTTTATTTCTCTTTTTATATTGGGGGTTAAGGTCCTTGCTCAGGGGCCCAGCATTGGCAACTTGGTGATACTGGAAATCGAACCCCGATCTTTCAATTAGCAGTTCAACACATTAGCCACTGCACTACCACTTATTTGCTTCCTTTGCCTAGCAATGTCTGTTCCGAGGCAATTCTCGCATCCACCCCACACTGGCCCTGTTAATGTGTTGGCTCACCAGTCACCGGTGGTTTCTGAGTGTGGCCCATAAAAAACAGCCACCGTCTCAGCCTCAGAAGTTCCTACAGAGCGCCAAAGCAGAAGCCAGTCTTTCATTCTAGTTTGGTTGATCTTGACATCTTGCCACTAGTTTACTCATGCTACTTAACAGTAGCCACAATGTCTTGTGGTGAGTAATTTGCATGTTTTTTTGCACTGAATTTATTCATTTATGGGCAATCGATGCTGGCAAGGACACAAATGGTTTACCTAACCCACAACAAGAATCCACACAATGCTTGAGTCAGTCAGTGAAGCATACAGTCTTTAACTGGAGTGTGTAGTGAAAGACATGAGGAAACGATCTACAGTGTGATCTTTTGGGTCTCAAGTCAAGACACATGTGAGACAAGAACGGTTTTTACCAAAAATTCCCACACCAAATTCGGTCCTGCAAACAGTCCCTTTCACATAATAAGTCTTTCATTCTGCGTGACGCAGAAGCGAATACCTACTCAAATAGAAATAATCGAAAATAATCCATGACTCAAAATGGGTTTCCTGTTCCTGTTTCACACCGTTATAACACATCCTGTTGTCTAGGGTTAATACCCTGGCAAGAATCTGTGTTTGTGCAAAAAAAAAGAAACAATGAGTCAATGTGAACAATGAATTAGCAAAACTATACTTGAAGTGATAGCGTATAAAGTCATTTAAACTGAAAATTGTCTTGCTGGTTTAATTTAATCTTTCTGGGTGGCCTGAGAGGGGACGAGTTGGAATATTGGCTTGCTTTCAACATAACAAAACAAGACAGCTCATCATTCCGTGGGAAATTAAATATGACTGTAATTTCCCATTACTTTACGAAAGTCCAGATTAAATTATACAGATGAGTCTTTAAAGATTAGTATAATCGACTTTATGCACACTACCTTCTGCATCCTTCTGCAACTATAGAATATTTTACTCAGTTGCTCCAGGATCTGCCTAGGGTTACGATCAACGACGTGATCCAAACACTGTCATACAGTGACAACCAAGAAGGAGACACAATTCCAGCTATAGGTTTAAGCACGTCCACACACGATTTGTACTTGAAGTGTATTCACATTCTTTGATTATGCATGCTATCTTACGTTAGCGCAGTACTTAGTGTAACTTTAAAAAAAAACGTCTCATCTCAGTCTGTCTAATATCAAATTTTAATCAAATACAATTTTTCCAAAGCCATCATCAATCTTAGTTTTAAATAGTTTGAGTGTAGGGGATTTTACAGCAGACTGATTTATTAGTCAGGTTCCACTTGGCAGATACATTTTCTGTAGCTCATTATGTTCAATCGTTCAAAAATTTATGATTAACAATAGAAATTCACAAAAACTTTTGTTTTTCTTCCCTTATTTATGCACGTTCTGTGTTTCCTGTTATTAAGATGAGTAAAGTGAGATAATCAAGGATCATCTTCCTCTTTAATCGCCTGTTCCCTTATTATCTTCCGAATCATCTGTCTCCCCCTAACCCTATTCTCTACATCCTCTTCACTCACACCCACTAACTTCATGTCCTTGTTTATCGCATCCATATACCTCCTCTTTGGTCCTCCTCTTTGCTTTCTGCCTGGTAGCTTCATTTCTAACATCCTTCTACCGATATATTCACTATCCCTCCTCTGTACATGTCCAAACCTCCACTTCCTCCCCAAAACATCTAACATGAGCCGTCCCCCAATGAACTCGATGCAGACATCATTGTTCAAGGTGATTCTTGTCTGACCTTGTCTGCCAAATGATCCATAACCCCAGCAAACAAAAAGGGGCTCAGAGCTGATCCCTGATGCAGTCCCACTTCCAATTTGAACTGGCTAGATTGAGATAATCAGGGATAATAATAAATAAAAAATTGTCTCCAATTTTATCTCCCACAAATTGTTTAGAAGTTATTTTTATTTTAAATATATATATATAGCGTTGAAACATGATAGGGAATGGGATGGGACAGGAGGAGACCAGAGATGGAATGGAACCTGGGTCGTCAGAGTGTAACCATGCTTCTGGTGCCAATAGAACACCATTTTGAGAACACCAAACAATCTCACTGTTTTTATTTAATCTTTTTAAAAACGACAATATTCCAACAGATTTGTGTATTTTTACAGGGATGTCCGTTCTGTGCAGCTACAAAGCTGACAGTGTATCTGTACACTGATCCCAGAAGCGACTGAGCTGGCTGAGATTTTAGTGAAAATACATAATCGCTCCATGTACATATAGTCCTCAAAGAGCAATACAGCTGATCACTGGTCACATGTCATCTGTTTCCTCATGTATTCTTAACTAATAATTCATAAGAGGGACTTAGGAATGTAGTGTGACTCTAGGGTTCTCTTTAGGGGTTTTCCATATCCGGGGTCTGGGAATGCATATGTTCAGTAAATAAAGCATGATATCATTAAAAACATCAGTACAACCTACAAACAATGACGGCTTGTAACGACTGGAACTAAGAGGCCCAATTATTGTTTTATTAAGACAATGCTGCTGTGCACAAAGCCTTTGACTTGCATGAAGCCATAGTGTGTTCTGGTTGGTGTGTCTCACACAGGACTGACCTCTTTCTCACTGAGATGAGATGAACATCGACTGCACCTCAGATATCCTTACTTGACATTTGCTGGACTTTTAACTTGAAGATTGTGGGTTCCATTCCCAACTCCACCAAGCCACAACTGTTGGGCCACTGAGCAAGGTCATTACCCCCAATTGCTCAGTTGTATAAAGAGATAAATGTAAGTCGCTCTGGATAAGGGCGTCTGCTAAATGCTGTAAATGTAATGTAATGATTCACTTGATTCATTTGAACCATGGGATTTGCCTGCAAATTCTTATTAATACATCCTGTGTGCATAAATCTGCTGAATCATCCTGACAGATTGTTTACATTAGATTTTATATCCTACCCTTTTGGTAAGAAATAATGTTGAAATGTAAATGACTCACTTCCCTACATTGTGATATTTTTTTTATTAAGGCTACGGTGTATAGTCAGACATAAGCATTTATTTAATAAGAGATGAGATAGATATGTTACACAACAATACACTTAATAATCTATATCCTTCTTTTCTCTCTCTCGGTTTCTTCCGTATTTCATCTCATCTTGTCACAGTCACCATCGGCTTGTTCATTAACGACAAACTGACACTTTCGCACTGTTACTTCATTCTGTGAAAAGCTGCTTTGAGACATTTGTTGAATACGCTATACAAATAAAACTTAATTGCATTGAATATTAAGATCAATACTTATTTAATAAAATATAATGCCTATGTCAAGAAAATAAACTACTATAAGTTATGCTTATACAATCCAGATAATTAAATATATAAAAAATAAATACATCATTGCATAAAACATTATTAATAATAAAGATGGTATGGTACTTACATTTAGAACTGTTTGTATATGTACAGTATATCGAATGTTTTTGAGTGTCAGTGTTTAAATGTTAATTTATAGTTATAGGTAATTTATTGTTATAGTTTCTTGGTTTTTATAATCTATCATATCTGTATATTTCACTATGACAGTATGGCCACTAGAGTCTGTTGAGTTATTGACTGTGATAAGAGACTGAGTGCATCTGTTCACATGGATTTCAATAAAAATGGTTTATTCTAATGTCTATTTTATGTCCAGTCTTATTATATGTACGTTTCAAACTAGCAATTAAAGACAACCAAGTTTGGCGTAGGATTATAGAAATCTTTTAGGATTTGCAAATTTGTCTCAGTCCATCAAATTGTGGTCAAAATCGTTTATTGTAAACCCGATTTTATCTGACTTATCTGACTCATAAGACTCAGATCCGATCAATGATTCAGACGGATTTGAATCTATAAATGGATTTGAATAATATCAAATGCATGCATCTTCTTTTGTGCTTTTGTTCTCTATAGCACTGCCTTCATACTGTTTGTATACAAAGAAGACGTGGACTTTACTGTAGATGGTAAACCGTCATATTATTATCCGATGATGTAATGGTTTTGGTGGAAACCTCTGTCTTTTCTCACACAGGGGCCGCACTATATTAACGGGTAAAAGGAGTATCTAAGAGATATAAAGATGGGAAGTAAAGGTAGAGTTGGATAAATGATTTTGGGTACTAAACCTTTTTAATAACTGGAAATAACCCCCTGGAATGTAGGTCTGTGTCCAACCTAGTTGCCATCAATTGTCAGAGGAACTATTAGAACTCTGGTCAAGTTTACAGACTCCTTTCGTCCCTCCCTCCCTTCTTCTGAGTGTTACATAAGCTGTTGACGAATGTGGGGCACTTGAAAGCTTGTTTTTTAGCCCAAGGTGCTGACAGGTTGCTGTGATGGTCACAGAGATGTTATACTGTTCTATAGTGAGGTGTCCATCGAAGACATGAACCTAAACCTGTTTTATACTTAGTGGTGATTTGTGTATGAACAAGATTACTTTGTTCTTTTTTCTTCTTCTTGTTTTTCCTTTTTAGATAGCATTATCTTGCTTTATAGGAAATAACAACAATTGTAAAGTTCTGTGTACATGTGAGTTTACACAGGCTCTTAATTCAGTGCCCTTGACCTCTCCTAGACTGTCTTCCTCACAGGAAATGGCCATCAGCAATGACTCAGCCTTCTGCCATTCCATCCCCCTTTCCATGGCATCTTTAATTAAGGGCCGCCACTTGTTTTTTAAAGTTTTTTTCTTGCTCTCACTCACTTAAGAAAATGACTCACTACTTTCTCTTCCACCCATCCCTTTCTCCTACATCTCTCTGTTTTTTTCTCTGTCTCAGTGTCTCTCTCTCTCTCTCTCTCTCTGTTTTTATCTTCCTCTGTTTCTATAATTAAGACAGTACAGATCGCATGCTGATCAATGCGATTGAAACAGCTGTGCTCTTTGCTATCTTATCCTGGTGCAGGTGTGTGTGCAAGATCATACAGTTTATTGTTCAACACATCTGTATTTTTTTTTGTTGGTAAGATGATATGTTTGAAGGCACAACTGAGGTTCTCAGGTCAGGCGCTATGATAACATTGCTATCATAGCGCGTACCTGTGCATATCTGTGTTGCTAGCTCTTTGCTTTCTCACAACCGTGAGACCTCCCCGTTGCTCCAACGCTGTGAGCCAAAACTCTGCATGCCACCCCTGTATTGTCTTAGGTATTACTCTTACAAGTGTTGATTAGTCTGACATGTTTTCTCTTATTATTAGTTTGTCTATTAAACCCTTGTGTGGCATGTAATCTGTACAGTGTAAGTATTATAACACAATGTAAGCGTTTTATTGCCCTTTATTTATTGCTACCTTTTCTCTTTAATCTTTTGTAAACTCCTATCACATTAAATTGCCTAGCTGCACTTGCATCCTTACTGCCCTTACTACTACTCAAACAGCAAAGGTACAGACTACTTTTAATAAAGTACTTGTGCTTCTTTTAATACTGCTTTTCCATCAGGGCTGGTGCCTATTTAGGGACAGGCTTTTCCACCTAAAATAATCCTGAGCCATTGCTTTACTGGTCTCGAACAAGGACCCTTTTGACATCAATAGACAGAGCTTTCACTAGTCTAGACTAGAGATGAGTGAATCCAAGTTCATCTGGTTAAGTAACTTTATATGACTCACGATTCATGAATCATTCTCTTCATTTAGTAGAATCGAATAAATCTTTAAGTTATCTTATTGCTAACAACAACAACATAGATAAGTCCAAAATAAAATTACCTGTAGCTGTTCTTAGTTGTTGTAAACTAGTTACTGTAGAAACAAGTAGTTTACTGAGTTGTTTAGTAATGGTCAGAAACATGAGATACTTAAAATCGCAGGGACTGATTCACTGGATCTATTGTACTAACATAACAAAATGGCCGGATACAAGGGACACTCTATCCAGAGTGACATACATTTATTTAATTTTTACATAACAGACCAACACCTTAACTACTAAGCTACCACTTGTGTGTTTGTGTATATGTGTGGGACTTTCATGAGTCCAAGGATTCAGTCATCAGTCCCTACTGAATCAAGTAACTTAAAGGACTGGTGAAACTTAAACTCATTTAATGAGTGTTTCAAAAAGATCTGAATCTGTAAATATGTTCTGTTTTTTTTTAATCCCCAATACAGACCACATTTGAAAACCTAGTTTAGGGAAATGAACAATAATCACTATGTCAGTTCAGCAGTGGTCACTGCATCAGTGCTGCATCAGGACAAGGGAAATCTATTTGACTTCAAAATAAAGGACAGCTTCTGTGGAAATAGAATCAGTTAGGAACTGCATTGTGATTTACCTTTTGTGTGAATCAGGCAAATGTCCATCAGATATTGATCTTAGTTTAGCTATCATCTCACACTAGTTTTATTGTCACACCACTCTGTATAACTGATTAAAATTAATAGACAAAATGTGGACCTAATGTCTGACTCATACTGTGGCTTTGACAGCTGGCTAAGTTTTTTAGTTTGTCAGAAATCATTATTAGAATTAGCAAAAGTTGGTACACTGGTATTAAGTCTTTCTTTGACGCAAAACAATTGACTGACAGAATATATAGAAATAACATATTTTTTCCACGACTAAACAGACATCATTGATCCCTCGATTCTTAGTTAACTGTAAAGGTTTAGAACTAGATGGTGTACTGACAGTGCTCCTCCTCACCATCTCCTGAGTTCTAATCATTTGCTCATTTCCTGTTGGTGCCTACTTCCTAGTAAAAATGGAAGCTGCATCCAGAATTTTATACTAATTAAGTTGGTACAACATTTAAATTAGTAAGGACTTCCTGTCTAATTAAAAAGTACATTCTATGTAGTATGATCACGAGTATTATAAGGAAAACTCGGTTGTACTACATTTGATATTGTCACATGACATAGATCATCATATGTAAATAAGCCTGAAAGGTTGGATCATGTTATGAAATTGTCTTTCTGGTGGGCTCATAGGATAGTAAAGTGTTTATTGCTTGCATATATAATGGGGTATTCCAATAAATGTTGTGTATTTTATTTCAGACGTGGGTAGTAAGACATTATATCAACTTCTCTACAATTAGTTGTAAATTTTGTTTATAAAAATGTCCTTTAAAAACTGCTATCAAAGATATATTTTTCTGTAAATGTTTTTTGGGCATTTTGCCTTTATTTATAGGACAGACAGAGATGAAATGGGGGAGATAAAGAGAGGGGGAAGACTGGAAGGGACCAGAGCTGTATTCGAACCTGGGTTACCAGAGCACAACTTCCATTTTACTCTCATTTAAGCTAATTTTAAATTACATTCACTTTTACTTCTCTACATTTGATAGCGTTCCATCATGTTCCGTAAAATTGATGGCAAGTCTCGTGATGGAGTGCAGTCGTCTGAAGTACGTTCTGCCCACTAAGGAAGAGGAAGCAAGTATATATATAGCAGTAGGGAAAGAACAAACATGACTTCATATCCAATTAATTTATACACTTCAAAGTGTGAAACAAACAGTTACGTAATGTGTCATTTATGTGACCGAAACAAGTGATGATATCAGGGTGGAGGAATTCCAGCTCCAACCTGAGAAAACAGCTTACAGTTTTATGTTTTAAGTTTTATGATAAGGACTTTTAGAGAGGGATTCTGCAACTATAGACACTTTAATCTAGCTGTAAGTTACTATGAAATCTCAGACATTTACTTCTTTTAGGCCCCTTTTCCACCTGTCTTAGTTGTGATTGTTTTAGGATTTTCCCTTTATTTAATCAGATCCAAAGTAAATAATAACTCACTACTTGAATGATCTTATTATTCCATACTTTAATACTCTTTTACTCAAGTCACTTTTAATTGATTAATTGTTTTTATAAAAATTTTTACTTGTACTTTTTGTTTTTGTTACCCACTCTACCCCACTTTTTTAACATATTATAAATCTAGACATTTCACTTGCCTTGCATAGATTTTTATGCAAACTACACAGTAGGAAAGTTTGTGAGTTAGGATACAGCCGATGTCTGTAAATGATGAATTGGGCATATGGTTGGGTCTTCTCTTGTTCGACTAATCCATGCCTTGACCTTTACCCGTGTTTGATGGTTGCTGTCATTATTGCATCTTTGATTGTACATAGATCCTTGCCTGAGTTTCATATGTTAAAAAAAACATTGTAAAAGATATAAATAAAAAAAAAAGTAATTCAAGAATAAAATTGCCTTTTAAGGAAATGTACCCATATCAAAGTAGCATTGTTTCTTTGAATACTTCTGTAATTTGCTACGATGTGATACTTGCTCACATGTACACACACCCAGGAGTTGTTTGTGTAATGAGATGAAAGCACAGCATGTCAGAGACAGCTTGGGAAAAAGAAGGAATGCTCGAGTCCACTGGGAACTGCGAGAGGAGCAAAAAACTGAGCAGATAAGGAGGGGTGAAGAGAAAGCGAGAGAGAAAGAGGCACAAGGGGCCTTCAAACGGTAATGGGAGCTCTGAAGCTGAGTTTCACTCCCCTCCTTATAGCCATCAATTCTATGACTGGCAGGCTAAAGAAATATGGATACCAGGAGGCTAATCAAAAACAGAGTGCGCACTCTGTCCAACTATAATCCCAGATAACGTCAAGGGATAACCATGATGTCTTGCAAAAGGGTCCAATTACTGTTCAGCAACATACACATGAAATGTAGACCTCAGTTCATAATGATGAAAGTTCTCAGAATTGCCCCTTACATATTTGTGGACACAAAAGCCAAACCTGATTCTAGATCAGCTTTACTCTGGGTATGAGATCACATGCCCGGGTTATAGCACGGTCAGATCTGCCATTTAGAACAAATCTGATCTGAAATCAGAACAAATATATATCTAAAAGTAATAAATATTACATGAAAAGCAGTAAAATTGTAATAGATGTATGTTATATGGCCAACAGTTTGTGTTTGCCACTGTTGCCAAAAGCACACTTTTCCAGCATGATAATGCTTCTTATGAGTCAATTAAGTCCCTAAAGACAAGGATGGTGTGAAAAATCCATATCTATTGTGTAGTATTTATCATACAGCGGGTCACAGGAAGCTTAAAGTCTATCCCTTGAATTTGGGGCACAGTCCTGGGATACCCAGCTTATAGTGCCAGTCAATCACTGGGCACAATCACACACATACTTACATCTTACAAAGAATTTAAAGATGCCTGTCAGACTAAAGTGGTAGCGCAGTGGTTAAGGTGTTGGACTGCTAGATGGAAGATAGGGGTTAGATTCCCAACACCACTGCTGGGCTCTTAAGCAAAGGACCTTCACCCCCAGTTGCTTGGTTGTATAAAAGACATAAATGTAAGGCGCTCTGGATAAGAGTGTCTGCCAAATGTCAAATCTTTATGTTTTGCTATTAACTTAAAAAATTTAAATACATTATGTGATTTTTCTGCTGAAAATTTGTTATCGGGTCACTTTTCAGGTTTAAAATATAAGTAACACAAATAACTAAAAGACAAAACTCATCAATACACAATGTGGCAAAATTAACCGAAAGAAAGTTTGATCGGCCTGTATCAGAACAAGCTAAATAAGCCCTGAGATGGCAACTGTAGGAGAGGAGGCATGTCCTGTAAGTATTACTGGGTTGATTTGGGGTCATCTTCTATTTGAAATCTAATTTCATGCTCTAAGCTCCAGGGAGAGCCAACTGGAGAACTGACCTAAAATATCCTGCTTGGGAGAATTCACAAGGGGCCATGTAACCATAAAACAGAAAACATCAACCATATTTTTTACAGTAGGCTTGTATACAGCTACTTTCTTCCCATCTTTTCTGACCAAGAAGAGTGATTTTGGTCTTCTTTGACCACAATTGTTTATTCCAATTGTAGCTTTAATAAAGCTCAATGCTGATCTAGAGTCCAATTCTAAAATCTTAGGGCAATCATGGACAATCAATGTTCCTAATTTGCCTCACATGTTGCTAACTTGACATGATTCTGCTGGTTTATCCTCTACAACATCAGGACGATTCTGTCCATTGTTGTCCTCTCAGGCCAGTCAGTTGCTTGTTCAGTTTCCTGTAATTTCTAAACTAGATTACTGCAACTCGCTCCTGGCAAGTCTACATTTAAGCGCAATTCCTCCTTTGCAGATGATTCAGAATGTAGCTGCACAAGTTGTTTGCATCCTCCCAAATATTTCATACACGTCTCCACTTCTGTGCTCCTTCCACTGGCTTCCAGTTCTAGAAGCTGGATTCATAACACAGATGCTTGCCCACAAAGTCAGAGCAGCACTTGTTACACCCTCTTATCTTAAAGCACTCGATTGGCTACAGACGTGTTTTGCTAGTCGAACTTGGCTGTAACAGTTTTGCTCTGACCAACCAATTAGAGGACGGAAAAATGTTGATGTTATTGTGGGCTAGCTGGTCGTGTGAGGCGAATTCGAAATCTGATCTAAAGAAACGTGGATGCAGTGCAGCAAGAGAAACACTATCAGAAGCACCTAAATTATAATTTGTTCTAATTTAGGTGCTTCTGATAGTGTTTATGCCAGCAGAGAAGGACTTGCTGGCCCTGACACTCCACCACTGAAGAAAACAAACAACAGACTGCAAATATTGTTTTGACTTTTTTGAAGCGTTTATTTTAAATCATTGTTTGTAATTTCATGTCACAGGTTATCAATACCAGGAATCTACGATGCGTCTAGCGCTCATGTAATTCATGTTGCCGTAGTCCCTGAAGTTGCGGTACTCTCCGGGCCTGAAGTACCACATCCTGCCTCTGTAGTGTGGCTGCTCGTACATGAGCCAGTGGCCGTCCATCACGTGGCACGAGTGGCATCCGCCGGACCAGTGATAGCGGTCCATGATGGAGTCGCAGTCTTCATTAAGCTCCATCATCTGACCCATGAAGTTGTCTCTCTCATAGATCCTCATTCTGTAGTTGCCCCTGTACTGTTTAATGAAGATGTAGGCAAACATTTTACCAACATGTACGCAAAACTAATCTAAATGTTTTTAACAATATAATGTTATTAGCATACCATGGGGATCATGTGGCAGGACCTGATATAGTTGTTGCCCCAGCCCCACATGCCCATGTAGTCAGGGTACTCGCCCCTCCTGATGAAAAACTGGTTTCCCGTAAAGTTGGGCCGATCGTACACCATCCAGCAGCCGCTCTCAACCCTGCACGAGTGGCAGCGGTTCAGGTAGGAGGACATGTCGGAACAGTCGCTGGTGCACTCATAGGAGCGACCCATGAAGTTCTTTTCCTCGTAGAAGATGATCTGCTCGGGTAAAAAGCATAAAAGAGCATATTAAGCAAAAATGATGGACAAAACAGTCATTTTATATATATATATATATTGTTTAATTATAAAATCTTTTGCCGTCATATCTGGTCTTTACCCTGCCCATGGTTTCAAATTTAGTTCGACCGATGCTTCGTTCTCCAGAGTCAGTTCTGACTAGCTAGCAGACACAGAATGCTTGGTTTAACCCCTTGCATTTATACCTGGCAATAAACCCAAAGAACGTATGCCACCTATTGTATAAAGAGCAAACCAAGCAAAATAGCACAGCTGAAGGCTTTCCATTTGATTCGATTGGAAACTACAGCCAAAAATAATGCAGTGCTACTGTATTCTTTTGTTCTTTACATGCTGGATTAGCCTATCCGTTCCACACTGACTGAATGCTTTTTGTTCTGACTCAGTTATATGCTTTTTATCTCATCCTGTGTGACCAGAACTGCCAGAACTTTTCCATGCACCTTTCACTTAATGCACATTTCAAACAAACAAAGAAAATAAAAAATATTACAGTGATATAAGGGAAAGAATTGATAAGATTTTCTATAAAACAGGGTTCTACAATTATTTCATTAAATATTTCATTAGATTTTATAACTATGAATTAAAAAAATGGATGAATTTACTTTTTATTTCACACACCTAAATACATTTTACTGCACACACACTTCTATTTTTGGTCATAAACGTAAGGGAAAGGTTCACACATTAACTAAACTGCACATACATGTTGTATACATTTGTTCAGTAAAGCATGTAATGTTTTACAGATTATTTCATGTTTTTTTATTTACTAAATACATTTATAATATCACATTTTAGTTAAAAAGGTTAAAATATTACAAAAATGGATTGATGAAATTCATGAATGGTTGATTAAAATGTTGATCCAGGATTCATTCATTCATCTTTTATACCCGCTTATTCCCTACATCACGGTCACAGGGATCTGCCTCTAAAAGGGTGAAAGTCAGGAGGGGGACACCTTGGACAGGTCACCAGTCCATCACAGGGCCACACACACAGGCAATTTAGAATCACCAATCAATCTAACATGCACTGAAAAGAGAACCCAGAGTAAATCCATGCAAGCACAGGGAGAACATGCAAACTTCACACCGGAAGACCCCTGCAGGGAATCAAACCCGGGACCTTCTGCTGTAAGGCAACAGTGCAAAACATTAAGCCACTGTGCTGCCCCGAGCCAGGATTGCCAAAGGATATTTATACTTGAAAAAATCACACCCAGCATATAAGTCGCTCTGGATAAGGGTGTCTTCCAAAATTGTTGCAAATGTAAATATGTATACGATAAAAAAAGGCTTTCTGTCTAATGAGACTGATTAAGTTTTTTTTTATGTTTACTAGTTTTCAAAGCAATAATATTTAATTGGATTTGTGTTACTTTTGGGGTTCTTTATATTTCAGTACACTCTAATATAATCTACCGAACACTGTACACACACACACACACACACATACACACAGAACCTTAAGCAAAAAGTCAAGGTTAATGAAGGTCAAAACATCGACATATAGACAGACACACACACACACACACACACACACACACACACACACACACACACATTCCATGGAATGACCTCAAACAAACCCTCTCTCCTCCCTAGCGTGATTTCATCCCATAAAATAGTAGACAAGGACTAAACTGTTTATGTGACCTCAAGACCTTAATTTTTTACATAGACAGCATTTTAATAAAAGGAAAATAAGAAGATGTTAAGAAATGGGACGATATCATTCCGATCATTCTTTTTTTAGAAAAACGATATCACCCAGGTCGAGGGAATGAGTCACACATGACCAGTCCTTTTAGACCAGACGAGCTCAAGCTGACTCACTACATCACCAGCACCAGCCAGAAAACTACACGTACATATGATAAACACAACCAGACATGAGGCAAAAGACAGAATACACACTTTGTACACACACATTCATGCCCAAAGCAGTTGTTATAACCTCATTAGACACATTGCACAATAGGTAATGAGTCTTGAAAGAAAATTGATGTTGTATCAAGAGTGTAAAGGCATCTCTCTCTCTCTCCCTCTCTCTCTCTTACACACACACACTCACACAATTTGCTGTTTGATCTCAGGACTCTGGTTTCCTTTCACCTAAGTTCAAAGAAATCTATCTTTGATCCTCGGCATATAATTTTGGAATATCTGCTATGACCAACACATCCCTAGTTACTAGACTGAACACCAGGAGTCTGAACATTTTTCCCACACAGAAAAAGACCGACTTCATGAATCATTCTCACTTTCTGTAGTGTAAATTGCAAAAAGAAGATAAACAACTGGTCATCTGGTGAAGGTGTGTGTGTGGTCCTGTCTTCTTGCTTTTGCCCTCCCTTTCATTTTTCTTTCCTTTCCCATGCTTCTTCCTCACTCATCCCCTATGGTGTATTGTGTGCAGAAGACAAAGAGGCCATGGAGCGTCTTCAAAGTCTAGTACCTGTATGTTTGAGAATGAAAAGTAATGCTCGAGTGAGTTCTACAAATTTGCGATAGCCATCTTTGTTCTATATTCAGTGTGCAGGTGTAAAAGAAAAAAAAGACAGAGCGAGGATTAAAGCGGGAAAATGCAAGAGAATCTTTTGTAGCCTGGGATCTTAAGTAGTTTTACATGAAGGCTGATTATGGTACTTACAAATGCTGTGAGCTGGGATGTGGTCAGTGTTCACACTTTTTACTAAAATGTAATCACATTAGAGTTGATTTATATATCACACCTACATTTGCAACATTTAGCAGACATCCTTATACAGAGACACATTTTTGAAGCTGGGAATCAAACCCACAATCTTCAGGTTGGTAGTCCAACACCTTAACCATGAGCCACATGAGTTGCTGGAGAGGGTCGTGTTTTATATAAGAAGAGAAATGTCTTACATTGACATTTACAGCATTTTGGCAGACACCCTTATCTGGAGCGACTTACATTTATCTCTTTAACTATTGGGGGTTGAGGGCCTTATTTAAAGGCCCAGTGGTGGTGGCTTGGTGGAGCTGGGAAACGAAAAAACGCCTTTGGTGGCGTATGTCATTGGAAACGAGAAACAAGGAAATTACAACAAGGAAATTTTAGCAATGGATTTTCACCTTGTTGTAAGTCCAAAATGATGAGCTTCTCCTTATTTTTCCGCTGTGGTTTCAGTGTGACGGAAAAGGAGAGAAAGATGATTTCTTGGTTCTTGTCACATGACCCTCAATACATTTGCGGAGTTATAAAATGGACACGCCTGGAAAACAACAAGTGCATCACACCGCATCTCTTTCTGTTTGCGTGCCTGCCGCGTGTCCCTATTTGAAGTAATGATAAGTGTAATATATGAACGGACCTTTAGACATCGCCGCCGTCTTTTCTTAGTCATTTGCAATGTTTGGATGTAAGTCAACCACAGTTTACTGTGTGTTCTTTCACACAAAATTATACACCACAAAGCAAAGATTTATACACTTCTGTCAGTGAGCAATTACCCAAGTTACTGGAATCTGCAGAGAAACAAAAATCATTCAACAAACTGATGCTAAATGTTATGTTAGCTGTGTTGTTAAGTATGTTAAGTATGTGTTGTAAAAGCTATTGATTAGCATCTTACCATTTGAATACTTAGCATCAAAAGTACTTTATTTATTGTTTCACTTTATTTGGATACTCTTTATAGACTGTTATAATTATCTTGCAGCAACTCTTGATAAGACAATCCGTCTAGTTGACTAACTAAAAATAAACAGTGTTTATTTACCTCCAGAAACTCTGGGCATATGGCAGGACTATACTCTGTATGAGAGGCCAATAGGCACACACTTAACCACACACACACACATATCCACACATACACGTGATTGGTGTTTGTTGGTCATGGGTTATCTTTGAGGAGTTCCACACAACCACACACACTTAAGTGGTGGTTATTTCTGTCAAGTTCCACATGGATCCAGTGAGAACATGTGACAGACATCAGGGAGCCCGGAGCTGTACCAAAAGAATCACGCTTAGATCCATGATTGGTATCGTTTTCTGCATATTATCACTTTATTCTTTAACAGCAACTTATTTTATTAATAGTGACTTTTTTTGCTGAACAAAGTTTACAGTCTGCCACAGGAGTCTTTGTGCACTGAAAGTTCTGTCAGTGACGTAACAAGAGCTGTCAGTATTTTGTATCAGAGTGTTTTTTAATGAGTACGAGTACATGAACTTAGTATCGATGCCGATACCAATATTACTATTATTTTTGCATTTGTTCTTGACACAACTCTTCTATTTAACCTGGGTTTGAAGAGGTTCTGCGGATTAACCTACCCCTGATGGTAGCTGGATTGATTTTCCCTTTAATCCATATACAGCATTTGGCAGACGCCTTCATCCAAAGCGACTTACGTTTATCTCCTTTATACAACTGAGCAATTTGGAGGTGCTGGGAATCGAACCCTGATCTTCCAATTAGCAGCCCAACACTTTAACTACTTATGGAATCAGGAACCCAGGACAGACCCTCAGTCTATTAATAGTTGTGTTTCATCTTACCTTAATGCGGAACTGCAGGTATTTGACATTTTTACTTACAATATTTAATAATATTTAAAGCCAAATTCAACTAAAGGTAATTTTCTAATATGATATACAGTTTATCAAAAAAGTAACCATATTATTAAGTTAAACAAAAAAATTAAATAAAACATGGGTTATAAAGTTATTAAAGAAAATTGAAGATACACCATCCTGACCAGCCCATCCCATCCCATCCCATCCCATCTCAATCTCTTTTGGTCCTAATGAGTAGCTCGTGTGCCACAGTGTGTTACAAAATATTCTAGTTGTTGTGGTCGTTCAGTGAAAAGTGATTGTAAATGTTTTTTCAAGGCACATTCACTTTTTAAAGCTTAAAGAGTGCAACTGTAATTAGCAGTAAACCGTGTCAAGCACTTGCTTTTCTTCTTTTAAAGGGTCTGATTGGTTTAACAGAGTGATTCAGTTGGGATGCAAATGAAAGTCGGTTTTAAAACTAAACATATTCGAACTCACGAACACGAACCCAAATTGCTGTGGCCAGTGTTTAAAAGGGAACAGCGAGTCGTGACCTCGGTAGATTCTATTTGCAATTTTAGCCAGAAAGAAAACCCCCGAAAGGTTCTAAAAATCTGCAGATAAACAACAGTCACATTTACACTTACTTAAAATGTAAAGACAAATATGACATCTACAAATATTTATGCATAGCTAATACTCTGTCTAGCACATTGAGCCCACATAATAAAGTTATATGCCATATGTATTTATTTGTATGTATTTAAATCTGTAAAAAATAAAGCAGTAATTGTTTTTTTTATTGTAAAGTTTAAGTCAGTTCTTTGTATATGGAAAATATAGTTTGCAAATATGTGTATTTTTTTAAACAGTTGATTAATTTCAGCTTAAGCAGCACATTTGCTTAGTGATTATCACTATATCCGAACAGTAAGAAGGTTTGTATCCCCTGCAGGGGTCTTTCTCTGTGGGTTTACTCCGGGTTCCCCAGGTTCCTCCCGCAGTCAAAAAACATGTATGTTCGATTGATTGGTGATTCTAAATTGCCTATGAAAGTATGTATATGACCCCCTTCTGTCTGTCCAGGGTGTCCCCCTTCTGTCTGTCCAGGGTGTCCCCCTTATGCCTTTCACCCAGTGACAGCTAAAATAGACTCCAACAGATCCCTGTGACCCTGATTAAAAATAAGTGGGTATAGACAACAGATGTATGAAATCTACATTACATTTATATATTCCAGATTTTTGCTTTATTATGATGCATACACCACATGCTGCATCCGCAAAGCTAACAGCATTGTGGAGGACTCCCCAAACACCCCTCACCCTTCACACTCCTGATAAAAAGATACTGTAGCATTCGGACCCTCACAACCCGAATGTGTAACAGTTTCTTTCCTCAAGCCATCAGGCTGCTCAACACACCGAACTGAACTACCTCAACCTACAAATATGCACACACACACTCAAACATTTTTTGTTAAGCACAGTCACTTTACAATGCTGTAGTCACTTGACAATGCTATAGTCACTTACAGTGCTATTTTTACAATATTGTTGTTAATTTGCACATTTTATGTCTACCTAATCTTACAGTGTGGTTGGCGCTATTGTGTTATGTTTTGTTCTGTATTGTCCTTTTTACACTGTCTTTGTAATGTTTGTATTGTTTATTGCACTGTCTGTTTCTGCACTGTCTGCACCAGGTTGCACACATGCACTTTATGTCTATTCTGTTTAGTGGCTCTTTGTTTTTTTTGTGGAATTCTATGTTTTGTGTAGCACCAGGGAGTCCTGGAGAAATGTTATTTTATTTCACTGTGTACTGCGTCTGCTATATATGGCTGAAATTGCAATAAAGTTGAAGTTGAACTTGAACTAATTGTAAGGATTTGCTCATGCAATCGGAACAGTCTCAGTAAGATCAGGCTTAATGCTGGATGAGGAGTTCCGGGTGTAGTCGGTATTCCAATGCCTTCTGCACAGCAGCATTGTTATGCTGGGGACACAATAATGTAATGCTACAACATAAAAAGACATTCTGGACAGTGACATTTGAAATGTACAGCATTTGGCAGACACCTTTATCCAAATTGACTTACATTTACCTCTTTTGTACAACTGAGCAATTGGGGGTTAAGGGCCTTGTTCAGGGGCCCAACAGTTGCAACTTGGTGGTGCTGGTCTTCCAATTATAAGTCCAACACTTTAACCACTGTCCCACTTCCCACAACCATTGGACAACCGTATGCTTCCGACTCTTTGGCAGCAGTTTGGGGAAGACCCAATTATTGTATGTGGGTGTGCTTATAAGGTGTCCACACAATACTACCATTTTTATGACTCAGCATTTAAATATTTTAGCAGTATTTTCGTACTTACTTGCTTAATGTTTTTTTTTTAGTAAGGATTTACAAAAATATCCAGCTTGATGGACAAGACCTACCGTTTGTTCAAGGCTGCCACCCTTTTGCCACCACAATTTCTGGTCCTGACACACCAAGTTAGCCTGAGAATGACCAGGATGAGGTTGAGAAGTGTTGAAAATAAACGACTTAACAAGATTTATGTGTGTTTGTTGTTAAGGATTTTGACCAGCCTGCTGACTTTCATGTGTTGTCATGATGTAAGACTTTGTCATGAGGTAATTGTTTATAGCGCAGTGATTTTAGTTGAGTAGGTTTATTAGAAGAGTTTGGCTTGGACGAGATGCAAAAGAGACGACTACAAGAGCTGGCTTGTGTAAAGATTTAATAGAACAGATGAAGTGGTACTGACCGTGCGTGTAGCTATGAAGAGAGAGTATGTCATGCTTGTTATTCGCTCAGATTGCACAACCGACATAAGCACTTCAAAAGCAAGCACTTCATAAGCAGATAGTCGATCCAAACAGCAAGTCGTGTTAATTGCACAAGCTGACACGCAGTACAAAACCACATCATGAGCCTGAGGGTGTGAGCACAGCATGGGCCTGAGAAAAATCCTGTCTGTGTGTGTGTGTGTGTAAATGAACACACACTTTGTATTAAACTCAACTGTTGAGTGAGATGCACTGGGTGAATGTGGCTGCTTTTTCTACCCGCTGGGACTGCCGTATTAGTGCTGTGAGAGATTTATATGGCAGTTAACAAAAGTGTCGCTTCATGTTGTTATTAGTGGCCTGGTATTAGTGGACAGGTGCAGCCGTTGGGAAGTCACTCGCTCCAACTTACTCCTTGCCTCCCTTTGTTTCCCCTCACTCCTCTGTCTGGATGAAGAGTCATATTTACCACATCAAAGACATGCTAACACTAGTGATACACCATATATCTGAAATTTATGGGTGAGAATGATGTCAACTTCATTGCTCTGAATAATAAATAAAATATGAGTAGATCTGATAATTTACATTTACCGATAAATCAATCAATCAGTTTGATTTATCTGAGATTCATCTGTTTTCAGAGTGCCACAGCCATTGTTGCCAGTATTTTTCCGCCCAGTGTTGTCAAATTGGGCCAGGTGGTTGAGTCCCCCCCGTGTTGCCAGATTGGGTATTTTCTTTTCCAGTGTCACCAGATTCGGTATAATTCCACACCGTGTTCCCAAATTGGGTATGTTTCCATCCAGTGTTCCCAGATTGGGTATGTTTCCATCCAGTGTTGCCAAATTGGGCCAGATTGGGTGGGTCGGGGGTGGGTTTCCCGCCCAGTGTTGCCAGATTGGGTGGGCTCTCAACCAATTGGGCTTCTAGTCAGAGAAGCCCAGTCAGGGTCAAGTCAGACTATAAATAAATGTATTAATCTGGTTGATATTATTTGGGCTGCTTTTTAATACAACTGGCAGATGTTTAGTTTTCTGTACAGACATGTGATTTCATTATTGTCTGAATAAAAAAAGTTTTGGCAAAATATACAATAAATGATTTCTTGTTTCTTAAACAATAATAAAATGTTTTGTAGCGTTAGGACTGATGTTTGTTATTATATTTCGACCAGAACTACTAAAATATCAGTTTCATTAGTAAATCCTAGATTCCTGGTGCACAAACTGCAGATTATACAATACATCATATAAAAATATTTAACTCAAAAATACTCAATTCAACTCATTGTTTATCGGTATTATTATTATTATTTTTATTGTTTATTGGAATCGGCCATGAGTATCGGTTACGTTTTTTTATATCTAGCACACTAGCATGCACCAAGTCAACACGTTTCAACATAGGTTGTACTAAGAAAGCAATGCTGGTAAATACTCACTTTCTGAATTAGAATGTCCACAGTTTTCCATGTCCTTGCTATGTGAGGAACTGTCAGAACTGAAATGTTCCAGAAGTGTATCTGTGAGATCTATGAACATTCAGTCTTTGCCCCTCGTAAGGTGTTTACAGCATATGTGAAGGCCCATGTGTGTTTGTATATATGAGCTCAAAACGCATAGGGATTAGAAGCGGGTCTGGACCTGCTCATGCGGTAGTGGAATGACACTAATCCCCCCCATCCTTGGAGAGAGAGAGAGAGACACAGAATGAAACAAAGAGAGAGAGAGAGAGAGAGAGAGAGACATTTACATTTACAGCATTTGGCAGACGCCCCTGTCCAAAGCAACTTGCTTTTATCTGTCCTTTATACATCTGAGTAATTCGGAGGGCCTTGCTCAAGGGTCCACAGTGGTGGCTTGGTGGTGCTGGTCCAACACCTTAACCACTGAGCCACCCCATCCCACTTACCACAGAGAGAGAGAGAGAAAAAAAGATGGAGAAAGAGAGAGAATTAGAACCATTAAGTTATAACCAATTACAGCAGAAAAGTTTCAGTAACTTGTAAGAATATTTCTGCAGTACATCAAACTTTATTTAACATCGCATGCAGGGCCATTAAAACAACTATAAAGATATTACATTTGTAAAAGCTATAAAATTATGTTTTAGTTTTTAAGTCTCATATTATCATCAATGATATTCTAAAGATAGAAGCTTTAGATCTGTTCGAGCATCAACATTTTGTTGTCTGGAATTATTTAACTAAATCCTACATGTAGTTTTTATTTAGACCGATTTTATAGTCTTATTGCAAAAATTAAACATAGCAGTGCTTTTTTAGTTTTTTTTTTTATTTGGGAAAATTGTGTTTATAGAATTGTAGGCCAGTTTTTATTAACTTAAGTGGACAGCAAAAAAAAGAAGAAAAAAAAAGAAAATACAGCTTGTCTTTGTCCAGACAGCAAAATGTTATAATTAAATAATGAATAAATGGTTTAATATATTTATTTGTTTGCTTGTGGATTAATTAATAGAAATCTATTAACACATGAATGCACTAATCAGTGTTACTCTCTGATATTGAGAGATGCTGGCACATTTGTTTTACATTTCCACAGATTCTCCACAGGTTTAAGACAAGGCCTGTTGTGTGAAACCATCACACATTTATTTGAAGCCCAAACATGAGTATAGAATTTACAAAAGTGTCTTTATTAGGCAGGAGGTATGAATTAATAGGACGATTCTTGTGCTTAAAATTATTGTCAATGTCATATTTATCCACAAAAATCCCAAACATTTTTAATTCGGCTCATTAGCTGAAACGTGTGACTCCGGTGACAAATAGTTATTTATGTCTAAAGGGTTAAAATGCCAACACGAACATGGTGCTGTTGCGTTCCGAGTGATGCAGGTTCGATTCCAGGATTTTCCGGTCCCACCCTCCTCTCATCCCTGTTTCACCATCCTTTGAATAAAGGCTATAGAATGCCCAAAAAATATAACAAAAAAATGGGCTTCTTTAGAAATTAATCCCATCCAGGATTACGCCTGAGTCAGAGAGTAAGAAGAAAAAAGACGTCTAAGGGTTAAGAGGATCATGGAAGTCTGAAAAAGAAATGATTACACAAGAAGCTGTTAGCATTGGATAGATGCTCGATGATCATTTGATGCGTCAGAAAAAGGATAATGAGGAGGAGGAAGAGGAGGAGGACGATCTGTCTTTTGGGAACTTGTTTGTTTCCTCACTTACATGTGAATCCCGGCCATGCTTGGCAGGGACAAGAGACTTCAGAACAAACAGGTGTGCACTGTTTACCAGTGGGTTTTACACTCTCTCTCTCTCTCACACACACACACACACACACACACACACACAAGCATGTGCTCGCCCAATCTCCCGCCCACTGTATTTTTCCAGCACTTTATCATCTATATGCACATGTCAAATACAGCTGATCTTTTTTTTCTTTCGAAAGAAAATAAAGGACACACAAACGTGAACTTCCGTCTGTAACATGTTCTGGTTGCATCCCTTTGGCAACTCTTTGGTTTATTTCCGTAGTGTGTGTGTGAAAATAATATAGTGTGTGTGAAAATATGATCGCTGTGAAGAGTATGAGTTATGACCACCAAAAAGCTTTGGAAATAACATAAAAGTGAACAATAAAGCAAAAACACAGATTTTTTTTCACATATTACAAAAAAATAATTAAAATTACAACAATTTCTACAATAAAACAATTTAAAAACACTTAAACACTCTACAATATCCTACAACATATTATTATTACTGTTTATTTCACCTCTACATGAGGCCAGAATATCTTTCTGTCCCAAAATATTGGTCTTATGTAGAATAGGTGCTGGTAGGGTCTGGTGGTATGACCATATATATCATTACAGTGAAGTAAATTGTTAACGTAATAGATTTTTTATGCCGTTTATACCGAGACTCAGTAAATAAGCTTGTAAACATAAGCAAGACCTGCTGGTTTGTCTTGTCAGAGAGAGAACTGCCCTCCTCCAACTAAGCCTGGTTTCTCCCAATGTTTTTTTGGATGGATTTAGTGAGTGTTTAATGTATTGTCTTATTCAATTTGATTCTGTAAATCTGCTTTAACACAATTGTTTAAAAGCATTAAATAAATAAAGGGGGCTTGACCCTACGAGACACCCCACCCTGCCCGTTGTGGTGTCTCATAGGGAGAAAAAATACTTAGATGGGTAATCATGTGGTCTGTTTTTTTTGGCATTGGGATCCCTACTATCAATATGTCAAGTATTTTAATTACAATCTGTGTACTGATTATACAATATATTCATCAGTGACCTTCCAGATCTGTTGCACATCAATTCCCCCAATATCGTCCTGTCAGTCATTACTATTCTCATGTGACAAGATGTGATTATAAATGTAAACATGTGATTATAGATAAACGCACACACAGTGGAGAGAGTTTAGAGCTTTAGAATAGAATATTCAATTAGAGCCAAAATTTATTTTGATGATTGTAATTTGATAATTTTATATGATAATGTTTTTAAATGATGTTTTTTCTCCTTTACAATATTCCACATTAAATATAATGTCTTTCTTTCATAAAATATTTTTTTCATATAATAATAATGTTTGTCCACACAAATGTGAAATGTGCCATACAATGGAATTTGTTGTTATAGTAAAGTTAAGTTAACTATATTTATCAAAGACCTAAATAAAAAATTGGAATGACAAACGGTGACAAAAGTCCTGTTTATTTCTAAAGTATTTAAGTTTATTATATAAAGACCTTTTTGTTAATTTTCTGGTATAACTAGCTATTTAAATAACTGAATGATATCTCTACCGTAACATAAAATTACTCATACAGTGGAATAGAATGTTGGTCATACCGCCCACCCCTGGGTGTTAGTTAGCATGCTCTTAAACCAACACTACATCCACAAGCCAACGGTTATATTTTGGAAGTGAGAAAGAAAGCGGGACGCTGCTATAAATACCTTCGCTATGTTTACTGTACACGTCAATGTATCAAGGCCAAATTCAGAGGAAATAGACACTCACTCTATTGGACAAAGAACAGAGACAGGCACATTAAACACCGGGGAAGGATTATGAACAGACTTTGCTTTGCTTGAACAAAACCAAAAAATGGACACACCGTTTTGGAAATAATTGTAGATAAACGTACATTAGTTGTTGTATTGAGCAGTCGACTACAGAAAGCAGGGTTTTGTTAGTGTAAATATTTTCAAATATTTATTTCTGCTGCCTGAACTTTTTTTCATAAAGTCCTCAAAAATCACATGACACACTGGTGGAACAAACATCCAGACACTAATGTTTGAGAAGGTCTGCGGTTCACTCAGTGTTTCACTCTATCCCAAAACTGTTTATTTGGAATGAGTCAAGTTTTTAACATACCATGTTTTTATGGAGTTTACGGCTTTGTGCACAAGGGCATTGTCTTACTGGAACATCGATTGGTCCATATAAAAACAACTTTTCCTTCTTTTCCAACTTTGTGGACAGTTTGTGGACGACACAGTTATGTGTGTGGGCTGGTAAGATGTCCACAGATTATAACCATATAGTGAAACTGTACTCATTTTTAAAGAGGGCTTTAGTTAAATGGGTATTAGATGTCACATGACATACATAGGCCCAAATCTGCAGGTAATCTGCAGCGATATTGCAAGCTCCTCTACATATCACTAGATTCTATGTTAATTTCTACACTAAATCGTGAAATGCTAAACAATTTTTTTTTACTTGCAACATTAACAATGTTTTGTAAAAAAAAAAAAAAAAAAAACACTGAGTATGAAAATGTTGCTGTAGTTTGTAGTCTGTATATGGCAGGCTGGTAACTTTAATGCAGTTGAAAGTATTTTGTGCTACACTAATAAATATAATCCTTGAAACAGCTATGTCCTGAAAAAAGTTGGTTTTTCTTTACCTGGCCACGTCGTCTAGTCAAACACATAGTATACATGGATCAGCTTACAAATATACACACCGCTAACATATTACAGGATGGTTTAATTCGTGCAACATAGAACAAATAGAAAGCACAATAAATCCTACAGTCACAAATTTAGTAGGCTGATTTTACATACAGCTGTCCAAAATAATGACCAGAGGTTTGGGGGCTACGAAGGTTCAGTAAGTAGTTTCCGATAAACCCAGAGGGGTCCTTGTGGTCCATCGTGGCTGTGTTTTATTGATCCAAGAATTAGTGCAAACATCTCATTATTTGCTGGTAAGCACATTCATTCGTTTATATTCTCCGGGATCCTTAACCGATATTGCTTGTCCCGTTTTTTTTTTTCTCCAACAGCACCATATAGAAAATCAGCAGAGAACATCTGCCATAGTTTTATGTGACATGATAAAATGCATGACCTTAAATGACAATAAATTAATAGCAATACAATTGTGAAATGAATACTAAAATAAAACAAAAAGTGTATATTTTGCACGTCTACTAGGTTATTCTTGTCCTGTTTTTGTCTTTTCATTACTTGGCCTGCTTCCCATCTTCAGGTCCTTTCTGCAGTCACTTTCAGAGACATTCTGTCCCCATTACTGTGTGTTTTTGTGTGTATAAAGAAGAAAACTCGAGCTGAAGAAGTTCAAAACCTTTAACTGCACTTGCAGCTTTTCACCACCATGTTGGAAAGCTGTTCCACCTGAACAAAAAAACCCCACACATTGTCTCATTATTATCATCTCAAATTATTTCCTTTTATAAATATCACATTAGTATGAATGGGATTTGAAATGATTACCTTGTATTGCCTGCCTACATAATACATGATAGGAAGAGGATCCAGGACGTTTGGTACACAGCATGGCTGAGCCGAGGCACCGGGGTTATGATGCTTGTAAAGGGCTAAAATCTGTACAGCAACAAAACAAAACATCTCATTAAGTCAATCCATCCTTCATTCTTCTCCTCACACCTCACATCAACCTTACACACGTCATGCGTTGCTTTAAACACTTTGGAATGAATCCCAGGGTGAACAGGTTCACAGAATCGCATTACTCCTTTCTTAAAACATGCCTTTAACGCCTCATTGGTGTGGCTGTCAACAAACGCAACACTCTAACGCTCAAGTTTCTTCGCGCCTTAATCTAGGATTAGGAACTGTCAGTTCGAATACCGGGTTTCGCTAGCGATTTTGCAGTGAGAACATGGCTGAAAAACATGCATGTATTCTGTATTTATTATTGCCACACAGTGAAATTCTTTTCTTCGAATATCCCAGCTTGGAGGCAGGGAGGGCTAAAAGCATTGCCCAAGAGCTCAACATTAGCCTAACTGTGCGTTCGTACTGTTTTTGGACTCGGTTAACTTTGATACTTTTCCTCTAAAATTAAAAGCAAAGAACAAAAGGTCTCTTCTTTTCTCTTTCAGCCAGTGACTGGATGATTTATATCAATCAATAAGCATTTTGGTTTCATCCAATCAACCTCGACCTAATGCTAAACAAATTATTATTACTAAAGACTTTAGTAAAATGTTCCAACATAGTGAAGTAAGCAAAGAATACTATAAATTGGAGCGTCTACATAGAGTGTTGGGGTGAATTTTTTCTAATTTGTTAACTAACTTTAGATTAGTTAGTTTGTTTTCCTTTGCTAATGTTGGGCTAGACTATTATTAGTGACAGTGTAGCTAGCAAAAGCTGGCCAGGCCGCACGTCACATTTTAGCTAACTGCAAATTATACTTATATGTTAGATGGCGCAACAGTTGATGAATAAGGTTATTTTTAAAATAAAAAAAGATTAATTACTTTAATTTGTAAGACTCGAGTACATCAATTATCAAGCTATTTATAAATTCTTTTTATTTTTCATGAAATTTCCCTTTACCCGAAAATTAATTATTTTAACTACTTCCTCCTTTCATCTGAAATTAGAAATCATTAAAATAGTTTTAAAGCAGCACATTGATGTACATTAACAGTATTTTTATTTATTTATTTATTTTGAGTATTACAAACACATTGGAACAATTTCTAGGACTGACCCAACAAAATGTTCAACAGAAAACAACTTCAGGAAATGACCAAGGCAGGAAGAGAGGAAAAAGCTGGAATGTTGTTCTAGGAAATGCTTGATCATCAGGGAAAACTGGCTTCAGAAATATGCAGTTATTTCCCTCTTAAACAATTTGTCTGTATGCTGATTTAAAATCAATACATAAATTTAAACTCACGCATGACCGTAATGCAAAAATAAAGATTTTGAAACTAACCCTTTACGACATGGGCATATATTATATCTGGAAGATTTCATTCATAAAAAAACTCAACAAATTGTTATTTTAAAACTCCTGGAAATCAGGAAATCTCCTCCTACCTGTGAGTATTTGTTTTCAGCGTTCCAGATATACGCACACGAACCCATGCAGTAATTAGCAAAGTATCCTTTAGGCTTGTGGATCCACTTCCAGCCGAGATCTTTCCGGAAATCGATGTAGAGTTTTCGCATGCAGCACGTCTCTGTTTTTCTGTCAGAATATCATTGTTGGAAAAAATGTTTAGCATCTTGTGAGATAACAGAAAAAAAAACAGTTTTTTAACAGGGAAAAAAGATAAAGTACAGAAGACACCGGAGAAGATAAGTGACTCACTCATCACAATTTGGTTCCGGAGTCGGGGATCTTTTTTTGCGTGAAGAAGGGCTATGTCCGTCAGAAGGAACAGACATGGCCAAAATGTACGGCTTCGCCATTAAGCCGGCAAGAACAGATTTGTCTCCCCTATATTCACTTAAACCTGGAAATACACACACACACACACACTATAATTATTAGCATAACAATATATATATATATAAATGAAAAATACTATTCCATAAAAAAAAGTTTCATTTTATCTCCTATAATAAACTGTACTTAATTTTAGAGCGTGACTGTAGGGATTTTTCCATTCAACTAAAAAGTGAGTTCAGGCCCTACGGTCAGATGTGGCCAGTTCCTGAAGGAGTTCGGTAGGATTGAGATCAGGGCTCTGTATGGGACTATAACACAGCATGTCTTTATGGAACTGAAGAGCTTTAGACACAGGGGTCACATTCTCATGCTGGGACAGTGTGTAAGGCTTTTAGATTCAGTGAAGGGAAATTTTAATGCTAATATATGAAAACATCCAAGACCTTTTAAACCTGAGCTCATTATATGCAAAACAAGGTGTCAGCTGAAAAGATGGACTTTCTAGACATTTTGGCAACCTAGGTGAGATCAGTAGTAAATGTGGGTCTTTTTATGTGGGAAGTGGTCGTGCAGTGATTAAGGTGTTGGGCTGCTAATTAGAAGATCGGGGTTCGATTCCCAGCACCATCAAGCCCCTATTGGTGGGTCCCTGAGCAAGGCCCTTAACCCCTAATTGCTCAGTTGTATAAGAGATAAATGTAAGTTGCTCTGGATAAGAACATCTGCCAAATGCTGTAAAATGTAATAATCATTGCAAAACAGCCTGAATTCAAGTGTAAACATATGCTGGCCCACTACATCTCTGTTTCTCCTCAGCAGCAGCAGCTGCTATCACCAGAGAAAATACAGATAATTGCAATTAGCCAAGTCAAATGTTAAAATAGTGAAATGAGAAAGAAATAAAATAATAATAAAATAATAATAATAATAATGAGAATCGTATAATGATAATTAGGAATGCATAATAGGACATTCCCAGATACAGAAACAAGGAGTTGATATTTTTATAGAATAATATTCATATTATATAGAGTTTTGTGATCCAGGAGAATGGAAAATCGAAGATACACTGATGAAATTGATATTTTTAGTATATATAATAGCAAACATCAGTCCTGATTCTTTAAATGATTTTATTTTTGTGTAAGACACCAGAAATAATTTATTGTAAAGTGTGATTAAATTTTGGATTCAAAATTTATAAAATCACATGGTTGTAGTTAAAGCTTAACACCCGCCAATTGTATCAATAAGCAGTCTGAATTAATTTGGGAGGTAATCCGCCCAATCTGGCAACACTGACTGCAGTCACTTGCACTCTGAAAGTGTATGAATCTCATATAAATCAGACTGATTGGGGATTAATGGGATCTAATTATAGAATTTCATTCATAAAAATGACAATTTGCACCAATTTCTGTGTCTGATAAATATCATGGTAATAATAAGAAGAATAGTAATACTCTCAGTGGTTTTGTGGCAGGGCGGGGGCCTATTGGCACCCTAGGTGACCGCCTATGCAAATGACTTCAAAAAGTCTAGAAAGACAATAGTCTTTATACTAATATTCATACAATTGAACGCTTAAGTTTTAATCCCCGGTGTTATGTAGACGCTCGCAATGAGGGTGCTAAGTGTTCAATGAGAGCCCAACCGCAGGGCTCTGGGAGAGGGAGGTAGATATAGAGGACAGGAGAAGGACTGTGCTTGGCGGAGGCTCTCGCTGGGCGAGGTTTCCACCAACTAAAGAGAGTAAGGATGAGGGACGGTTAAGGTGCTGGTGATGGCACTCACACTTGTGAGCTTAAATGAAGAAAGAAAAGAACTGAAAAAGCTAAAGAGCATAAAGAAAACTCAAACTTATTTTTCAGTTATTTTCTTCTCAATTTTTCTTTTCCTTTTCTCACTTTTTGTTTAGATTTCATAATATTTTCTTTGTTTGGATTTATTTTCTTAATATTTTCTTTTTATCTTTCTTTTTTTTCTTTTCTTTAATTTTTCTGTTCTTTTCTCTTTTTTCTTTGTTTAAAATTCTTTTTCTTTTTTTCTTTCCCTTTTCTTTTCTCTCTATTTTCTTTGTTTAGAATTCTTTTTTCTTTCCTTTTCTTTCCTCAATATTTTCTTTAAGAATTCTTTTTTTTCTTAATATTTTCTTTCTTTAGAATTATTTTTCTTCTCTTTCCTTTTTCTTTTCTCAATAATTTCTTTGTTTAGATTTCTTTCGCTTTTCCTCATGTTTGTTTTTTTTTTTTTTTTTTACCTAAATGACCGCACGCCGACTGTTCGGGTCTTTGTTCTTTTATAGGGATGCGATCAGGTGCCTCACATTCCGCTGATTAGCGTCATGGCGGCGTTGCCTGGTAACCGCGCTTAGTTGCGACCGCGGACGCGCCTGACTGGAAATTCGAGAGTAGCTCTCCGCGAACTTGCCTGTCCGGAAGTCCGTGATGTTACACCTGGTTGTCCTTACAATACAAATTATGACCTTCTTATCGCAGTCCAACACTTTAACCACTGACTTACCACCATCATCTACATATGATCACAGTCCTAATAAAAGAGTGTGTTTAAACATTTGACTTGCAAAATAAATAATCCAACCTGATATGGAAAATTTGAAGCTTTCCACCGGCACCCCACATCCACAGTACAGCCTCAACTCAAATCCCTGTTCATTCTCTATAAAAAAAAAGAATTTTAGTTAAATATTAGTGACCACTGATACACACTGTACACCATCATCTGACACCCCCAACAACATAATGTACATCCAGTCACTTAATAAACCTGCCATTGTGGCATGTTGTTTATTGCAGATGCTAAATTCATCCAAATTACTAACCCGGCTTTCTTTAGAAATATGCAATGGGTTAAGCATGCACACTGAAGTCTGTTACTTACCAGAAGACTGGAGCCACTCTTTAAGAGTAGCCGTTACATCGAAGGAGATCCATTTGTTCAGCAAATCGTTAGAAATAACATAGAACCCCAAGTATTCTGCTGCACCACCCAAACCCTTGTAGATCTCCAGTCTCTGTGTTAAGCTGCTTTGGATGACCGGATCTTTAACACGCAGCCTCAGCTTGGCTTGTGCTAACAGTCTGTAGTCCGGGATGTTCTGCCTCATTTCTTGCAGATCAAAGAACAGTTGCTTATTTTCTGTTTTGTTATTAGCCCCTGAAAAAAAGAGATGTTTTTATTTTTAATTATTTATATTAATTATTATACATAAATATGTGCTAATATGTGGTAAATAAATGACAGAAGCTACTATGAAACTAAACAGCAATATAGATTCTGGATATGTCATTCTTATGGTACATGTATACCATATGTGGGAAGTGGATGCTTAGTGGTTAAGGTGTTGGACTGATACCAGAAAGACTGGGGTTTAATTTCAAGCCACCACTACCACTGCCCCTGAGCAAGGCCATTAACCCCTAATTGTTCAGTTGTATAAATGAAATAAATGTAAGTTTCTCTGGATAAGGACGTCTGTAAATATGCTGTAAATATAAACACATCTACCAAGATTATTTTCGTAACACATCATTTGACCCTTCGTCATAAAAATTGCAACAAAATTACAGGTTGGTTTAAAGTGTCCTCACATCTCGATTTTGCTCATTAACTTAATTTGTCTTAATGTATTTATATGCATATATTCTGTGAAAGTTGTAGTATTGAAAAAAACTTTGTCCAATCAAATTATTCGGTTTAAACATCTTGATTGGCTTTCTTACATGCCTGGCAACATATTTATTTGTGTACCTCTGTGCACCCTGTTCACACAGATAGAACACATCATCATCCAGGCTTGCCAGATTTGAAAAATACCCTGTTGAGATTGCCTCAAAATGGCATTGAGATTGCCATTTTTTTTACGTTTATGGAATAGACAATTTTAAATCTACCTGGCAACCCTGTCATTAGCGCTTTGTACCGTGGAGAAAAAAAGCTGGATACAAACAAAGCAAAAACCTAAAATGAATCTTGTTGTGTTTCCACTCTGGAGTCGACTACAGGAGTCAAAGGGTCTGAAAGATGATGTCATGGTTACAGTTTTTCTTTTAGACAGCAAGGAATATGGTGTGTTTTATAGTAACTCATAGTTTATGTAGTTTGTGTATCTTTATGAATTAGTTTAACTTCAGCAGCAGCGTGTAATCGGGGATTATTTCTATGTTTGCTATTTTAGTAGTGTTACTAACTGTATTATAAAGTTTTCTGATGTATTGTAGTAATGTCATCTCTGGTCGTTTAGTCTGTGTGCGTTTATATGTTCAGAAGTGGATAAGTTATTTGATCTTTGACCAGGGGATCTTATGTTCAATCCCTAGCACCACCAATCTGCCACTGTTGGGTCCTTAACCCTTAACAACTCATTTGGACAATGATAAAAATGTAAGTCGCTCTGAAAAAATCCATCTGCCCCATGCCGTAAATGTAAATGTAATGTCAGTCTTATTTTATGTGTCAATTCCTATTTATAAGGTATGACATTTGACATTTTGGCATTCATATTATTACACACAGTCAGTCATATTACACACACCTTATTACACACAGAAGGTCAAGACTTAATATTAAGTGTCCAGACATTAGTTCTAACACATGATTTGTCCTGTTTTATAATCTCATATGACAGCATATGACAGTTTATGACATCTGCCATTACATACATGACATATCAGTCTTATAACAGTCTATCTTATATAAGATCTATCAGTACTAAGTAGGACAGAAGCTTAGTCTCAGCATATCTCCTGACCATTTGTTATAAATTTCAATATTTCAGACCATTTATTTCAATACTTTCTAATAACATTTGGCATTTACTATACGACGGGATTGTCAGGCTAATTGCATACTATTAAGCACCCACTAATATCAAGTATCGAGATTACACATCAAATGACCATGAACTACCATAACAATTTAGGACAGAGTCTGATATTAGGTATAGTATGTGTTATGGTCAAGTGACCTATTAATAAAAAACTTCTTGATGCTAATGATGATGCTATAGTGCATGAACCAAAGGCAAAGTCAAGTCAGCAAGTATGGACTTATATTTTACTGCTGTAAATAATTAGGAATGTTTGTCTGACTCATTTCCCAGCAACCACAAAGCGCTACTAGTAAAGGGTGGGGTGGAGGGAGGGGACATCCTGCTGCACACGGTGCTTAATGAATAGCACCTGTACTGCTGACTCTGACATTCGGCTACGACACACCTGGTAGTCCAGACGAGCCACCTGCTGAGTGGACTGAGCTGTTTACCCTATAACTGTTCTACACGATGCAGCCGGTGCAATTAATCATGGACATATTGCAACATTATGATCAACTTACGCAGGGCTCTATTAGATATGTGACGTCATGTGATGTATTTGTGTCAGCTGTTTATTTAAAAACTGATAAAAGTGAGAGAAAGAAAGAAAAAAAAAAAAAGATGCAGAAAAGTGGAAAAAATGCATTAAAAGACAAGTTAGAGAAGGAAGAAAAGAAAAAAGGAAGGAAGGGAGAAGAAAGAAAGATAGAAAAAGAAAGAAAATGCAAAAATATAAAAATAAAATATAAATATTCAACTTCATTGTGCAAGGTACATGTACAGAGCCAATGAAATGCATTTATCGCATATCCCATCTTAGTAAGTTGGGGTCAGAGCGCAGGGTCAGCTATGATACAGTGCCCCTGGAGCAGGAGGGGTTAAGGGTCTTGCTCAAGGACCCAACAGTGGCTGACTTGCCAGTGGTAGGGCTTGAACCCAGGTGTTTAGATCAGCAACTCAGCACCATAACCATTTGAGCCACTACTGCCCCTTCCCAGCCACTACTGCCCCTTCCCTATCTTTCTAGATAGAAAGAAAGAAAGAAAGAAAGAAAGAAAGAAAGAAAGAAAGAAAGAAAGAATGAAAGTAAGAAAAAGATAAAAAATCAAAATAGATAGATAGATAGATAGATAGATAGATAGATAGATAGATAGATGGCTAGATGGGTAGGTAGGTAG
Source organism: Bagarius yarrelli (assembly GCA_005784505.1). Lineage (NCBI taxonomy): Eukaryota > Metazoa > Chordata > Actinopteri > Siluriformes > Sisoridae > Bagarius > Bagarius yarrelli. Next base: position 1,160,679 of record VCAZ01000076.1, on the reverse strand, counting down.
GTAAATAGATCTGTTTCAGCCTGTCTTTGTCTAAAATCACCCACTCAAATGCCTACACACACCACACACACTTGGCCGTCCATGTACTCTTCAAATAATACACATACTGTAAATGTTTTAGCTTACTACACAATACCAGAAGAAGTCACGCCTCCTGCTGAGTTGAGTTCAGTTGTGTTGAAATCCTGGTGCTCCTCTCATAAACATACACTCGATTTTCACACGCTCATATTTTTACACACTTTGCAGTGATTTGTGTTCAGTAAAACTGAATAAATATTAAAACAGCTCATCATTTCTTTTAAACACTGTGTTTTTTTATCACTAGGGACTTTTGGAAGTCTGCAGTGGAGCTTAAACAAATCAACTTTAAAATGGTATTTGCACCATTATGTGTTAACAGAATTTTATATTTCTTTTATAGTTGTTTTTAAAGCATTTTATAGCCTTTAGTGATAGTATAGGATAGAGGGAAAGCAGGGAGAGAGAGGAGGGTGGGACCCGAAAAGCCCAGAGGCAGACTTGAACCAAGGTCACCCCGGAGCTTAACGTACTGTATGTGCCACTGGCGGAAGGTGCATTTGGTAGCTGGTCCTTCAGTGTGGATTTACCCGACTCTTAATACCCCCACTATCACAATTATAGAAACACATCAATACTTAACAAACACACAATATAACACGGCGTGGAATTACAGACAGAGAGACATTTCACATATTTAGGATAAAAACCACTTTTATTAAAGCAAGAAACCCCATTAATACGCAACTCCAAACCTCTACACTACAACCACAACTGTACCACATACAACATCTGGAGCAGTTCAGCAGTTCAGAATCAATATTTAATAAAAATTCTAATCCAACCATACAGACGTGTTTTGCTAGTCGAACTTGGCTGTAACAGTTTTACTCTGATCAACCAATCAGAGAACGAAAAAATGCTGATGTCATTGTGAACTTGAAATCTGATTGCTTACTGAAACGGTTTTTAATAATATTAACCAATAATCAATCTGCCACTACTAATATAGTGTAAGTTCCATGGGCAGCGCTACTGATTCTGAAGGCAGATTAGATTAACATGGCAACACATAGAAACTGAAATCTGATTGGACAAAAATTATTCACTCCTTTAATTCTTCACACTCATTCACTCATTTACACTCATTTACACATCCATACTCATTCACTTCTTCACACTCATTCACTTCTCCATACTTATTCACTCATTAACACTCATTCACTCATTTACACTCATTCACTTCTCCATACTTATTCACTCATTTACACTCATTCACTCATTTACACTCATTCACTTATTCACACTCATTCACTCATTTACACTCATTCACTTATTCACACTCATTCACTCATTTACACATTCACTTATTTACACTCATACAAACACACTCATTCACTCATTTACACTCATTCACTTATTTACACTCATTCACTCATTTACACCCATTCACACATTCACACTCACTTATACTTATTCACACTCATTTACACATTCATACTCAAACACACATTTACACTTATTTACTTACTCCCCCTCATTTACACTTATTCAGTTATTCACACCCATTCTCACTCCATCACACTCATTCACTTACTCATTTACACTCATGCACACATTCAATCACTTACACATTTACACTTGTTAACACTTATTCAGTTATTTACAATAATTTTCACTCCATCACACTCATTCACTTACTCATTCACACTTATTTACACTCCATTACACTTATTCACTCTTTCACACTCATTCACTCTTTCACACTCATTCACTCTTTCACACTCATTCTATGAAGCATTTTAGAGTCACCTCCAAACTTGGACAGACAGGAAGTGGAACTCTACAGCGCTCTACCAGTTGCGTCAATGTTGCTTCTGTTTAATCAGTAAACAAAATTTCATCAACATGCAAACACAAACATTAAGCATTGCGCTTTGAGGCATGACCTTGAAACACACACCAGAGAGTGAACTCGTATAACTGCAGCACCGCATTCAGCTGTTGGATTTAACTTTACTGACTAGTATGTAAGCACACCTGTTGCCACACCCTGTAAAACGACCACCCTAATAAAAAACACTTCTGATCATCCACCTGACAGACTAAACACCTATCACAGATCTGTATCTGCATCCTTAAATATAATATAGTCTTTTTATTTTAAAAAACTAAGTGCCTTATAGTAATCTTATAATCTTAAAAAATTCTATAACTTATAATTAATAATTACCTCTAAACATTACGGGTATAATGATTTAAAGAAAGGCTCGCTGATATTTACTCTCTAGAACAAAAACATGTCTCTATACAGCCAGACTAGACGTGTGTATTTTTTACATAACTATTATACGTTTATTATATACACTATATCGACAGAAGTATTAGAACACCTAACCGTCACATCCAGCAGTGTGTGTTTTTTTTTTTATTTGACCAAACGTCCGTTTCACTCTCTCTGATAATAACCTGTTGGCCTTCGAGTCGATGTAACTACGAGAGTTTTGGGGTTTCGAGTAAAGGAATAATGTTATTTTTATTTTTTTGTGCTTCGATGTCGAACCCATTTATGTGCATGTTCTGATAAGGTGTCCATTAACTTTTGGCATATTTCATGGTAGGAATTTTTGCTTTGGGCAAAATACTGACAATTTTCTGTCAGAGTCTCCCGAGGAGCTCTGTGTGTGTGTGTGTTTGTGTGTGATTACTGAACACACATAGCACACGCTGAGTTATTCCACAAACCGACCAGCCCCCATACACCACTGTCATCCTTCATAATACACTGATTACACAACAGTCCTCCTCCACGTATAAAGATTGCCCCAACACGCACAATTCTCCCTATTGGAATCCTCTGTAATTGGTGAAATTATTTAGCGCCTACACTTTACGGTGACACATTGATGGCGCAAGACCTGCAGATTCCAGCTCCCAGCATTCCTCACTGAATCCATTAAGACTTAATAAATAGATTGAAAACTTTGTCTGGATGTATTTGTGTTTCCAGTCATCCGACTTTCTTCTATTTTACTCCCAGTAAACTGATTCAGGTGTGTTCAGTGTTGGAAGAAAGCCAAAAAAAGCATGTGGACCATGTGGTTCCCTGATGACTGGATTGGGAAACACTGATCTATATTATCAGGCCATTCCTTTTTCAGATGAGAAATAAAAAAGAGAAAAAATGGCAAAAACTATAAAAAAAAAATACATTTAAAGAAAGAAAGAAAGAAAAAAAGAAATAAAAGGCCAAAAAACAGTATAAAAAGACAAGAAAGTTAAAAAAGAAAGAACAAAGAAAGCCAGAGAAAGAAAAGGCAAGAAAGTAGAAAAAATATGTTAAAAAGGAGAAAGAAACAAAGAAAAAAACAGAAAAGACATAAATAAAAAAAAAGAGATAAAGAAAAAAGAAAGAAAGAAAAAAGAAATAAAGACAGAAAAAGAAAGGGAAAAAAAGAAAGGAAGATAAAAAACAAAAAACAGTAGAAAATAAGGAATGTTACAAGAAGGAAAAAAACAGAAAAAAAGGCAAAAAAGTTGAAGAAATATGTTGTAAAAAAACAAAGTTTATAAGAAAAAAAGATACAAAGAATGAAATAATGAATAAAAGAAAAAAAAGAAATAAAGACACAAAGGAAGAATGTAAGAAAAAAAAGAAAGAAAGAAGGAGCTGTATGTATTTACAAGCATGGAAAATTCAGAGAAACAGGGTTCCTTTGTTGGTTGGTGAGAAAGTAGGAGTTTGTATATGTCTGTGTGTGTGTGTGTGTGTATGTAGATGTGTGTGTGTCAAGGCACACGTTCAGGTAAGCTCAGGACAGCTGTCCTAACAGGCACAATGGCAGACCTATCATTACTGACGGGCGCAGCCACGTTCCAGCAAGCTTAAATACCAGCCTTTAAAGCACACTGCCTCTATCCATCTATCCATCCATTCATCCATCTATCCATCTGCCTCACTCTCTTTCCTGTGAACTCAGTTACTCCTCTCCTTGGTGGCTCTTACACTCTTGCTGTGCTCAGCGAAATCTCGCAGAGGTAATGATATGACGTGATAATGAAAGGAGCATACAGGAGAGGTGAAGGACATCTCAACGGCTTTGCTCAAAATGATTTGTGAAGTGTTTGTAAAGGGGAAAAATTGCTTCTATTTATGGATAAAGGCAAATCTATACTTTATTCCTAAGCTGGTTTTCATGCCATTTCTGGAAAGGTATTCCTGGCATACGTGGCATTCTCCCTCTCAACATACCAAAATCTGGCGTCTATTTTTATACAGAAAGGCATTTAATACTAAGACCATTGGCATGCGTGCAGGCTAAAGCAAGTGTACTATAACCACTTAAAGAAACAGTTTGGGGAAAATCATATGTGTGTGTGTTTGTAGCAACAAAACACCAAACCAAACACCTTGGCTCATTTTTAACACATTGATAAGCTACCTAATATCAGTGTTTGATTCGCAATTTTTATTAGTATTATACACACTAAGCTAATGTTTTCCATGATGGCTGCCTCATAACATTATAACATTGGCCATGCTACTGAATCACATACTTCTTAAGTATGCACTACATTTGAGTAAGTACATACTTTCTGTCTGTTAAAAAATTATATTTTCTGTAGTATGTTTACGGGTAGTATGAGTAAAAAACCGGGCGTACCACATCCTCCATGTTGATAATGGCTTGTGATATATGACATCACAGCAGAGTGAATTTAGATTTGGATAATGTTATGATGTTAAACGAGTGCAATTTAATTATGTTTTTTTTTTTTCTTTCTGCACTTAAAGCTATTTAAATCAGTTGAAATGTGCCACGTTGCCACATTCCGGATATGATAAGGGGTCACTGTAAAGTGTGCATCGTATGCATACTCCAAAATCCGGGCGGGAGTAGTAGAACATCTGGGAATTACTGTAATTACTACTGGATTCAGACATACCACTTTATAGTGTAAAATTATGCGATATTGGACGTAGCCTTAGTTTTTTTTTTTGTATTGTGCTTTTAATAATAAATATTGTCACTAAGCATCTATTAGGTAGTATATAAATATATATACATTTAGAATATAGATTTTACCTTTTAAATGAGTATATGAATCCCTCTGAGCGATTCATGGGGAAAAAAAACCTCCCTGGAAATACATTCGAAAAAGAGAAACCAAACAAAAGGAGTCTATACTCTGGATGATCCATACTCTACCTGGTGTTTCAGTTCTTAAACTCTGTCAACTCAGTCAACAAGGTGCAACTGTGTAACCAGGAAAATGAAGTCAATTTGTTAAAGTTATCGGCTGTTTACTGATGGAGACTTTAGTGCAAACTGAATCTCAGACTGCAGCCATAAATATATCATAGAAATAGTAGTCTGCATTCATCGCCATGGTTTCTGAATAGTACTACTGTATCAAGCACCAAGAGGTACATTACATGGGGAGGTGGTGGCTTATGGTTAAGACTATGAACCCGAAGATCGTGGGTTCAATTCCCAGCTTCACCAAGTCATGACTGTTGGGCCCCTGAGCAAGGCCCTTAACCCCCAATTGCTCAGTTGTGTAAATGAGATAAATGTAAGTCGCTCTGGATAAGGGAGTCTGCCAAATACTGTAAATGTAAATTACAAATTACTGTAAGTCAAACTCTATTTATTTTGAAAATTACAAAATAAAAGTGTATATACTCTGCCTACATATTACATTTTCCATTAAAGGCACAAATCACATAAAAAGACCAGAGATAGAACTGAAATTGCAGTGGTTTCTGGTTTGGATTATTAGGTTACAACTTTCCTGGCTACCCTATTTGGTATTAGAGGAAGTCAGTTGGGTATTAGTGACTAGAAACACTTTGGAATGTCATTCAAAGCTAGTTTTATCTTCTGACGTCAAACCTTCGACTGAATGCCTAATGCAAATGGCACACTGGAACTGTTTTTAATTAGTATTGCACAAAATTTATCGGACAGATAAATAATTGGGCGATGTGGGTGAAAATCACTTAATTTTAATTAATAAATAAATCTGATAATATTATCTGATAAATTACACTTGCTGATATATTAATCAATCCGTCTGATTTATCTGAGATTCATACACTTTCAGAGTCACTGCAGCCAGTTTCCACCCACTGTTGCAGGGGGTTCCCGCCCAGTGTTGCCAGATTTAACCAATAATAAAATGTCATGATATTTAGACCAGAGCTACTAAAATATCAGTTTTACCAGTGGATCTTAGATTTTCTATTCTTCTGGCGCATAAACTGCAGATAGTTTGTTATCTGTATCAGAATCGGTCATAAGAAGAACTTAATTATCACTCATCAGTATTGGTTAAAAGTTATTATACTGTGCATCCCTCTTTTTAAGATTTTAAAAGGTACTCTGATTGATTGAATTCCTGGAAAATTGGTTGGATTTTTGGATTTTTTCATGTCTTCCACCAAACTATGTCAGCATCACAATAAATTCCATTTTGTCTAAAGAGCTGTGATCAGGAACTAATTAGTATTTTTATTTACACATGCTTTTAATTGACTTTGTATATGTCCCCTGCAAGCATGTCTTCTTGAAGAATGGTGCGCCGTTGCTACAGCGAATTCGTGGGACTGTAGAAATAGCGCTGGAAAAAATGAACGACAATAAGATGGGTTGCTTTACATGTGAATTATATGCCGTCTTTGCCAGTTAAAGCTGCTACCGTATGTAGTCCAGACCTTGGACCAGTAGTCAGAAGGTCTCTGGCTATGCAAGATTAAGCCAGAAGTAGCTTAAGTCAAACATATCCCTGTCACACTCAGTGAAACTGTACAAAAATAAAATCTGCCAACCAACGGCAGTGAAAGTGCAAGTTATGTGCTGATGGATGAAAATGCCACAGAATGAATATCCTTTTTAGACAATATTATTAAACATAAAATAAAAAATACTATCTTGCGGTAATCTTATGTCTTAGGTAAGGTTAATAAATCACACATCCTTAAGCGCTTTTTTGCTTTTAATTAGAAAAACAGCGAAAATGCATTTGAGAGTGAAAGTGGGGTATAAGGGGAACACGTTTATTCCTCTTGTGAATTGTGGGAAAGGGATGGAACGTTTATGGCTAAAACAATTCTGCTAAACTTAGCTTTGGCAGGCAGAGATTCTCATGTGTGTGTGTGCATCAAGAAATTCCTGTGTAGGGTAGTTGGAAAGAGAGAGAGAGAGAGAGAGAGAGAGCACTTATTTGGTAATAGTTGTGTGTCTGACTTGAATTTAATGAAGAAGGTCATGGCTTTCACATCAGGCAAAAAAAATAAATAAAAGTACTTCCTGACACATTGACATAAACACACAGGGGCTTGTCCACAGATCCACCCATCACACTCACACTCATCTAAACTTATAGAAGAAGAACAACTAGAGCTGCTAGATGTTCACGAGAGTGCATGTCAGCAGGAAATTCATTGCTCCCCATGGGACTGTTTAATTCTGACTCATACAGCACGCACCACCAGCCTTCCTTCCTGGCAAACAGCTCTGCCACAAACAGAGAGAGAGAGAGAGAGAGAGAGAGAGAGAGAGAGAGAGAGAGAAAGAGAGATTCCACGGTGGCCAGTGATCAAATTACAGGAAGCCCCCTAACTCTTCAGGGGACCAGAATTAAAAAAAAAAGATAAGACAGAAAAGAGGGCAAAGGGAATGTCCACCCAATCTTCTCAAAACAATTATTTAAGTTTTCCTCTGTGTCGACACTTCGGGACTGATCTAAACCCCCTGTCTCCCAAGCCTTTGTTCACCGTTGTACATCTGTGATCAAGGGCTTCATGGTAATGTCACCTTTCGTTTGAAGTGGTTAAAGTGGAATCGAGAAGCGGTGATAAAAAGGAGGCGGGTGGCAAGCTTCAAAAACCGACTATTTACCCATCAACAGATGGACCTTAATTGCTAACAGCAGGTTCATGAGTTAGAAGAGCAACCAGCAGTGCCATAAAGAAAAAGAAACAAAAAACAAATGTGAACAGCCAGCACTATTAAACCACCAGATGCCCAAGGTAGATGAATGTTTAAATGTTTTTAGACATTTTCAGCCGATACTTAGAGCCTGTTAAGCCTGTTTAAACATAACCCGATTAGCAATCTGACACATGGGAGCAACAACACGAACAATACAGCAATGTCATGCATGTCTACAAAAAAAGGGCCTGATGTTCTAAAGTTTCAGATGTTATACAGATACCAGAGAAGAAGATTAAGAAAAAGTTGGAGAAACGAAGAAGGAAGAAAGCATTAGAACTCATCATATGCTACACCTTATTAGAAAGATGATGGATAAAGGCAGATGTTTAAGACACTATATGGACAACCGATAAGTTTGCTTTAACCAAGCGAGCAATGGTCTTTAATGCCTCTATAAGTTCTAGCAAGAAAATTTCCCCTTCACCGGAACTTAAAGGCCCAAACACTGTTCCAGCCGGACAACGTCCCTGTGCACAAAGCTCCTGAGCTCCATTGTGTTCTAGTTGTAGATGATGAAGTCAAGTGTCCTACACAGAGCCCTAACCCTGATCCAAGCCCACCAAACACCGTTGGAATAAATAAAAACGCTGAATGCATTAACACCTGATTGCACTAATGCTATTGTGATTGGAAAAATCCTTTAAATATGTTTAAAATGTTAAGGTTGTTCTATATACATCAAGCCTAGTTTATCAAAACACATTTACATCATTACATACAGTACCTCTTTATGTTTATGTTCATCCTTAACTAAGAGGTTTAAACATTGTTCCGGCATGACAATGCCAAAGTGCAAAGCTGCTGAGCTCTATGATGTCATGGTGTGCTATGGTTGGTGTGGAAGATCTTGAGTCCTGCACAGAACCCTGAAAAAACTGGAAGTGCACTCGAGTGCACCACAAAACCCCCTCACCTGACATTAGTGTTTGTGTAGTTTGGAGCTTTATTAAAAATAAGAGTGAGACTAAGGCGCAATCCCATTTCTAGCCCTACATGTTCATGTGAAGGATAAGGGCTGTTTCAATTCTCTTCCTGTTTAAGGTGTAGCTGTAGGGGAAAGGACCAGATACCCCTTCAATAAAAGATTTTTTTAGGACCACACTACAAATGTAGGGGTATGACAAATTTTCCAAGATACCCCAGCGACAGTGGAAACAAGCGACCAGAAAGATTCACAAATGAATTTAATTAACCAACAATCATCTGTTTTATTACATTTACTGCTGTGTTCATATGTTAGAATCATGTTCTTCAAAGAAATGTTTTAAAAAATTGCTGACATTTGCTAACATTACACCTATAACATATTTTTATGCCTGATTAGGTTATCCTGTCAGAAATAAAAGACTAGTGGCAGGAAATTACCTTTTTACCGCACGTATAATGACTGGTGTAGTGGTGGTGTCCCATCCCACCCAGCGTATTATAATATCTTAATTTAGATTACGGCTGATATCTAAATTACAAGAATCTTGGAAAGACACCTGACTGACATTTTACCAAAATAATCTGGTTAATTGTGACATTTACAGTACAGACGTAACCTGATTTACTGTAGTTCACACATATAAATAAACAGAACAGGATAGACAAGAACTACACTGCAAACTCTAAACACAAGCAAACGGTGACTAAGCCACATTTCTAAAAATTCAGAGGTCATCATTTGCTTTTAGAAATTATGGTTCTGTTAATAATGGGATGCTGAATTTGTGGGATTTTTACACACGCCGTTTCTGTAGTGTGAAGTTTTTAAAAAGAGCTTTTTGCAATTAAGGTAGGCAAAAAAGCATCTGATAATGCACAACAAATCAAACTCTAATAAAATTAAGCTAACCTGAACAGAAACCTGAGGCTACATGAGGGCCCTAAATTGGACTGTGGCTTATTAGACATTAGACAGGTGACATTTTCTTTTCTTTTGTATATAAAAAATCGTGTAACATTAGGCTAATTGAAGCTTTAAGCTAACTGAAGTTTTAGGCTAACTGAAGCTTTAGGCTAACTAAAGCTTTCTCCCACGACCTGCTAAGTGTTTTTTTTCTGTCATGTTTTTGAAATGATAAAACATTTTAAATAATTAGCACAGGCTACCAGTAGAATGTTTACATTTTCATATTATTACCTAATTTTTGTCACATTTTCTTTTTTACATTTGTGAGAATATATACATTACATACATTATATATGTGCACACAATCCTATACCGTACATGTCCAAATATCATCAAATATGGACACTTCCCAGGGGCTCCGCTAGCAATTACAGGCCCTAAGATAGAATATAAGGTGGGGGCCCCCCTACCACACCCATTCTGCACTGTTACTACTAATACAAACAGATTACTTGGGGCCCCTGTCTGTGGGTGGTTTGAGTTAGGCTGATTCTAAGGGCCCATACCCCCTAGAATCAGCCTATCTCAAACCACCCACAGGCACCCCCCAAATTCCCCCAATAGAATGTGAATCCAGATCAGGTGATCTACATACACTTTAGACATCAACTGATTTTTTTTCTCTACTGCCTCGATCACTAAAACATTTAAACAACTATGTGTTCCAAATGCTTTAAGTAAATAATAATAAAGTTTCATCTTATCATCCTCCATTATTTCTCCTTCTATATATTGCCCCCTGTCTAAAATGTGAGTTCAGAGAAACTTTATTAAAGAAAAACTATGGCAATAATTATACCTCGTGATATTCCTAGCTGTGAAAATGTACAGAGTGATTATGAACATGAACAGAGAAAATATCCTATTACACTCGGGTCAAATTTAAAAATCCCCCAAAATAACCCTTTTCTGTAAAACCAGAGTACAATACCTTTGTATGTAAAGTCATTTTCATTCCTGTTTGTTGGTTTAATGAGGAGGAAAAGCTTGTAAATTAGCAGGTTATTAACATTCAGCAAGGGTGTGCACAAAATCTTCTTTAAAACTTGACTGTCAACTCCGTAATCTTCTTTCCACCAACCTTTTCTGCCCCCACATTAACCACAACCAACTCCATACTGCTAATTAATTTTGACTGCACACACCCTGCAGTGTTGTATAATCACCTTAGCTAAATTCCTTCTCAAAACATGCAGAAATATGTGGGAACCCGGACCAGGATGAAGAACTCAAAATATAAATAAATGAACATAATACACATACAAATGTAACTTCAATTCATGTTCAGAAATAAGAATCATTTACAGATTTGAATCCTGAATCACAATTGAACCAAGTCGAGTCTTATGATACCTATGAGTCACTGAGTCAGTAGGGATTCTGGTTGCTTTTGTCATGGTCCTTTCACTGGAGGGGATTCCACAAATCCTGAAATCCTCCAAATCCCTGGACCCACACATACACTACAGGCCCTCCAATCCGCCAGAGTAAAACAGCTGATTCCCTCGGTGCAGACGAATCAGACGAATCCCTACTCAAATCAATCAGCTATAATCCTATAGCTGCTGGCAAACAACTAAACAACCACAACAACAAGAACTAGCAAACAACTAAACAACTACAATTAGCAAACAACTTAACTACAACTACCACAACATAGAAAACTAGCAAACAACTAAACAATTACAACTAGCAAACAACTAAATAAGTAAACAACTACAATTAGCAAACAACAACGAGAACTAGCAAACAACTAAACAACTAAAACTAGCAAACAACTAAACAACTACAACTAGCAAACAAGTAAACAACTACAACAAATACTACTAGCAAACAACTACAACAAATACAACTAGCAAACAACTAAACACCTGAACAACTACTACTAGCAAACAACTAAACACCTATGACTACAACTTGCAAACAACTAAACAACTACAACTACAACTAGCAAACAACTAAACACCTTAGAGCATTAGAGCATAGATATTATAGTTTACATATATCTATGTTGTTGTTAGCAACAAGATAAGACTGGATTGAACTGATTCAAGTAAATAAAGATGAACTCAGATGAAGCCAGATTAAACGATCTTTAGCTAATTTTTTTTGCAGCTAAATGCAGCTAAATGTTTGCGAATGTTTTCTTCTATGAAATATGTTGTCATAGAAGACTCTGTTTTAGACTTAATATATATTTATATTCAACTCTGAATGTAAAAATGGAAGTCTTACCCAAAGATATTATATAGTTTCAATAAACAGATAAATATTCTCTTCAAGTTTTAATAAAAACTAGTGCTGACACTTTTAGAAAACTACAGACGAGCCCTACATTCCTGTTACTAATTAAAATATTTGCACATTAATTAATCCACCACTAAATTCTTAAAATAAGCAAAAAAACATGCCATAACATGCCTTAACAATAACATGTATTGCACAGTACTGCTTTTTGTTAGCATCCCTGTATTTTTAAATAAGCTTCAATGCCTTGGCTGGTATATTTCCAAATCCTGTTTATAGAGATTAAATACTTTTCTTTAGAAAATCATGCTCATCTCCTCTAACAGTATAGCCAGTATGGCTTAGATCTAATTTTAATCCAGAGGATCACTCACATTCTGTCAACCTTTTAATGAAGTGTACAACTTAAGTGTGAGTTAAAGATACTGACTGTTTCAAATAAATAATGTCCTCACCACAATTTACTAGATATCCTTATCCAAATAATCTTACATTAATGCTGAAAAAAACCCCAAATAAGTAGTTTAGGGTTAAGGGCTTTGCTTAGGGCCCCAGCAGAGTCCGTTTAGTAACGTTGGAAAATATCCCACAATTTTCCAATTAGCATTCCAACATCTCAACCACTGATCTACCACTTCTATTACGTTTCCTGGAGGGTTTTTTTTTAAATATAATCATTGTAAGTAACACTGCCACAGTAATACCTTGATATTTTTCTTACAACTTTGCTGACTAGCAGATGTTAGTTTCACTTGTTTTGTCTTCACTGAATATAAGTGGATTGTTTTAATAACAAATCCTATAGAAAGCGTGGCTGGCTACAGTAGAACTTTTAATAATCATGGAGGTCATTTGGGGCAAATGCAGATGATGCCTCAGACTTACCCCATTTTATGTTTTTTATCGTTCCATTCTGCTGGCAGAATGGAAAAAATGGACTCATCACACAGTATAAATAAACAATTATGTTGACTGAGATCTGATATATAATTAATCAAGACACTGTCGAATCGTTGTGGTTGCAAATTCTCCATTATAAAGGCGCATTTAGGACATTTCAGCTAAATTAAAATTAGAATAGAAATATTTATGTGGGGAAAAAATTTTTTTTTGCACGTATTGCCTGTACCCGGCTAAATAAATACAGAAACACTTGTCCTGTAATACACATGCCCTGCGTGTTAACTTTCATATGAGCTGTTAAACCCCACTGTGGAGTGTAACATAGTAAAGAAATTAAGTGCTGAACAGGGACACCTGAACCAGGCCAGACTCTTTTTGTCTCTGGTAAAAAGAGTAGTAGCTAAATAACTTTGTTGAATTGTGTAATTGTTTTCTAAGCTGTGGGACTAATACTGCTCTTTCCTTATTTCTTCCTTTAATGGCCATTTCTGGTGCACTCCACTGGACAACTTCCACATATTGTGCTCATTAAGGACTGGTTATCTGGATATATACATGGACACTTCCTACTACCTGGCCTAGGCACTTATAAAAGGATTCAACGGGTCAAAAGTTTCCATTTAGGTTACTTACAGTGAGTCATGTCAAATTTGTGCATCTCTTTGCCGAAGTACTCCTCTTCTTCCTGTTGGTGCGAGGCAGGGTCTAGCTCGCTTTGCTGGTCCGTGGTGGTCTCCACCGTACTGTTGTAGAGCGAGATGATGCTGTCTGGGATGCTCTCTTCTTGGCCATCCTCTTCAGGCTCAGGCTCCTTGGCCATACGAAGCTTACTAAGGATCTGTCCACGAATGGCCTCAATGCGCTTCCTTTTCGCCACCTCAAGGTCCAAAGTCTTGCAAGTGGACATGGCGGCGGCTACAGATGCCAAAATAATAACGACAAGTGCCAAGCAAAGTAGCCTCATGTTGATAGTGACGTAGTCTGGAGATGTACCTTGATGTCTGGTATGAAAAGGATGAAATAGTCAATGGCTGATTGGAAAAGAGATACTGTAATGTTTCCAGATGTCGAGGGTGATGACACCTGTGCAAATCATTGAAAGCGAATCATGGAAAGCACCTGTAATGCTGAAGTCAATAAATGCTGGGGTGTATTAGTGAAGGGGAATCCCAGTACACACAGAGTCTGTTTGTCTCCTGAGCTCAGACAGTACACATGCAAAGGTGGAGTAGCCCTCGCCTTGCACTTCAGGTCTTGCCAAATGAGGCCGATCTGTCTCACTCCTGTTTCTCGTTGCCTCTCCCACACACACTTACTCAGAGGCTGGATGCAAGGCAGTGCTCCCCAGGGCTTGAGCACATGTGAACACAAATAAACACTGAATGCTTAAGCATTTGCATCAAATGCGAGCTAAACCAGGTGGCTTTCAGTTGCCGGTTTCAGTGTTGCTTCTCTGCTGGCAAACAGACACAAGAGCACTTGTTCAAGACCGCAGGTTTGGCTGAAATTCTAGTCTATCTCTTTATGTCCTAGAGATGTCTTGGTGTTTGGAGAAAGGGTGCTACATGGACAGAATGACAAGTCTTTGTGCTGCTTCTTTAATGCTTCTGTTATTTTTTTTTGTTTTACAGGGTTTTGTTAACAAGCCTCTTGAAACATCCCTGTCTTTTTCTGTCCTACAGTGAAACAGTTAATCTGATGACCCCTTGCTTACTAGATAGATCCCCCAGTGGTTCAGTACAGCCTGCAGACAACAAAAACAAAGGAACAAGAAGACACAAACAGAAATGCTGAGTTGTTACAGCTAGTAATCCCAACACTTTAAGCATGTGAACTTGACAGTAAGATCACTGTGCAAGGCTTAACAAAAGAAGAGATGTTAAGTGCATGATCTAGAACATGTGGTTAGTACCTTGATTATAAATTCATGTCCTGCTGATCAAGCTGTCGTCCACATCCAGAAAAAAAACCAAACCAAGAACACACCACAAATGTTTCTGCATGCTTCTCTCCAGCAACACGTTGTTCCACACACATCAGGACACACATACACACCTACACACACACACACACACACTCCTGAACAGCGAGGAAACTAAAAGGTAAATAAATCCTTTTGGAAAATACCTTGTAGTTTTTTCTAATTAATGATGTAACAGTCAAACAAACTGTCTTTGAAGAAAGCTTAATGAAAACGAAAGTGAAAAAAAAAACAGCCCAGAACAACGAGTGTTGGATCGAAACGGAGCGTCAGTAGCAACAGCAGTAGTTGAAGTTATGAGGCGAGCGTTCTCACTGCCGGCAGTGTGTAAGTCCTGGGATCGGGTTGCACTCCCACTCCCTCTCCCTCTTTTCCTTCTTTTCTTCACCTCCTTCTCTGCCCGTCCGTCCACTTTTATGCTTCAAGCCCTGATGAGGACACTCTTCACACCTCCTCTTTTTTTCTCTCCTTTACTCTCTCTTTCTCTCTCTCTCTCTCCTAACCTTCTTCAGGCTCAGGGCTCACTCTTGTTTTAACCTCTTTCTACTTGACCAGATAATTAGTTGGTGACAAAGTGATTCATAAACAACTATTCTAACTAACAGTTATTTCTCCTGCGCTCATATCTTCTCTCTTCCTTTTTTTTTGTTCCTGTTACTTCAGTATTACAGTGAAAAGCACTCCGCCCAGGAAATGAGCATAACGGACTTTAGAAACATCTGTTTTGCACACAGACCACAGCAAAGTGATGGCATGACAGATGAATTAGGCAAACATCTCAATCTCTAAACAAGCTCTGTGTGAGTCTGTTGTCGGCCAAAGTAACCAACTGCCAAAGTCAAGAGCTCCCTGAAGTTCCTTCACAAAGACCTGGCCAGTTAAGCCTTGAAAGAGTGCCACCTAAGCTGACTTTAACTATGTTACCTGTAACAGCACGGATCGCTTGGGAAAAGACTGCACATGGTCATTTTAACAAGGAACCAAAGGAAAAGGATTTTTTTTAAATGAACACTAGTCAATTGCTTAAGAATCGGTACCAATGAGAAATTGATTCTATTATGATTCTCCAACCTGTCATTAAACAAGATTTATTGTTGACTGATCAATGGATTGGATTTTTTTTCCAATGGACTTTTCCTTTTCTTCCCCAATTTTTAATTAAACAGTAAAAAATTTTAGGCTATAAATAGTCTTCTTCTCATTTAGCAATAGACATGTAACCAACTGCATTTGGCTGCTATTAGCTGTAACCACATCTGACAGGTTTTCCAAGAGCCTCTTGCATATGCAAAACGACAAGAGTCAACTCACTGTGACGGTATAGTTTCACTTTCCTCTATACTGACTATATACTGAGAAACAAAACATCTACAAAGACGTTACACTCGTTACACACTTTAAAGTGTGGCGGTTTGGATTTGCTCATTTTGCCACAAAATATTATTGAGTTCAAACACTAATGTTGAGGTGAGGAGTTCTGGGGTTCAGTCAGTGTTTCTGTTTATCCAATCATCCAATCAGAGCTCTGTACACGACTTAAGAGTTCTTCTACTCTAAAACATCCAGAACACATCCCATGTTCTCATGGAGATGAGGGGCTTTGTGCACAGGGGTATTGTCATGCTGAAACAGGGTTTGGGTCTTAACAACATACACAGACATTCTAGACAAACAGTTTTTAGAAGGAACAGTTATGAGTATGTATGAAATGATGTAAAGGTGTGTTGAAATAGATTTAAAACACTAAAAAGAAAGAAACAGACATTATTCGTCATGTGAAGTGTATATACGTTACCACTTTACTGTAATTAGTGTGCCTTTATTAAAGCTTGCATCATTTGCATCACATGCGTTGTAGTAGGCAAAATCACAAACGCAAAGTCAAGCCTTCTACTTTTTCTTCCTCAGTTTGAGCAGTATATGCATTTCACTTAATAGTGGATAAACTGATGGCTACATGGCGCCCCCTTGTGTATTTGGATCATAAATACCAAATGATGCCCAAATGATTTGTGAATAGTGATCATGCTTGTGTGGATTAATATCAGTATAGTTTATCGCATAACATTGTGCAGACGTTATACTGATACGTGTTTATGGGGCTGTATAAGGGTTCAATTTATCAAAGACCTTTCCATAGTTTGCATTTTGTAAGAAGAAAGTAGGTGTTTTCCGTGACATACTCAAAGTTTACTGTATTAGGAAATACTAAAGACTGTAGAGCAATGCAGAAATTTATTAGGTCAGGATTCCATTTAAGGCATTCACCAGAATGATGAAACAAATGTGATCTCTGTAATTTTATATACAATATATACTGTATTATTTCATTCATTGGATCTCAAACTGATTTTGCTCTATTCAGTCATACAAACACTAATTGAATTCAATTTATTCAATTTCATTTGTAACAATTGAAATTGTCTCAAAGCAGTTTTACACAGAATACAATATCAGTGAAAAGTGTAAGTTTGTCCCTTAATATGCAAGCCGGAGGTGACTGACGTGAGGAAAAACTCCTTGAGATGAAGTAGGAAGACCTTGAGAAAAAACAGACTCAAGAGAAAACCCATCCTCATCTAAACAAAAGTATTGGGACACCTGATTATCACATCCATGTGTAGAAAAGAAGTTCTGCTAGAAAATGTGGCTTAGAAGGGCCCTAAGCAGAAGTTTATTCAGGGATCCCTTAGTGCCGCCAATAGGATTGTGAATAATTACTGTCAATCCTTGATCATTCGCACACTGTAAATATGACACACACACATTATTGTTTTTTTTGTTCATTTAATCCTGTCATGTCATGTCATGTACTATAAGGGGCCGCTGGTGGCCACAGAAGCCCTAAGCAGCTGCTTAGTTTGCTTATCTCTTTGACCGGTTTTGCATTCAACACATAATATTAGTGATGTCAGTGTCTATTGTTGGATGAAGAGACAGTCAGTGTTCATCTCATCTTAAAGGTGTTTAAAGGGGTTGAGTCAGAGTCAGGACAGTCAGGAGAGTTCCGCATTGTCATGCTGGAACAGTGTTTGGGCCTATTAGTTTTTACAGTTTAGTTTCACAGTGGTTTATTAGTTTTTATATTGTGGAAAAAAACAGAATCGCTTGTAACATCAGGTCATGTCTCATCCTCAGAGCCCATAGTCTCCTCTTCCAAAGTTCTAACACATTCACCGCACTTCTTGTTGTCAGAGTGTGAAAGCACTGATCACACATACACACAATTTATTACCATGTGCAAATTGTAGATTTGCTGTAGGCCAAATGGCTTCTCTGTAAAGGATTTGTGTCTCAGTGTTTGCGTTTGGACCATGTGTTTGGGTTGCACAGTGTGTGTTGAGTCAGCTGTTGAGTGTAGCTGTTTATCTATAAAGTGTAGATTCTGCAATTGGGAAGATGTTGATGGAGTAACACTGGTCTTTTTTATCTGTAAGTGGCCACAAACGTTAATAAGTCAAAGTGAGGGGGGGCAAACTGTAAGCTCAGATAGTAAAACTAGATATCGGACCACCACTTTAGTCTCAACTAAGATTGTGTATTAAACTTGCCTGCAGCCTGATTATTAATAGATGATGATGTATTTTATTGCAAAGTAAAGTAGTGATGAGTAAAATATAATTATAATCCAAACAGACACCATCAAATCGTTTGACATGTTAAATCATCTGAGAGATCAATTAAACTATCATATGATCATGTAATCTTATCATATGATCTTTGTTCCTGATGTGTCCCTGCCACGTGATCCCCCTGTCCTTGTGTGATGTTTTTATTGGTTAGTTTGGTCAGATGTTACTTCAGGCGTCTATCGTTTGGTTTATGTGTTTCCTCTTAGTCTTGTGTGTATATAGCCCTTGTGTTTCCCCTTGTCTTGGTCTTGGATTTCGGTTTGTCCTGTACCACTGCAGTTAATGTCTGTCAAGCTAAGACCGGTTAAGTCTAGTCGAGTTAGTGTTGTTAAGTTCATGTTTGTTGTTTTGTCTAGAGTTTATGTATATTGTCATGTTATTAAATAAACTGCACATTTGGGTTCCAAAATATACCTGCCTAAGTGGGGATTCATTACATTTCCAATATAGAATTTATTTTTTGGTGGTGAAACATTTTTATCCTGTTCTGCAACTCCCCTCAAATGTCTTAGTGTGTTAGGAGAATCTGTTGTGCAGGTCTAGACAAAAAACAGATTTCATAGTACCATTAATTATTAGTATTAAATCTGAGAAGTCTGATTATGTGAAAGGAGTATTTCATTTCAGTTCTGAATCAGATTTGATTTTTTTCTTTACGTAAATGATGTTAAAATAAAAATTCTGATTCAGAACTAAAATATAAATACTCTAAAATATTTTCTTGAGAACAATTTTGCCTTTTTTACAGAATCAAAAATTAGGTGAAATTACGTAATACACAAGGGATAGCATAAACTCAACCTCTCTTTGTATTTCAGTCTGACCTGGACCAGCCTCATTATCATCAGAATTTACCTAAAAATAATAACGGCTGGTATTTCATATAGACTCGGGTCTGAATAACATTTATGCCAATTTAACTTATTTGCATTTTTTAAAAATAATGCAATCCTTTTTCGCTGTTTTCAAGACAGACACAAGTAAGACGACTAAAATTCCCTGTCTGTTAGAACCTCTATCAGAAGCACTTTTGGGTCCTGCCCCAATACCTGCACTTGCACCCTCATGCCCATCATTTGCGGGTTGCCGCTGACGGGTGTGAGAGCGTAGGGTGTTTCGATTCGCTGGTGAGTCTTTCGACCCCGCCTACTCGTGCCCTTAATTCACACTTTCCGTAAGTGTGGGTCCAAGCGGAGTTCACGTAAGGATATTAACCAGAATTCATCTGGTGGGGTGATATTTTAAACCAATAAAGAAAAAAAAAAGAAGAGAGTGACAAAATGGACAAGAATAAAAAAATTAAATGTAAGAAAAAGTTTATTTATGTAATTATCTTTAGCAGTAATACTGACGGGTGTCACAGCGATGATAAGCAACGATGTTTAACGCAGATGTGTGACATGTCTTAAACCGTTCCAGTTCTGCATGTCAGCGCACTTGTTCCCTTGCCCACATATCAACTAAAGTGTGCACTTCCAAAATTGCACACTTTGTGTTAGACCTGAGGTGACCTCAGTGTCAAATAGGAATATAGTACATACATGTAGGCTAACACCAAACATAAAAGCAAATTATTACTTGTCACTAAAACATGTCTGAAATAAACCTTTAAAACTTGTATAGCTTAAATTCCAAGGAATGTGATGTTTGTTGTCAAAAGTTTTCATTTTTTTTAATTAGTGCAGGGCAGGACAAAATCCCTTTTCAAAATCGCGGGGGTCAAATGCTGTCTTTGCAAAACCACAGAGGTTACGACCCCTCGTCCCCCATGTCAATGGCGCGTCTATGTGAATGTTCATCCATTCTAAGCGTGTTTCGTGTTGTCTTAGAAACTGTTTTTTAAGCTTGTTAGATCAGTGTGGTACGGGCTTATATCCAGTCCACCATTTGCGTCTACTGGCGTGGCCATTTCACACTGACAGAACCATGTGAAAGTGGTCCAGGAGTACTTTGGCAGAAAAATAAATTTACACTTGTTTTCTACTTACATCAGATGTTTGCTTTTTTAGTTTCATGTTAAAAAGCACTTTGGTTTGTCCCAAAACCTCATATTTGCACCAAGACCTGCTAGAGTCATTTCCAGAAAGCAAAGCGGTTTCTCCAGTTTGATAGGTTAATGTGAAAGATAAATAAATCATTTGATATTATTTTTGTTCTTTTTCAGCTAATATTTTATTAGTACAACAAGACCAACGTAAAATGTATAATTAACAGCTTATACAAGCCAGTCAAAGCAAATCATCTGTTTCTGATCATCATTTTCGAACTCTTAGATAAGATTTGGCACTTTGGTTTAAAGGCGTCTTGAAACGACCCTAATTCTCTGCCGTTCTCACGCACATGTCAGTGTTGTAAAAAACATCCTGTTATTGTAAAACATGCACTTTAATTACCTCCAGCTTAAACATATGAATCTTCTATGCATGACTAAAGCTTATAAATGGGATGTAATTTTTTAATAATAGACATTCGTGTCCTCTAATTGAAACAAATCATGTCTTGATTCAAGTAGAACGTTACTGTTCAGCTAAAACTGAGCGCTTACAAACCTTCAAGTTTAGACTCAGTTTAGTCTGCTGTTTATCATATCTACTGCTCATGACTGTCACCTTGACTAGAAGGTTAATAGAGACGTATAGCAGAAAATAAGTTTGTCACGCCAGGTTTAGGTCACAAAATAAAACTATACTAAACATTAAGGCTGTCACAATTATTAAATAGTCATATAATCGCAATTTGACTTAACCGCGATTGTTGACTCCAACTACAATTATTGCACACTTTTATTAGCTACTAGGGGGAGCTGTAGTACATGCAGCCCCCTACTTTCCACCATAGTAAGTGAGTGGAGTGGCATGATCTGAAAGTTGGAGTGTTGTGGTTTTCTGATGTGCCAAGCGCCGCTTTAAGAAACGCAACATCGCCAGCGCAATTCATGTTAACAACCCATAATGCAACTGCAGAGAACATGAATGAATTTATATGTTGCTAAACAGATAAACACACTGATAGGACACAAAATATGGATTTCCTTAAATACTATTGATCTATAATCAAATATTTACAGTAGAGCGTTAATAAGGCACAAATTGGAGCGATTATTAAACGCTTTACGTTGATTTTTTTGAATGCTTAATTGAACAATTAATTGTCAAAGCTATAAAACAAGCAATTAAACATTAAAGCTAAAAACAGACAATAAATCATCATAATCACAATTATTTCTTTGACAATTAATTGTCACCCAAATGTAATAATCGTGACAGCCCTACTACACATCTCATTTCAACTTAAGTCTCACTTTCCCTCCTATAAAAACCTCTACACTCCTGGAAATTCCTCCCACCTTGCAGGGTAAAAGTAGAGAATTTGTTAGTATTTACTAAAATTTGGTACAGATGTTGTACAGGGTGGGGCGGTCTGGAGGGCGGGCGATGTTCCAGTGTTTGGTGGAGTCAAGAACCTGAGGGCCCCAACAAATACCCAGAAGTTTATATAACATATTATTTTTTGTTATATTCAGTATGGCCAGGATATAACCATTAAAATGTAATTTTATTATTATTATTAGTAGTAGTAGTAGTACATCTGTGTAAATTTGCCTCCCCACTCATCATGGATCAGTGGATTAATTATGCATCTACATTAGCATCTTAGCGGCCGGAGTCAGAGAACGAAGAGTTACGGCAGAGGGCCAGAGATGGTTGGATTTCAGAACAGCAAAAGAAGATTTACAAGTGGAAGATTAACTGCACCATGAAATGTCAAAAAAAGAGGAGACAAAACCAGTAACCAACACAGTCAGTGCTGCCCCAACAGTAGCGTCTTTCCCGCCAGACAAGCAACTGTGTTTTCTCCTGACCCCTGAAAATAACTACAGACACAGACAGACACAGTCATAATGAGTGACAGGCCGGCTTTCTGGCTGTGAGTTAGTAATAATAAATAATATTCAACTTCATTGTGTAAGGTACGTGTACAGAGCCAATGAAATGCATTTTTCACATATCCCATCTTGGTAAGTTGGGGTCAGAGCGCAGGGTCAGCTATGATACAGCGCCCCTGGAGCAGGAGGGGTTAAGGGTCTTGCTCAAGGACCCAACAGTGGTTGACTTGCCGGAGGTGGGGCTTGAGAACCCAGGTGTTTCTGGTCTTCAGATTAACAACTCAGCACCTTAACCATTTGAGCCACCACTAGTAGAGAATCATTCAATCATTCTTCCACCTACATACAGCAGCTCCATTGTTTTGATGGATTGTTTTGAGAAAGAAATTCGACGTCCCACCGTCCACTAGGACACAGGGTAGGCAAATCCTGCTCCGGCCTGATTTACTGCCTCATCCTCCAAAAAAACTAATTAAAACTAAAAAAAAAAATATTATTACTTATTCAACTCATATTTAAGAATTTCCTTCAATAAAAGAGGATTTTTTTTTAAATTTATTTTGTGTTTCAGATAGTCAAAACGCTAAAAGACCCGGATGTCTACTTCTCGCGTTGCTAGACCCGTTGCTAGGATACATAAGCACGCTAATAGCACGCAGGTGAAATACCAAATACCTGCTCACTCCCTTCTTAGTCCACTGCACAGCAGGCATTTATGGTAACACATAGTAATTATCACACTCTAAAAAGGAGCCATTTGGGATGCGACCTATTTAACGAGCTTAAGTTACTTTCCCTCTGTGGCCTTTAGTAAACTGCAGCTGTGCAAAAAATAGCTTTATTTTACAGTTTAGCGCCTTTAAATCTGGACAGCGCTGGTTATACATTTTTATGCGTTAATAAATATATTTTCGAGCTCATTTCCGAGGTGAAACTCGGGAAGGTATGACGACGCGCAGGCATTCGGCACAGCGGTGATTCGAAACAAAACGGTTCTTCATGTATGAGCCGATTCAAGGTAAAACCTATTCGATTTGTTTTATTATTTTTACCAAATTGTTCCTAGCTGTAAATAAGTGTGGCTCCGTCCCAAATTACATACTTTTATACTATATAGTGTGGAAAACCGAGTATGACAGGAGATTAGTATGTGCGACTCCTTAGTATGCGAAAAACAGTACGTAAAAAGTTCCCGGATGACCGACCGCATTTTAAAGTACGCATCCAATGGACACTTGGTTTATGGGACATCCCATCCCATCACATAAATCAACAATAACCTGAACTTAACTATTTTACCTGTAAAGAGCAGTAAATATATATTTTTTATTATGTTTCTGATAATCAAAAGAATAATGTTCCAATAAAAATATAAAATTGTAGATTAATTCATAAGTACAAGTCATAAAGAGAAAAATTATAATTACATCAAGTATGTCGTTTTATTTTTACTCAGAAATACTGAAAAGTTGTTTTGCAAATGTAAGCAATGAAATAACTGAATACAATAAAAATAAAATAAAGCAATAAATATCTTAGATGTCTTTTTGTTGACTTTTCTAATTCAGTGGGGGAAAAAAAAAAACAGTCTGGGTCTGGGCTTTAACAAGTGCACTGAAATCTGTCTGTACGATTGGTGGCGTAATTGTATTTCTTTAAACATGGCGACTCGCTATAATTGAAAATCTTGAAAGGCAGCAAGTACTTCATAGACAAAAACTCTAAAATTGCACTGCTTCTTCTTCTTCTTTTATTTATAATTTTTATAAACACAATTACTAGTTATAACGAGATAAAAAAAATTGAAAATGATATATCTGGTCCAGGTCCAGCAAACGTAAAGTTTCTGAACTTAAAGGCATAGTGATTCGTTCACAACCTGATTGGTTGCTTTCGTCACGTATATATTTTACGGCTGAACTTTTTACCAGCTGGGAACTCATCAAAAGCTCCTAAAATATTCCTGAATTTCCTCCATTCTATAATGTTTATTTTTCAGATTTTTGTTATTATTATTATTATTATTGAGTTAGTGTTAATTTTTGTTTGTAAGTGTTCATAAACTCCAGCTTACTGGCTCTGCCATGGAAAAGTATGAGAAGCTGGCTAAGATCGGCGAAGGCTCCTACGGTGTAGTGTTCAAATGTCGCAACAAGGAAACAGGCCAAATAGTGGCCATCAAGAAATTTGTGGAATCCGAGGATGATCCGGTTATCAAGAAGATAGCACTGAGGGAAATCCGAATGCTGAAGGTAAACGAGGTTTTTTTTCCCATTCTGTCTCTGTTGTGCTGTTTTAATTGTTTTAGCCCCTCCAGCCTAGCATAGACTTCCACTTATGACCATATCATATAGTTACGGCGCATACCGCGTGTAACTGCATAGGGACTAAAGGAAGTGGATTTTTAATATAACCTTACTTAGCAACAAGGCCAGAAGCATTGATTGTTTTGTAAATTGTGGTGTGTCTGATTCTTGAGTTACACAGTAAAAAGGAAAAAAAAAAATCACACGTCTATATGGAATCTATCTCTGTTCCATTATTTGTCACTAATTACTTATTATTCGTATGATTATGAATAAATTATTAATAAATTACTAACATTATAGTAGTTTTTAGTATACTTTTTTGTAGTAGCTATAAGGTAGCAATTTTTTCACCTATAATGTACAATTCAGGAAACTTTAACAAATATGTTAGTTACTGCTACCTCTAGCCTAGTCTTAATCTTAATTGGCATTAATCAGGAATAAATGATGGATTCCTGAGAGTTTTTACTGGTCTGTTATTCTGTGGACATTTCCATGTCTCTAAGCATGACTTACGAAAGCAAACGTCATGGGATACGTTAACTGTCAGTCATACGTCTTCTTGGACAGGTCAAGGTTCCCAGACCCTCTGCTATCAGTCTGACACTATGTCTAGCTAAGCTTTAAGCTACATATCTAGAGTTTGCACAATGTGGTTCCACTTTATTTGGATTGAAACAGTATTTATTGAACATAACGATTAAAAATAAAATAGTTTGATGAAATTAATACACACTTTCTGCCGTGTGTAGAGTTTCCTTGCTCTCCCTGTGCTATTTTTTCCCCTTTCTTCAGTCCAAAGACATTTGGAAATTGTCTGTGTGTAAACAGATCAGTGTGTTTCAGCAGGACTCTTCAAATCAGAACTACAATTTTTTTTTCTAATTAAAGCTCACCTAAACTCATAATTATTCTTTCCATCCGTTTCCCCTGCAGCAGTTAAAGCATGTCAACCTGGTGAATCTTCTGGAAGCGTTCAGGAGGAAAAGAAGACTTCACTTGGTCTTTGAGTTTTGCGAACAAACCGTTCTTAATGAGCTCGACAAGTATCCCAGAGGGTTAGTCTTAACACACTTACACACTTTTTCCTGTTGGCACAGTATGTCCAGACATAAGTAGAAAGATAAATACAGAGGTTAATAAGATTATATAGAGAGCTATATTAGATTATTATCTATAGAATTTTTTGGATTAATGCTTGACTGCATTCTTGTTCGCTTCCATACTCTAATACGGGTCTAATACATGTCTTAGTTTGTTATGGGAAAGTGATAGCAGTAAATTAAGGCGTGCGTAAGGTGATGTATAGGAAAATATAAGACAATGGCAAGGAGTAAGAATAGTGAAGAAAGAATAGTGAAGAAAGTGAAACGGAAGGAAAGGAGAGGAAATGTAATTAAATTAAATAAAAAGGAAAGAAAATTGAACCAAAATAAAGAGGAGAAACGGGAGGAAAATTAAGAAATGGCAATAAAGAAGAAAATGTAAAATCTATTGACTTTTCACTGTAAGTCTTTCTATCAGAATTGAAAACCAGCTTTTCACTGGTGCTAAAGTGTTTTTTCACAGCAAGCTTTGATAACAAATCCTTTATCCCCTGTGTCCTCTAGGGTTCCTGAAACTCAGCTCAAGAGCATCATCTGGCAAACTCTTCAGGCTGTCAACTTCTGTCACAAACACAATGTCAGTATCAATCTCTTTGTGGCTTTATAAGCTCTCCAGCTTGTGGAACAGCACATGCTTCATTAACACAGCTGCCTTCACTTCGTTTAAAGCTGATTCAAGGGCGTGTCGGTTTGATACTGCAATAATACTGTCATATTAACATTTTTTAGTCGACAATGTAACCATTTATTTGTAGTATTTCACTGTTAGTCATACTATTATTTATTCAACAAATCAAAACTCATATGTGTGTGCGGGATGTTGGACAAACGAGTGTGTAACATTAAAATTACGGCCTTCATCTCGAAATCCAATTGATATAAATGGCTGAATCACTGATAACAAACCCACACTAAACTCAAATTCACTACTTTATTATATTCATGTGTATTATTGGTTAACAGTTGACTAACATCAGGATTCTCCAGGTAGCAGTAATGAGAAATCATCACCATATTTTGCCTTTTGTTTGCGCCCCAAAAATATTTTAGCACCAGCCGTCACTGTTAGTACGATTCCAAGATTGTGGGTTTACCTTGAAGAGAATCCAAGTCATTAAGGTTTTGAGACGTTTGGCACTCACTGTTATCACCTTCACACCAAGCTGCTTGGTGATGGTCATGATACCCATTCCAGTCTTGTGTAGGTCTACAATCTTGTCCCTGCCCTCCTTTGGTCCTGGCCATGGTGGAGAGTTTGGAATCTTATTGATTGATTGCTTCTGTGGACAGGTGTCCTTTGTACAAGTAATGAGCTGAGGTCAGTGATCTTTAAGAGAGTCCCTATAAGAGAGTCCCTATAAGAGAGTCCCTATAAGAGAGTCCCTATAAGAGAGTCCCTATAAGAGAGTCCCTATAAGAGAGTCCCTATAAGAGAGTCCCTATAAGAGAGTCCCTATAACAGAGAGTCCCTATAACAGAGAGTCCCTATAAGAGAGTCCCTATAAGAGAGTCCCTATAAGAGAGTCCCTATAAGAGAGTCCCTATAACAGAGAGTCCCTATAACAGAGAGTCCCTATAAGAGAGTCCCTATAAGAGAGAGTCCCTATAAGAGAGAGTCCCTATAAGAGAGTCCCTATAAGAGAGAGTCCCTATAAGAGAGTCCCTATAAGAGAGTCCCTATAAGAGAGTCCCTATAAGAGAGTCCCTATAAGAGAGAGTCCCTATAAGAGAGTCCCTTTAAGAGAGTCCCTTAAGAGAGTTCCCTTTAAGAGAGTCCCTATAAGAGAGTCCCTATAAGAGAGTCCCTATAAGAGAGTCCCTTTAAGAGAGTCCCTTTAAGAGAGTCCCTTTAAGAGAGTCCCTTTAAGAGAGTCCCTTTAAGAGAGTCCCTATAAGAGAGTCCCTTTAAGAGAGTCCCTTTAGAGAGTCCCTTTAGAGAGTCCTTTAAGAGAGTTATTTAAGAGAGTCCCTATAAGAGAGTCCCCTATAAGAGAGTCCCTATAAGAGAGTCCCTATAAGAGAGTCCCTATAAGAGAGTCCCTATAAGAGAGTCCCTTTAAGAGAGTCCCTTTAAGAGAGTCCCTTTAAGAGAGTCCCTTTAAGAGAGCCCCTTTAGAGCCCCTTTAAGAGAGCCCCTTTAAGAGAGCCCCTTTAAGAGAGCCCCTTTAAGAGAGTTCCTTTAAGAGAGTTCCTATAAGAGAGTCCCTTTAAGAGAGTCCCTATAACAGAGTCCCTTTAGGAGAGTCCCTATAAGAGAGTCCCTATAAGAGAGTCCCTATAAGAGAGTCCCTTTAAGAGAGTCCCTTTAGGAGAGTCCCTATAAGAGAGTCCCTTTAGGAGAGTCCCTTTAGGAGAGTCCCTTTAGGAGAGTCCCTTTAAGAGAGTCCCTTAGGAGAGTTTCCTTTAGGAGAGTTCCTTTAGGAGAGTTCCTTAGAGAGAGGTTCCTAGTCCTTTAGGAGAGATTCCTTAGGAGAGTTCCTTAGGAGAGTTCCTTTAGGAGAGTTCTATAAGAGAGTCCCTTTAAGAGAGTCCCTTTAAGAGAGTCCCTATAAGAGAGTCCCTTTAAGAGAGTCCCTATAAGAGAGTCCCTTTAGGAGAGTCCTTTAAGAGACTTTCACTTGGGAGACAGAAATCTGATTGATAGGGAATTAAATACTTATTCCACTCATTAAAATGCAACTAAATTAATAACCTTTTTTGAAATGTGTTTCTCTGGATGTTTTTGTTGTTCTTATGCACAATTTGTTTTACAACATTCGCTTAATTTATCCTGCTACTTGAACTGGGGACGGATATGATTAATCATCGATCAATAATTGAACAAGAAATTAGTTTAATCGTTTGTTCTTTAACATTCTAGCCTGATTAAATTTCTAGACAAGAATGGTTGAGTGCCCACTTTAAGATGTAGTGAAGCTTTGGGGTTCATGCACTTATGCCTAATTTAACAATCTAATAATTAAAAAATAACGATAAATCGATAATCGATCTGATTATAAATTAAGGCATTTAATCAAATGCCCGTTTCTAACTTGAACACATATAAATCCGTATAAAACAGGAAGATATTGAGGAAAAATGTATGGGTTTTTTTTACATTTTGTTTTGATGTTCCTAATTTTCACATTTTGATATTCTGACTGATGATGTCACACTGGACAAACAACCCTTTAACAAATTATGATGTGAAATAATTAATTAATCAGTCAAATCTCTTTACTGTCCCATTATTATAAATGCGGTCTGACAACATTATTATATAATATTCCTATGATACATCCTAAGCGGTGTTAGTTTTAATCCTATAATGCACTTATGTGTTAAATACATCAGTTAGTGCCCATTCAAGAATAGTTCTCTTAGACCTACATCTAAGCTCAGGCTGTTAGTATTAGCTTGTTTTCAAAGCAGACAAATTGCAGTCAGGAAACGTCTGAACTACATGAAATACTGTTTGTTTTCCACTAGTTGGTGCATGGCGTGTAGGGCCACTTATTCACTGTGTGTGTTTGGGTTTGTCCAACAGTGTATCCATCGAGACGTAAAACCAGAAAACATCCTCCTAACCAAGACGGGTGTCATTAAGCTGTGCGACTTTGGGTTTGCCCGCATCCTAAGTAGGTCACCCTGTTACCCAGCTCTCACTTACTCTATTAATCTAGCTCTCTTTTACTCTTTCACTTAGTCTGATTCTCTCACTCTCTTGACTCTATCACTCTGACTCATGACTCTATGTATCTAATGAGCTATATCTCTGGCTTTCTCTGTCTCACTTTCTCCGACTTTCCCTTTTTTTTTCTTCCTCTCTCTGTCGCTCTCACTCTTTTACTTAGGTTTTTTTATAGATTTTTTATAGATCGATTCTATAAATTATAGAGTAAACAGGAAAGCTAAAAGTTTACAAGATGGTGGCCAGTACTTACTAAAAATTCAAGGGACTTCAAACTCATATTTGTAAGCAGCTACTGTGATAGAACGAGTGCTATGAGGTTTGCACGACCAGACTCCCACCACCTATTTCACATTTAGGGTTGACATATCGCCATTTCTCCTACATTTCAAGCCACTCGGTCTCTTAGCTCTGGCCGTTGGAAACATGGAACAAGGAAATTACAACAAGGAAATTTCAGCACATTTCAAATGTATGGGACAAGAACCAACCAATCAGCTTCCTTATCTTTTGTTACACTGATTGGTTGGTTCTTGTCACATGACTATGTCACATGTAACTTGTGCACTTGCGCTATTCAGAAAAGTTGAGATGCTTTTAACCCGCTGCAGTGCCTTACAAAAAATAAGCATATCACACGGCATTTGCTTTCTATTTGCATCTACGTATGAAATAAAAGTTAGCGCTGCCTAAAGACCTGGTAAACTACTTAGGCTTTAGTTTATTGTTAGCATAGCTTAAAGTGTAGCCTGAGTGTGCACAAATAATGTGTGATGTTTGTGTGTGTGAAACAGCTGGCCCAGGTGATGACTACACTGACTATGTGGCCACACGCTGGTACAGAGCGCCGGAGCTTTTGGTAGGAGACACACAGTACGGGCCGCCGGTGGACGTTTGGGCTCTGGGCTGCGTCTTTGCTGAGCTCCTTCTCGGGAGTCCTTTGTGGCCTGGACGCTCAGACGTTGATCAGCTCTATCTCATACGCAAGACGCTTGGTATGACCGGGACAAAATTAACAAATAATAGATCTATGGAGAGCATACCGAACCTACTGATACTAACCGGTTGTGGGGTTTTCTTTGGTATGTGTTTTAAATATCATGTGAAAAAAAATATATAAACTATTTTATTGTCAGACATTCAAGGTAGTCGGAATCTCTTGGTTGCAAAATAAATGTTTAAAATAAGTATCATGTTCTGCGAATTGCAACATTGATTGGTGATCTTCACTGATAATCAACTCAACAAATTACTTGATAATTACTTTAGTACTAATTGCCAATTGGAAGATCATCCTATGTCCATTTGTTGCTTCAGGTGATCTGATTCCTCGACACCAGCAGGTGTTCCGCTCCAATGTTTTTTTCAGTGGAGTCAGCATCCCTGTGCCAGATACTATGGTAACACTGCACACTTTCACACACTCTTTCTCCTTCCCACACAAACCCAAAGAACACACACACAATCTGTGTGTAACAAGTTTATCTACCGAATATGGCTTATTCTAGGAGCCACTTGAGAAGAAGTTTTACGGTTCCCCGCCTCATGCCCTCACTATCATAAAGGTAATATTTATAACAGGTAATGTAATTACTTTATTTCCTTTTGTTTTTATAATAATTTGTAGTTATTCATTAAATTGTTTGTTTGTGCGGCGGTAGTCTTGTCTTGTGATGGACCCTGCTGAAAGACTGACATGCGAGCAGTTATTAGAGCTGCCATACTTCCAGGATGAAGGTGGGGTGGGATGGGGACGAGAAGGCGATCGACCCATGAGGCGCCATGAGAAAGGTACCAGACGCAGAGTTCCCGGGGTAAGTCATACAAGGAAATCTTCTGATGCAGTAACATATGCACATTTGTGATTTAGGTGGAGGATTTATCTTCTTGATAACTATGATAACATGAGTAAATGTTTCTTTGAGCTTTTATGAAGAACCCTGAGGCTCTGTACAGAGCAGTTTTTCCAAAATATGGATTGGTATAGGACCCCTTGGCAGCAATGAATATTTTATATTAAAATGATTTTATAATCAGTGCAATTACACTGGAAATTAAATGTTTTTGAATTACATATTTCTCAGAGGATCGGTAAAATAATAAAGATTAAAATGATAACTAATAACTGGGATAAGTCATACATTAAATACTATATACTGTCAGATGGGACAGGGACATAAGCAGGCTGCGAGGACACAAATGCAGAACTTCGTCTGTTTAAATAATCCACACAAAAAAACAAGTACAAAAGAGGAAAAAAAACAATTCGTTTCATATTTATATCTGAAGGTAATATAAAAATGTTATAATAAAATATCTCATTTGAAATTTTGTCACCAATCACCCACTTTAAAAACCGTAGCTAAAAAAGACTGTAGAACGGTTGGACACAAGATACACATGTATGACACGTTTTTATATTATTCATTAATTCTTTAAAAGGGTTAGTTTGTTTGAATAAATGGTTTCATTTCGACTTTCAGGCCCAGTATTTGCCGCAACTCACCAGCAGCACCATCTCCCCTGCACCTGAACTGAAAAACAAACACAAGTCTAAGTTCGACCACCATCTTCCCAACATCTAACCCTAAAATAAGGGCATTAAATTTTGCGGACACCTCACCAGAACATCTGAATTGTCGTTCAAAGTTGTCAGCACAGAATGTCTTTGTATGTTCTAGCATCATTGGAAATAAGAGCGGTCCAAACATTGTTTCACCATAACAATGTTCCTGTGCACTAAGTTAAAGAACTTCAGTATTTTGCACAGAGCCCTGACTTTAACCTACTGAACACATTTGGACTGAAGAACCCCACACCTCTTCACTCAACATTAGTGTCTGAACTTACTATTACTGTTGTAGCTGAATGAGAAAATCCCCACATTCTAGCTACGCAGTCCCCCAAACTGCGTCCCGGAAGCCGGGCACGGCCCACCCCCAAATTTGGACCCCCAAACGATTCCAGAGAAATATTTTGAAAGTAAAAATTTAAAAAATATGTTTTACTCATATTGTATCTGTTTTTGTTAATAAAGGTTGGCTTTCAAACTAAAAATGTGTTAGTTATTAAGGTATTATTTATTATCAATTCAAGTTCAAGGAGCTTTATTGTCATTTCAGCCATATATAGCAGACGCAGAACACAGTGAAATGAAACAACGTTTCTCCAGGACCCCCTGGTGCTACACAAAACAACAAAGAGCCACATAACAGAGAAACAACACAGTGTTAAAGACTAAAGTATAAATTGTCTCCGCAACATTAAGTGCATGTGTGCAACCTGGTGCAAACAGTGCAAATAAAAAAAAACAGACAATACAGAACACAACACTGCAGTACATTAAAAATAAGCTGTTTGGAGCTTCCTTATACATTTTATATATTCAACTTTCTTTCCCAAAAATTACTGTTATCTTGCACACTGTTTATAGGCTTGTTTATTGCACTTAAGCAAAAATTGATCATAACTCACTTCATAAAACTTTTTGCTTTGCTGTTAATATGAATAATGACAAAATGTGTTATGGAGATCCGTAGACTTGCCAATTTTGGCTATTTATCGATTTAAAAATCATATTTTTTGCATTTTAATAAAAGGAAATAAATAATAAGTCACACAATTGCCACAAGAAGATACCAAATATATTGTATGTATAAATGTATTAGAACGATACTTTTTTTTTTTTTGTAAATGCTGATGAAACTTTAAGCTTATGTACAAGGTGCTGCTTTGTGTTGCATTCCTTTAAACCAATAGCATATGTTGAACTAATGCATTTGGTTGCATGTACTGGGTTTTTAAAGAGATAAACACAAAGTTGCTTTAAAGTCTTCCTATGTATTGTTATAGATGACTGAGTTTATCATGATGTCTTTTAATTAGGACACTGAATAGCTGAAGATCTCAACAATTACTGGGTTATAAATATTGTTATTAGAAATTGGTATTTGTTATTGTGCTGACTTGGTAAATCCTTTTCTTTCTAATGTGAAAGGTTAGTTTCAGATGTGTATTTATACACCATCTGGATTTAATTAAGCAAAATGCTAGAAGCTGAAAAAATGATTTGAAATGAAAAGCTTTGACTCTAGAGAATGGGGAAAAATGTGGTGGTCAATGTGGTGTAAATCCAGATTTATTGGCTGTAGGCAAAAATCCAGGGGTTACAGCACCGGCCGGACGTGGCGCAAAAATCTTATCAGATGTAGAAAAGAAAATAAAACCAACAGCAAAGACGACAAAGTAGCATAGTATTTTTTTGTTTATTATTAATTAATGCCAGTGCATCAAAAATATAACTGAACTATATACACAACCTGAATTCAAGAAATTTAAATTTAAACAAAATTCAAAGAATTTTAATTCACATCAGCCAATATTTTATTCACAATACAACATAAATGTTTAAACTGTTCTCAGCACAAAATGAGCTCATTTCAGATTTCATACCTACTACAGATCTTAGAATAGTTGGGACGGGGCATGTTTACGATGATGTAGCATCTCCTCTTCTTTTTAAAATAGTTTAAAGACGTCTGGGCATCGAGGTTATGGGTTTATGAGTTTTAGTGTTTGGATTTGGTCCCATTCTATCCTGATTTAGGTTTTCAGCAGCTAAAGAGTTTGTGGTCGTCTTTGATGTATTTTTCATCTAATGACGTGCCAAATGTTCTCTATAGGTGAAAGATCTGGACTGCAGGCAGGTTAATTCAGCACCCAGACTCTTCTACTATAAAACCATGCTGATGTAATAGCTGCAGTATGTGGTTTTGTCCTGCTGAAATACACAAGTCCTTTCCTGAAATAGATGTCATCTGTAGAGGAGCATATGTTGCTCTAAAACTTTTATATACCTTTCAGCATTCATAGAGCCTTTCAAAACATGCAAGCTGCCTATACTGTATGCACGTACGCACCCCCATACCATCAGAGATGCTGACTCTAGAACTAAACACTGATAACACACTGGAACGTATCCCTCCTCTTTAGCCTGGGGGGCACAGCGTCCATGATTTCCAACAAGAATGTCAAATTTGGACTAGTCTGACCATAGAACAATTTTCCACTTTGAATATGTCCATTTTAAAATGAGTTTTGTCCCACAGGATATGACGGCGTTTTTGGACTATGTTTACGTGTGGCTTCCTTTTTACATGATAAAGCTTTAGTTGGTATCTGCAGATGACACAGCGGGTTGTGTTTACTGGCGGCGGTTTCTGGAAGTTTCCCTGGGTCCATTTAATAATATTAATCACACAATAATGCAGATGAGTGACTCAGTGTCGTCTAAAGGACCTTGTCCCGTACACACAAAGTCTTTGCAATTTGACATTGAAGAACGTTGTTTTTAAAGTATTCGACAATCTTTTTACACGCTCTTTCACAGATTGGAGAGCCTCTGCCCATGTTCACTTCTGAGAGACTTTGCCTTTCTAAAACATCCCTTTTACAACTAATCATGTTACAGACCTGATGGTTATTAAATTAATTAGTTGCTTAAGGTTCTTCCTGCTAAATCTTTTAAAAATGTATTCCTTTTCTGTCCTTTGTTGCCACCGGGCATTATTGATATTGCACAAGCTTATTAACACTATGCCACTATGTGGCAAATGTGTGCTGTATGTAAAGCATCGGTTGGTGTAACCAAATCAAAACAAATCAGTGTGTGTGACTTTTTTGGGGCCAGGCATTTTACAGTCGACATGATTTTACCATGTAGAATGGGATTCTGGATTAACATCCTGAATCAACATTTTAGTCAATCAATCATCACCATCTGATGTCATTAGTGTGTGTCAACCAAACCCGACCAAATTTTCCTTTTGTCTGAAATCAAACTAAAATCCCCCTTGGGAGCGCTACAGCCGCCGTTGAAAATCACAACTGTAAGGCAATAAGTGTATTTAAAAAATTTTAATAATGTAATAGCTTTAATCAAAACAAGATCTCATCCTGTCTCATCCCGTACCAATCATCTTGTTGTAACCTCCGGGTTCAGCGGGGGGTAGCGATGAGCTGGTATTTGTGCGGCAGGTTGGCAAAGCCGCTGATTTCCGGTGTAATGTTCACGCTCTCTGGTCCTCCTGGCGTGGTAAACGTGAAATGTTGCAGCAGAGACACAAGAAAAACAAACAGCTCCATACGTGCCAGAGACTCTCCCACACAGGACCTTTTACCTGCATGAAGGGAGGACATTTTAGTCTTCCTCACCGTTGCGTAACACTTTTGAATTTATCCTGATTCTGTTGTCGTCTACTGTCTACAGTAGCTACGATTAATTTCCTGTGCTTTCCTGCCAGGAACCCTCTGAAACCTTTAGCAGGTTTAGATTAGGTTTGCTTTCTTACCAAAAGTCCTGGAATAAACGTGTCAGCTACACAAAGCATGCAAATTCCACTAAAAAATGAACTTGATTAATTTAAAACTGATTCTTACATAAATAACTCTGGCTTCACCTGCCTATCGATTGTCATGTGGTTAAAGATTATCCTGAAATTCAGTGCAAAGGGCATGTTGGTGAATGTGTGTGTATGTGTGCAAGTGTGTGCACATAAAAGCCAGTTAATAAAGACAAAATAGGCAGAAATCTTATTTTAGTGCGATTAATCTGTTTTTAGCATAAGTATTAAACCAGATCCACAATGCCGTTGGCTTTGCAGACGCAGTGTAATGTAAAAAGAAAATGAAAGAGAGACGCCAATGATCTTCTCAGTTGTCCTTACTATTCGCATTCATGCTGATGAGACCTCAGCAGTGAGCTGAGTACACAGCCCTGAGGGGTCCCGATGCTCAGTGTAGTAGTGCTGTAGTAGTGTTGAATGCTGAACTGAAGTCTAAAAACAGCATTCGTACGCAAGTGTCCTTATTGTCCAAATGTATAGAGGCCAGATGGAAGACTGTGGCAATAGTATTATTCGTGGAAAAGTTTGGACGATACGGAAAGGGTCTATTGAAGTTGGCAGCAGGCCTCATTACGAGGATCTCAGAGCACTTTATCACGATAGGTGTAAGTGCGGCAGGATGGTATTCATTGAAACAGTTGTCTTCTTTAGCAAGGGGTATTAATTATAAGTCATGTACGAATGTTGAAGATGTCAGTGTGTCACCCTAGTCTTGTGATCGTTTGTTTCCTAAGGTTCTCTATAGATTTCAGGTTCCCCCATTAGGCTGTGCATTTATACCACAGTGTTTCAGGTCTTACTTTAACTACTTTAACTATTCTATCCCGCTTGGTCTATGCTGCTAATAGCGATTGTCTATGTTCCTGTATCAGTAGTACCATGTTGTTTATTAATGCCAGCTTCTTGTTTTGCCATTTTGCTTTGCCTTGTTTTTGCTTTTGTATCCAGTTTTTTGTTTAATTGTTTTTGTCTTTTTACTTTAAATACAAATTCTGCATTCTGCACTTGCATCTGACTTAACCTCCCATATCGGGACATGAATAGAAGCAGCCACTTACCTGCAGAGAAGGGCATAAAAGCAGGGCTTTTTTTAAAGTTGCCATTTATGTCCAAAAAGTGTTTGGGGTTAAATGTCCAGGGCTTCTCCCAGTGTTCCTCATCTCTTAGAACAGAGTGAAGTAAGGGGAGGATGATTGTACCCTGCAAATTTAAATCAATACACTATTTAATGATCTTTAACAGCCTGAAGACCATCTGTTTAAACAAATATTTTCTGTCCTTCAAAGATGTTTTAACAGAAGTTCCTATAGTAATGTCGAGGAACTGTTGGTTTAATGCATCAATCTCTAAAAATCTAACCATCTTTGACACATCGATAAACAAATGATAGCAGTGGTAGTAGTTTTCCAACAGCACAACATCGAAACCCTTTTTCTTTTACAGAAAAATTAAATGGAATAGAACAAAATTTAATTCAAGAGTTAAATATTGAAGAAAATAAAATTTAACAAAATGAAAATGAATGGAATGAAATTTAATAATTAAATTAATTTAAATAAAATGAAATAAAATACATTTATTCATTTTCCAAGCTTCCCTAATTCAGGGTCACAGAGATCTGTTGTAGTCTATACCAGCGAAAGACAGGAGGGGGACACCCTGGACAGGTCGCCAGTCCATTACAGGGACACACAGACACACACTTACTCCTATGGGCAATTTAGAATAACCAATCAATCTACCATACATGTTTTTGGACTGTGGGAGGAAATTGGAGAACCCGGAGTAAAACCCACACAGGGAGAACATGCAAACTCCACACAAAAAGAGCCCTGCAGGGGAATCAAACCCGGGACCTGCTGTGAGACAACAGCGCTGAACACTAAGCCACCAAGCTGTCCAAAATAAAATACAAATTTAATAAAATAAAATTGAATAGAACGGAATAAAATTACAAAAAAATATATTTAATGAAATAAAACTGAATAACTGAATATAATAAAATGGAATAACGTAAAATAACTTCAATCTGAATCTAAACAAGAGGTGTTTTAGAACCATTGATTTATTAAGCTGGTTAAAAATAAGTTCATACACCCAAAAAATATAAACTATATTATTGTGTAAAAGAGTGTTTGAATAAAAATCTTGCATTTTTGAAGACTTACCATTGAAAATGATTATGATTGACATGTCATTGTTTTTTTTATTTGTTCGACCTAAACAAATAATAGTCTAAAGTGTAAATAGTCCTAAACATTTTTTATTAATAATGAAGTAATTTCTGTTCATTATTACCTGCGGAATAGTGTAGCCTCTGAATGTAATGGGACGTGTGGTGTAATGTGGAATGTTGAGCGGCACGAGATCCACATAGCGCTGCACTTCATGAATTACTGCATCAGTAAATGGGAGGGACTTCCTGTCTTCCATTACAGGTATCCTTTCTCGTCCAATCACAGTGTCAATCTCTGTCTGTATTTGAGCTAGAAAGATGGAATGAGTCAGTAATAGTGTAATGATGCACTTTGTATTATATTGTATAAGAACAGACTACTCCTTTAGTGAATAATGAGAATATTTATTTAAATAGCTTTTAGTTTTAATATTCAGAGGAATATAATAATTTTATATTAATATATTATATATTCCTATTTTATAATTCTTTCTAAAGAATATTGTATAACTAAATGTATTGACTGCAACAGAAATGAGGCTCGTTTCTTTAGTGAAACTAAATCCTGAATGTTTAAAAATGCATAACCTTTAATGTACACACGTACACACACACACACACACACACACTGGCCAATTTATTAGGAACACCTACTGTTAATACCAGGCCCAATAATGAGACGCATAACATCATGCATACACAAGTAAAGAGTGTTTACATGAGAGCTGGAAACAATGATCTCAGTTACTCAGACCGTAGCATAGCTGCTGGTTAGACAATTTTAAGGATTACAGAAACATACCCCTGCCCTATAGTCTCTACACGGCTCTAAACATAACAGCCCGACTGCCTCATTACTTCTTTTCATTTCCATTTGTCATGATGTAATCTATTATTTGTGAGTTCAAGCTAAGTTTACACATGTTTTAAGGCAGCAGGAACACATTTGCTTAGTTGAACCATCTTAAAATATTTACAGTGTGGATTTTACATGGAAGAGTGTAAAAAACTGCAAATGAACATGGCAAATTGGAAACATGGGTAATTTTGAGGAGGATGAACTAAATGACAGAAGACCCCTAACAGGTTCCACTCCTGTCAGCTAAAAACAGAAAGCTGGATGGGTTGTTTTTGTTTTTTTGTGTGTGTAATTGCTAGCAATTGTTGTGTATTAAAATCCTAAGAGGAAAAGCAGTCTACAGTACTGGAATAAGTCACCTACAACTTACACTCACAGCCCCTAAGCTCTTCTATCGCACTTTTAGAGGAATAATCCATCTAATGTTAACTGACACTTATTACATTTGTCAATATGAATTTCTGCTTCCACATGATTGATTACAGAAATGCCCACGAGTACATGTGTAAGTCTACTTAGTAATTATTATTCATTTGTTCTTTTGTCTGATTTTAATTGTTTTAATTAGATATTTTCAGAAATACATTGCTGACTGGTCTTACTTTGTATTTCAGGGTGCTTGATGAGTAACATCAGCGCATATCTGATAGTAGTGCTGGTGGTCTCAGTCCCAGCCAGGAATAAGTTTAAGACAGTAGCAATCAAATTGTCATTGTGAAACTCTGTATTGGGACTGTCCTTCTCCTGTTGGGGAAAAAAGCCTGTGGTGAATCGACACAGCAGTATAAGAATATTGAAATAGAACTACTTTATAAATATTAAACGTTGTAAGACACTCCACTGAGACACAAATGCAGTTTGATTAAAATTAAGTAGGATAACATAAACATAAACATAAACTTGACTTAACTCGACTAACCAAACTTGACTTAGCTGAACTAAATTGACTTGACTTTACTTGACTGAACTAACTGGACTTGAATAAACTGATTGGACTTAAGTAAACTGACTTGACCGAACTGACTTGACTTGACGCTCACAAACAGTGGTACAGAGACCATCCACAATCCAAGACAAATCAAAAAAGAAACTTAAAGGGCTATAAATATTAACCAGGGAGGGACATGAACAATACAAACCAATGACAATACAGAACTAAGAAAACTAACAGAAACATGACAAATGGAAAGGGAACTCACATGACAGGAATACACAGGGAACAATGATCACATGACAAGACAGGAAGTAAGCAAGAAAAAAACCCCTCAAAACAACTCAAAACACGAACATAACATTAACATAAAACGTGAAAGAAAAAAACCCAAACCTTTCAAAAATAGAATTCACTATCAACAAACTCACTGAAATAAGTATATAGTATAAGTATATTCAACTTCATTGTGCAAGGTACGTGTACAGAGCCAATGAAATGCAATTTTCACATATCCCATCTTTGTAAGTTGGGGGTCAGAGCACAGGGTCAGCTATGATACAGTGCCCCTGGAGCAGGAAGGGTTAAGGGTCTTGCTCAAGGACCCAACAGTGGTTGGCTTGCCGGTGGTGGGGCCGGTCGTCATGGTGGTGGGGAACCCAGGTGTTTCTGGTCTTCAGATCAGCAACTCAGCACCTTAACCACTGCGCCACCACTTCCCCATGTACCTTATTCTACACATGGTCTCTGGAAACTTCTATAATAATGCCAATTTTTTGTACACTTGATGTATTGTGGTTGCACCAAATGATCTGACATATGAACTACTGTAATATAATGCAAGAAATGCATAGACTTGAAAAATGGAGTCTAAGGTCTACCTGAAACATGGCTCCATAGCACACAACCCACTCTGTCTCTAGTATCTTGAGAGACCTCAACTCAACTCTCAATAGTGCCTGTCATCGGTTTGACTCTGGACATAAAATGCTTTATCAGGCTGGAAAATGAACTGAAGTAAAGGTTGGATTACTTGGTTTGCTCTTATGAGAAAGCAGTCGATGAAGTCTCGTGGGTTGTCTGGGTCCAAACTGTCCTTATGCTCTTGTATTTTGCCTTTGGAAAAGACTTTGAGTTCCTCCACTTCATTCACTGCGGTATGATGCTTACCAGGAAGTAGCTCCATCAGCCAGGGAAAGACATTATACATCTGTAAAATATAAGGTAGAAATAATGAGTCAATGAAAAGCACAGTTTCGAAACTGTAATAAATTTTGGTAGAATTAATTTATATCTATCTCTTAATTTAGATTGTTTTATTCTCCTGTATGCACACCTTCAAAAATCAATCAGACGTAAAAAGATTTTTTTATTAGAAGCCTTTATTTAAATAGCTTTTACATTAAACCTGAACTAAATTCATGAAAAAAAAGGTCTTGTGTAAAAGGCATAGTAAATCTTAAAAATAGAAATATAAAAAGAGGTGGGTTTTCTTTTGCAATATAGAAATTAAAAACTCAAAAAAAGTGCAAACTGCCAGAACTGTTCCAGAACATTCCATCAACATATTTATGAGTTTGGAAGAGTAAGTTCTGGTTTAAAACCTAATAAATGATGTTGCAAAACACAAAGATGTGAAAAAAAATATAATACTCATTTATTATTTTGTTAATACCATTGCAAACCCCCAACACACCCTTCTATGCACTTTACGTATATTATGTATGGAAGTCATGTGACATGCCGAATATTATAATGCCAGGAATTAATATTTAAACCTTTACCTCATTTGAATTTTTGCGACTTTTAATGCTGAGAAAAAAAACACTCACCTGTCCCCATGAGCTACTTCCAAATCGCAGTACACCATTGATAATCTGGAGCAGTCGCAGGAAGTGGCTGTCTTCGTATACGAAGCGTTGTCCAAACACCAGTGCACAGATGATGTTGGACACAGCCCTGCTTAGATAGAATGTAGGATCGAACGGAGCAGCTACAGGAAATAAAAAAGGTTTCCGTCATACAGTAAACTTCTTCACTTATTCAACTGTTGTTTGTCTGCTTATCCCAGTCCAATTCGAGCTCAACACTCAAAAGATAAATACACAAATAAGAACAAAATAAGAGATCTCAGCCAATGAGAACGATGAGAAAGACCAAAACCACTTTTTTTCATAAACTATTTTGTCTTCACTCTTCCTCTGGTCTTTATTATTAACGCTTGTGCTTTTTTCCTAGTTATTAGTCTCGTGGCTACTCCATATTTTCTTCAACTTCCTTTTTTATTATGATGATCACTAAATATAAACCAATCAGATCGTTTAGATCAAGTCAGTTAGACATACTGAGGGTTCACTTTAAACAATCTGCTTTTAGTTATTTCACAGCCCGCAGTTGGAAGCAGCTACCAGAAGAGATCGAATGTGTTAAATCCATAGCCATCTTTAAATCCAGACTAAAAACACATTTCTGCATTTACTGAATGTGCATTGTGATACGTCCCAACTGACTATCATCATTTTATATATAGGCCATTTTTACATTTTCTGATAGGACACAGGGATGAAATGGGGATTCTAAATCTTGTTAATTTTCTTTTTTGTTTTTACTGCTGTGATTTTTAAAGGATAATTAATTTTTTCTTGTGTAAAGCACTTGTATGTATACATTAACTATGTATAAAATGTGATATATAAATGAACTTGCTGTGTGTTAGTTTATTGCTAAGCCTGGCCTTATGCTATGTTAGTTTGATTTTCTTTCAGTACCATATTTTGTTACTTTGATTCTCTCTCTCTCTCTCTCTCTCTCTCTCTCTCTCTCTCTCTCTCATATATACATATATAAAAATAAAAAAAAAATACATACATACACATATTTAAAAAATAATTATATATATATATATATATATATATATATATATATATATATATATATATATATTATATTATAAAAAAATAGATATTATATATGTATATTTAAATATATAGATATATAAAAGGTTATACACTTGAACCGTCCCAGCCAGACTGTTTCAACATTTTTCCCAAGCTATCGTTTAGATTTACATTTTTGCCATTAAGCAGATGCCCTCTGCCAAAGTGACTGCTATTTATCTTATTTTATCCAACTGAGCAAATAAGGATTAAGGGCCTTGCTTAGGG
This sequence comes from Bagarius yarrelli, assembly GCA_005784505.1. NCBI lineage: Eukaryota > Metazoa > Chordata > Actinopteri > Siluriformes > Sisoridae > Bagarius > Bagarius yarrelli. The sequence continues at coordinate 1,117,496 of VCAZ01000076.1, read as the reverse complement.
GCCCAACAGTGACAGGTTGGTACTCTTACAAATTGAATTCACAATCTTAGCAGTCCAAAACTTATATATATAACCAGTGATCAACAACTCACTATTTGTGTCTCTGATAGTGTCCAGCAAGTGTCTACTCTCTTCCTGTATCCAGCCCTCCATCCTCTTGCGTCCCATTCCGAAGTCTCTCAGTGTGGTTAATGAGAACCTCCTGAGCTGACGCCAACGCTCTCCGTTACTGATCACAAGACCTGAGAGATAAGGAAAAGGTTAGGAATGTGACCTGATAAAATCAGACAGATAATACATGGACATTTTTCTACCAGCTGTTTCGCTGCTTACTTTCACTTTTCACTATTTTATTTAGTCTGACATTCCTGAAGGGATCAATAACATATTCTAATTCTTTTTTTTTTGGTTTCTTACCGTAGCCTTTCACAATTCTATTAACAAAAGGAACTTGTGCTCTGCCAACGAAATCATCTGCGTTGTCAACAAGAGCTTCTTTCACTGTGTCATAGCCCACCAGGACGAGAGCTCTCTGGGATCCCAAATACACCGTCATCACAGGGCCATAAGACTTACTCCACTGTTAAAGGAGATGTGGGTTAGAACAGTATATTTATAAAGACAAGAACCTCTCTACTCTGCTTATGTATTATTTTCTGCAATTCTAAAAAAGAAATTAAACATCTGATCGATTATAATACAGGAGCTGTAGCAGGCCATCACAGATTAAAGTGACCATGATTAACATTACAACATTAGTAGCACCAGATAGTAGGGCTGTGCGATTTAGGGAAAATATCTAATTGCAACTACAGATACTGCGATTTGTGATTCTTAATAGTCTGCAGCACACACTTTATAGATTCCTTAATTTTCTGTAGTCCAGCAGATGCATTATGCCTTTCTAGCAAGTAGATAGTTTCTTGCTGCTGTTATGCAGTCAGTGCTGCCTAAATGCATTTTAATCAAAAAAAGGTATTTTATTATTCCAGCATTTATACATTTTTTTTTAATATTTATTGAATATAAAAATGACCTATTTTTCTGTAAACAAGCTCTCTTTTAAATAGGGTAGGTAGTCCCACTATCAGTAGTTCTGTACGAGTGTTTAGCTGGAGGTCAGCACTCATATAGTGCACAGTGAAACTAAGGTTCAGTTTGGCTGTCCTGTTATAGCGTAATATTCCGCCTTAACTTTATTCCTATATCCAGTGTAAAACTGTCTGATTGCAACACGGTTAAAATATGTGAGAGGGAATTTTATTTCTTCCCTCCAGCGCTTGGGCGACGTTTTTAAACCCCTCTTTGCTGTGTGTCTTTAGTGAGCTAGCGGGTTGTGGCATTAGTCTTTTTATATGCTGTAACAGCCGCAAACAATTCTGTAGTTGTACCGTGTTGTTTGCTACTCGGTTCTTCCGGTCTTTATTATAATTTTTATTTTGCTTGAATGAAAGAATCATTGAATTAATTGTTGACTGTGTGTTATCACCAAACAGGAACCTTACAATTGCTGCTGCTACTGACTATTGTGAAGAATGTGGAAAATGAAATTCCTGAAGATCAGAGGTATAAAGTCCTGCTCACCTTTAGAAAGGTTTTAAAGGGTGCGCGATTGTCCATGGTGAGAATATTTCCAACCAGAGGTAAAGCTGTAGGTCCAGGAGGAAGATTCTTTGGTTTGTTCCTCCATTTGAGTAATGCTACCAGAGCTGTTACCAAAACTAATAAAAGAAGAGTGCTGGAACAATCCATAGCTTTTCTCCAGAAATAATATTTGCACTTTTTGGAGTTAAAAAATAAAATAAATTGTTGCTCACTTTTACTAAATGGATTTTCTTGTAGGGACTCGCTGTGTTTATGAGAGATCAGTAGATGGGAGGGGCTAAAACACATGACTATCTAGAGTACACATGAACTCTTGGGTGGGTGTAGCCAACTGATTCAAAACGTGGGGTTAAAAATGTTTGTCATTTATAAGATCTGTAAATTAGCTGAATAACTGTGTTGATATGATACACTAAAAAAAAGCAGGAACACAGCTACAAAATGAAAAAGAAACAGCTTATACACACACAGCTCAACAAGACTAGAAACATACTAACGAAGAAGAATAATGTCACCAAATGACGCTATCTGAATAATTGACACACACATTTCTATTAAACGACCCAGCATTCGCTAGGAAAGGCCTACAGAGATACAGATTGTTCCTAACGTTACCTATACTATAACCCTAATTTTATACTCTACTTATTAACCACTACAGCACATCCATTTCTTACTCGCTAATAATATGCTCCATTACTTTTACTCTGGATGATGGGAAATCATTTAACCATAACACTTTTCTTTACTAGCTGGACAATCACCACACAATAATGTCCCGTTTACATTTTCGGAATTTGGCAGACTCCCTTATCCAGGGCAACTTACATGCTATCCTATTATACAAATAAACAATCAAGGGTGCCCAGGGGATTCGAGCTCACATTCTTCCAGTTAGCAGGCAAACCTAAGTTGTTAGAGCGCAATGCGTGGTGTTGGACTGCTAATTGGAAGATCAGGGTTTAATTCCCAGCACCACCAATTTACCACTGCTGGACCCCTGAGCAAGACCCCTAACCCGTTATTGCTCAGTTGTATCAGAGAGATAAATGTAAGTCACTCAGGATAAGGATGTTTGCCAAATGCCATAAACGTTACCACTAAGCTACCACTTCCCCACCTAGAGTCACTGTTTTACATGCTGCTCGTTAAGTTGTCTTATTCATCTCATGTTTCTATTAATCAGGGTCTTGTATTCATCTTGTCTTGCTTAATCCTGGTCTGTAAATGTGTGCGGTTTGTTTGCTCTAATCCAGACACTAATTCCTTGTGTGGTTAGGCAGACCTGACCAATACAGTCCATTCTGATTCTAATTCTGAGGAAGTTTAATAAAGGATAAAACAGCAAAGATTCGGGATAAAGTTAGGATTTCTGTCTATATCACAAATCCCAACCCTGATTGTGGAAATAAATGTGTGTGTAAATGACCTAGTGATTCTCAACATCTGGAGGTTCCAGTTTGTTTGATCAAAATGGTGAGTATCAAAATAATAAAAAAATCTTAATGATGAGCTTAAAAATTAAACCCTGGTGATTTTTAACATCTGGGGGTTCCGGTTTGTCCAAATTAGATTAAGAGCCATTGTTTGTTCTGGGATTTAATAAGCAAAAAACATAAGACATTAAAAAAAATTGTTCAGAGGCAAATGCATGTGCAAAACACAATGACTCATCGTGGCTTGTACTGGTCACTAGAGGGCACTGTTTTTATAACGGTGAATTGGTGCCTTGGTATCGCTGCTTCTGACCAGACTTTTTTGTAGTTTTTTTTTTTTATCGGATCACCGTTTTTATGGCTGGTTTAAGAATATGACACAGAGAGCTGTCCGAAAAACACAAAAAGCAAAATGATTATGTATTTGGTCACGCGGAGTGCACTAGAGGTTATTCTAGAGCCCCTCTGCAGAACCATGGGGGTATCTAAGTGGGAATGATGGTAGACAGGAAAGGAATGTGTGCTTGGTACCTGGGCTGTGAGACTCGGTTTCACAGTTGTGAGACACTTACAAATAACTCAAACTTATAAATAACCTGAAATTTCTTCTGTCTTTAAAAAGACGATCAAAATTCTCTCTACAAACAGACAAAGAAGTCTTTTCTTAAATTTTCTTTTAAACTCTTTTCTTACATTCTTTTCTCTTCTTACATTATTTTTTCCTTTCCCTTATTTTTTTTCTTTTCTCATTTTAATCTTTTTTTTTTTTTTCTTTACTTTTTACCCCCTATACCAGGGCTGTGCCCCATACCTGGTGCTACCTAAATGACCGCACGCCGACTGTTCGGCTCTTTGTTCTTTTATAGGGATGCGATCAGGTGCCTCACATTCCGCTGATTAGCGTCATGGCGGCGTTGCCTGGTAACCGCGTTCTGTTGCGCCTGCGGACGCAGCGTGTGAAAAACCGCTCTCTGTCAGTGTCACCTTTACCTGTCCGTAACGTTACAATAAAGTCTTTCAAAATAAAAATGATGACCTTAAAAATAAAAATGATGACTTGCAGTCTCATCCCAATTTGTCACTGAACAAATCTAGCATTGCGTCTCGAACAGGTTTGTACCCTAAATAATGTTATTTAAATGATGATGATAGATTAAGATAGATATTTTGTTCAACTTAACATAAATCACTCGTTTTACAGTAATTCAATATTAATTCAGTCTTGCTTTTTATAAATAAGAGACCCTGTAGGAACGTCATCAGAAACGTCATCAAGGCACAAGGTCACAAGGTCATCTGTCCTAGAAAGCATAATAACATGTATAATAATATCTCAATACTGCTTACGACTATCAACATAAACTCTGGCATTCACTGCTATCAGATCAGTCCTTGTTATCAATTAATAGGGCTAGGAATTTGAACTAACAATTGAAATCCATGGTATGGTTCGATATTAAAACTGTGTTGAGGATTGTATAACATCATGACAAATAAATAAGATACATTAAATAAATCGTTTTTAAAAATGTCATTTCAGATTTTTTTTTAATCTAAATAAAATCAGACTTTGACGTATATTACAATAACATGGTTTCATCCTGATCACTATTAATATTTCTGTAGTCATTTTGTGACTCTTGTGCTGTTTCTGGAACAGTCTGTAAAACAATGCGTCAGCAAGTCATTATGACTAATGACTTACCTCATTATGACTTGTGTATACATTTCTACAGATTAATCACTGCTGTATGTGTGGACCGTGTGATTTTTTTTTTTGCATAATTACACAACAAATAAATATCCTTAATGTAAGCAGATAAGTAGACCATCAGTCGGATCAATGTTCACTTTATTGCACTCGTCACCTCTGTACACTGAACTCTTTTCTCTCTCACAAGCACACACACTCACAGACAAGCATTTAAAGAAAAACAACAGGTCACGCAGGGACATTAAGATAAGATAATGAACACAAAAATCGAATCCAAATAACAGAATTGTGGTTTTTTTGTAGTAAAAATATACAGACAGAAATGACGCCAATAAAAATCACCACAATAAACGTTACCATGACACAGCTGATAATTATTATAATGTTTTAGTCACAATAAGACAAACAGCGGCGGTCGCTGCTTTTACTGTACAAAATGTGGGCCATAAATCACGGAACCGTTATGAGAGGATACAAGCCAAAGACCTTAGTACAGATATAGAGAAAGAAATAAACAGATTGAGCAACACTGTATTAACACTGTATTCTTCTCTCCCTCCTTTTATTCACGGGCAGTAAAAAAAAAACTTTGGGGTTCAGGTTCTTTTCTGATACATCATGATGATCACTGCAACCTTTTTTCTGCTTAGGTAGCATGACAAAGCAGATACACACACAACCTTATTCTGTATCTCTCAGCACATACAAACTACCTTAGGGGTGATTAAGGTGTAAGATTCCCAGCACCACTATTGGGCTCCTGAGTAAGGCCCTTAATTGCTCAGTTATACAAAAGAGATAAATGTAAGTTAATGGCAGAGACTTTACATCATGCAGGAAGTAATAGTTTGAACTACATCAACACTTTAATTAATACTGTTAACTAATTTAGAAGCTAAATTAACTAAAATGCTAAATAAAAATGATTGTCATTAAGAACTACTAACAAACTGTAATCAATTAATGGAGAATAACTAAATAATTACTAATCACAACAGTAACTACCCCCCTAATTGGTCTGCTACAGATTGGATGGATGTTTGTTTCCTGTTTATGTTAAACTCAAACATATGATAAGAACGATGATAATAATTCATGTAAATGTGTAAATAATTAAGAAGTGATGCTGACTATTTACTTAGTTATTACTATTATTACTATACAGTGTTGGTTAAGTGTTAATGTAGTACTAACGATTACTTCCTGCTTAGTTGCTAAATACAGACCATTACTCGAAAGTGTTACCGGTTAAGGGGCCTTGTTTAGGGGCCCAGCAGTGGAAGTTTAATTGTGCTGGATGGATTTTATAGCATGGAAACTCTAAATGTCTGCTCTCTTAAAGAGAAGAAAACTATTCCAGTAGTTCTGGTAGTGTTTTTTTTAAACTACTAATTTCTAACTACTGATTTGTCTAAAATTAAATTCTGAGTAATTTGGGTAAGAACCATATTTTAGAAACACTTAACGTTTACTGTACATTTCCATCATCTGGCAGACGCTCTTCTCTAAAGCGACTTACATTTATCTTATTTATACAACGAACAAAAGAGGATGCCGCGCAGCAATGACAGCTTGGTGATCCTGGGAATTGAACTCACAATGTTCTAATTAGCAGCCCAACAAAAAAAAAATAAAACCACAAAGAATAGCAGGGTTTTGTAGAGCTTAGCTTTCAGAACGTGAACCCCCCACAGTCGAAAGCATCAAAGTCTGAGTCACCCTCGAAGTCGAAGCTGTTAAAATGAGGTGAGTCGACCACCTCGGAACACGTGTGGTGGTACGACGTTCCTCCTGTTAGGTCTGAGAAACCCATTGCGTGGGTGATCTCTGGTGCTGGTGCAGTGGCACTTAAAGAACCCGTACAGGAGCTCAGATAACCCAGTGCTGACGAGGCAGCAGCCCCGCCCATCAGTAAGCAGACCGCCCTTACAGCACGCGCATCACTGCTGTTACCATGGCGCAGGCAGTCGTTGAAGCGATGAGGAGGCAGGGACTTGGGGCTGTGGTGTTGGTGTTGACGTATACTGCCTAATATGAGAAACGCTTTAAAATATACAGCTAATAGAAGATAATACACGTGCAAAATGTGACAACTAAATTCCCAGAATGCCTTTGGCCAAGCACTACTACATTACTCCAAAAGATTCAATTTAAAGATGATGGTCATTCCTATCTTATGTCAAGATTCATAGCACCATCCTCATCTTCTGTTCGAATCTGCTGCAATGTTTCCGTGTTCACGTCTTCAACATTTTTCCACCCCCTTAAATCAAACCGGCCATTAAAAATACTTTATTTCTTTATCCATTTTTTCACTTATTCTTTAGCCCGCTATTTTTATCTATATCTGATGTTAACCCGCTTCCTTAAGAATCCTGCCCCTTATTTTCTGCTAATAGAGTAACACAGACATGTGTTATTTTTTTGCTGCTCCAATAAAGACTCAACTGGACTGTGACCAATTAGAAGGTCAGAACTAGGAATGGGTATGAATAATCGATTATCAATAATAAATCATTAAGAATTTTGTCGATCATATGTAAATAGATCTATGGGTAACCTGGTGGTTAGCACTGTTGCCTCCAGTCCCAGGTTCGATTCCTCTGCAGGGGCCTTTCTGTGTGTAGTTTGCATGTTCTCCCTGGGCTTGTGTGTGTTTACTCCGGGTTCTCCAGTTTCCTCTCACAGTCCAAAAACATGTATGTTAGATTGATTGGTGATTCTAAGTTGCCCATAGGAGTGAGTGTGATCAGGGTGACCCCTGCCTTTCACCTAATGACAGCTGGGATAGACTCCAGCAGATCCCCGTGACCCTGATTAGGAATAAGCGGCTATAAACAATAACTGGATGGAGCTGTAATTGGATCTAAGCAATAATTTCATTTAATCAATAACTGATTATTAATTTTTTTGATGTTGGAGTAAAGAAATTTCCTTAAATGCCCTTAAACAGAACATGCTCGAGTAACTCACTGTGGTGCCACACCGCGGGCATTTCGCGAGTTATAGTGTCACACTTTGTACCTAATATAATATATTGTTACATTTTTATTGTCAAACTTCTAAATAAATTGGGAAATTATTCGATTAAAATGTTTTTTTTTTCCACCTTAATACAACACACCACTAATTAAACCCACCTCTGCTTGTGAACGAGCTCTCTCTGGATCGGGTATGTGGGGAATTGATGGGATTGTCACTAAAGTTGGGGGACTGGGGCTCTTTTCCAGTGGGGGTGTCTGGCAGAGGAGCTCTGTCTGTGATACAGGGTGTGATGCTTTGCTGTCGCTTTAGGGCTAGAGATGATGCACCCTAAAACATAAGAAGATCCTAAACATACTTTTTAATCTACTGAACTTTATGCCTTTATGCAGTTCCTTTTGCATTTACATGTACAACATTTGTGCAAACGTCCTTATCCAGAACGACTTACATTTATCTCTTTTATACAACTGAGCAATTGGGGGTTAAAGAGCCTTGATCAGGGGCCCAGCAGTGGTAACTTGGTGGTGCTGGGGATGGAACCCCGGTCTTTTTGGTATCAGTTTAACACCTTGACCACTAAGCCGCCACTTCCCCCTTGCAACTTTTTATTTTCGTTCCTGACTCTTACCCCATTATCCACGCTGTAGAATCCACTTTTCCGCTCTCAAATGCAACATAATAAAACAGAAATATTTTTTGTATCACAAATCAGGGAAGTGGTAGCACAGTGGTTAAGGTGTTGGACTACCAACCTGAAGACATGGGTTTGATTACCAGCATCACCAATTGTTCAGTGGTATAAAGAGATAAATGTAAATCGCTCTGAATAAGGACATACATGTAAATGTTCTTTTTTTTTTTTTTTTTTTTTTTTGCACATACAGTTAATTTATCATGGCCTGTAGTATGTTTGTGAAAACTGATGAGAAAAGAAGGATGATTTAAAAAAAACCCAACTCATTTAATTTGTAGATGTTTACAAATTCTATAGTTAAACACAGCTAATTATTGAACATAATAAAGTTGATTATTTACTGTATATGGGTCAATAATCTATCCTTTTTTGTTCTGGATTTTGTGGGAATTACCGGTATCTTGGTGATATAATGTCATATAGTAAATTCATTTGCACATCGGGATTATAATTAAAAGTGTAAATTTGCGACTTCCGTCCTGAATTATGAGATGATATAATTAAAAACTCACCTCTTTAACCTTCTTTATTAACTTGAGCCATTGGCTGTGGAAAGAAATAAAATCATTAAATCTAAAATTATCATATTATATTTATTGTATATTATAGTTTAGCTGCAGATTATTAAGTATTATTTGTATTATTGATTCTCATGCTGGGATTATGATCTGTGATTCTATCTCATCTCCTCTTTTAGAGATTACGTTCACATTTCTGGCGTTTAGCAGTGGTAAATTGGTAGTGCTGGGAATCGAACTGATTAGCAATTTGACGCTTCAACCACTGGGCTACCACCTTCCCCCAGAAATTGAGGGGAATGTTGTATTATTGGATGTTAAAAAATTCAGTCAACATAATAAAACAATAGTAAGTATTTAATTTCATTTAATCTACATTTTATCACAGTATTTTACTTGTATGTAAAACCACGACCCTTTATATCCTAATCTAATAGTATTTTGGGTCAATATTAATAGTAAATCTCAAAAATTAATCTATAAATCAATAATCTGACACTTCACTGATTACTGACTGACACCTAAAATCCATTAGAAGGTGTTGATGTTCACTGATGTTCACAATAATTAGACAATAAATTAGACAATAAAAAACTTCCTGTGTGTCCAGACTGACCTGCAGTCATCAGGATTATCCGACAGCAGTAATAAAAACTTATCCTGGGACAAAATGAGGGCAAAACAGCAGTCCCTGCGCCCTCCTGGGGGCAGACGGGGCAAATCCAAAATCTCCTTTCCCTCCACGACTGACTGGCAGTTGCTCTGCAGCACCACCACCTGCTCTGGAGAAGAATCAGCATCTTTACACACCATCAGCTTGCCTTCCACAGTCAGCACCACATACTTCTCTTTCCACTGCTTAAACATGAAGCCTCCTGAGAGAAAGACAGAAAAGTGTGAGGAAAAAAAACTCAGTTAAAAGCCATTAATTAATTAATTGAGTTTTTTTCCACAGATCCATTTTTTGCTATACTTTTATGTTAGAAATGTTTCTATTTTATATACCTATACTTTAATTCCACTGTTGTTATTATCAACCACCAGCACGCCATCACACATTAGTTGCAAATGTAAACACACGGTACTCATTAATTAAGGCGATTCTGATTCCTAGCTGATTTTATATATTAGAAATAAAATACAGCAGGGTTTGCTTGTTAATAATCTGAGAAACTGTAACAATCAGCAGGTGCATCAGAGAAAGTAACATTCTAGACTGAGCTTTCGGGGTTAAATCCTGTTGTTACCATAGGAACAATAACAATAGAACAGAAACAATAGCGTATTAGAAGTGTGTTCATCTGAGTTTATAGCTAGACGTATGTCTGTAGAACCTCAATAACAGCAAAAATCATTGCTCCCCCTTCTGGTAAGTAAATGCAAAGCAATTGCTTGGCATGACACTGAAAAACATCTAGTTCATACGTACCTATGCGTTCATGTGATGATAGTTTCATCCAGGAAAAAATTTAACTTCCAAACAAAGCAGTTTCAAACACACAGATAAAGTAGATATATCGATATACTAATACTGTTGTGAGTATGTGTTTAGGGGATTATTGGGGTCCCAGGCAGGTTTAGAGGCAGACGAGAGGCCGAAGTGATTCAAAATTGTTTAAAATGGGGCACAATTACTTAAACAGGGAGAAAGAAAGAGAGAGAGAGAGAAAGAAAAACACAGAGAGAAACACAGAGAAAAGGAGAGATAGAGAGCCAAAGAGAGAGAGACAGAAAAGAGAAAGAGAAAAAGAGACAGAAAGAGAGAGAGAGAGAGAGAGAGAGAGAGAGAGAGAGAGAGAGAGAGAGAGAGAGAGAGAAAGAGAGAGAATTCATGCATTTTAAAACATGAGGTTTTCATAAAAATATAAAAAAGTTTTTATCTAAAAGCAGGTAAATCAACATAATAGTAACACATCAAATCAGTAAGATGCAACACAGAATCTCTAATTCATATTTCACTAATCCATAAAACTAAAATGTAATTGATGGATAAAGGATGGAGAGATTATGCCCATAATGTGACCTACCGTACACACATAGATTTACCAAATCTCACTATCCCACACTACGCTGTCAGTATTTTTCTGTGTAATGTATGTTATACAAACCCTTCAAGTAAAATATACTATCGATGCGTTAGAATGCCATCGAATTTAGAGAGGTTAAAGTGTGTGGTACACCTTACCATACTTCTTCAAGAAGCCTTGTCTCACTCCAGATGTGCTCATGTCCACAACCGGTCAAGCAGCTTAGATTCACAATACCAAAATCAGGAGCGTCGGGATGCTGTCTCAATTTGTATGAGAGAGAGAGAGAGAGCGTGAGAGCGAGAAAGAGAGAGAGAGAAATAATCCTCACACATCACACATGAAAAAAGCAATCCAAAAATCAGTGTGCAATCCGTGAGTAATGATGGGATTAGTGCTCTTGCTTACAAGAAAAAAAGGTTACTAATTGATTGTATAAAATAATAATAAACAATAAAAGAATAACCAGTTTTACTGTAAAAAATGCTTCTATACCCTATCACAATGTAAGCGATCTTCTCCGCAAAAAGCTATACATATAAACATAATATAGCAGTTGTTGAGATTGACGTTCTGCCCCTTCCCTGTGTGTAAATGTGACCTGGGTCAGTTAATCTGCACCTGCATCGGCACACGTTATCCTTCATTATATCGATTGTTTTCAATCTCAAAGTGAAGGATTACTGTTACAGTCAGCTTCCTAGTAGCCTGTGCTCAAAGCTCTTACATAACCACAGTGTTCTAAATCTTTAGGTCCAATAACAGCTGGGGAGGACTCGTTCTAGAATGCCTTCATTTACATTCCTGTCCACTGGCACCCTTATCCTCTGCCACTTACATTAATCTCATTTGCACAGCTGAACAGTCATTCATCATTTCGACTTGTCTATCAAATCAGTTCACTATTCTTATACTCATTTATCCATCCATCCATCCATCCACTTATCCAACTTTTTCCATCTATTCTCTCATCCAACTATCGAACCCTGTATCCATTTATGCCACTATCTATCATACATTCATTTATTCATCCATCAGCATAAAGTGCTTATCGCAGTTAATTAAGTGCTATCCATCTATCCAGCCATTAAACCATACATCCATCCATCCATCATCATAGAGTGTTTGATCTTTTACAGGTAATCAAGTGCTATTCATCTATCCAGCCACCATATCTATCTATCTATCTATCTATCTATCTATCTATCTATCTATCTATCTATCTATCTATCTATCTATCTATCTATCTATCTATCTATCTATCTATCTATCTATCTATCTATCTATCTATCTATCTATTCAACCATACATCTATCCATCTATTCATCCATCCATAATGAGCAATGACTGCAGAATTCTTTTATGATATACCGCCCAACTATATATTTCTATATCTATATATGGACATATTCATCTATTCAGTTTTAAATCTGTTCATCCATAAACTGGTGGACTGGCCGTGTGTTGAGCCGGGGATTTTCCTGCTGGGATGATGTACATGTTGGGCCGATACATCTCATAGTGTTTTAGTCTGATCAGCCCATAACTCTCTGGTTGATGGCGCTGGGGTCTTTGTGGCGGTGTAATGAATTTGTCAAAAAAAGTCGGAATAGGATGGTTTTTTTTTCGGACAGACCGGCCCATGGGACATTTTATTAACGGCCCAATAATTAGTTTGAACCAATCACACAGAGAGCCAGCTGGAGAGGAAACACATGGGGATAAATAATCAGACCCCTTTAGGCAGTGCAGAGATTGGAAGTATTTGTGATCGTATGTAGTGGGCTGGTCTGAGCCAGGGATGCCAAGGCCGATTGTTTGTCCAACCCTGTCCATAAATACAGTTAAATGAAGCATTAACACAGTTTTGCCACCTTATTTTGTTTTGTTTTTTTAAGTTGTTACTTATTTGTATAGTTTTAAGTTAGTTTTTTTTCAGCATCAACAAGTCAACACAAAAACAGCAAAAACACTAAAGATACTTTTTGCACAATGTCTGACTCTATTACTTCCCCACCTCCCTAAATCCTAATCAATCTGATTTAAATTCCACTGACTATCATTACCTTTAAACTATTTTGTAAATCCAGTGTATTTATTTACTGTTACATGCAGCTACAGAAGTCATATCTTGTTTAGATTAATTAAAGATCAACAGTGTGATGTGTGTATGTGCTATATATAAGATTTTATCTATGCTAATCTTGTACACAGCAGCATAGGAGACAAAAGGAAAGGTCCACAGCACAGAGAATGAAAACGCATGACAAGCGCAACTCTTTCTAACTGTAAATGATTTGAGAAGGTGATAATGGTTTTGGAGGGAGACGAAAAAAAAGTTTGACCATTTGACTAACTGGGATATCAAGCTGTGAACGTCTGGTCTTAATGGCCTTTCTTTTCAGATTGTGTCAGACAGGCACTCACGGGAGGAGGGGAAATGAGTCGACAACAAATATTATGTGTAATCGTCAGCCATTGTTAAACAGATGAAACCCAAATTTACCCAAATTTCAGCTGTAGTTTTTGCTTTTGACCACAAGTGGGCAGCTGGGACAAGAGTTTCAGGTTACCATGGCCTTCTGTGCTTGACACACAGTCTGTAGGGAGTATAAGGGCTGAAGGGGTGACTGTGTGCAGAGCAGGGTTTCTCATGCTAGATGGTCCGTGTTCAGTGAAGTGTTAATGTAATACAATTATTTGAGATAATGAATGAAATTACATGTAGCTGTGACGCTTTTGAGTGTCCATAAAAAAGCAGAATCATGTGGAAAGCGTGTTTTCATATAGAATAATGCACTGTGATCTGAACTTCACTTGTATTGGAACTAAATTAGCACCCAATCCTTTCGGGTCTCCTCTTAACACCTTTTCTGAGTGTTTAGAATACCACGTCTGTGTCATTATGTGAGGTGTGCTGGAGGCCTGCTTAACCAGTTTCCTGCCTGTACGGACAAATGAAATGAACTTACATCACCAACTTTCTCCAACCTCCAAAAACTCTCTCACATTCCACTAATTGTAGTGCTTTTCTCTTTCAGTGCCCCCCCTTCGTTGTCCTCCCCCCATCTATCTGTCTCTGCATGCATCTATGGTGCTGTGTGAGCTCGATTCCTTGAGCCCTATTGAAATACAACGGCACACAATGGCTTCTTTCTCAAATGTCTCCATTAAAGACCCTGGGAACAGACTACTATCCACCCTACAACCTGCTGTTAAAGGGCCGGTACACAGGACAGCCAGAGCAAACTTATAAGCAATCTATGACTAGAGTAAACACTTTCCAGAGAAGTTGGACGTCAGCTAAGAAAGGAAAAACAATGAAGTAATTTCCTGTGATCTCTTCATTTCCATCTGCATCACCTAATCTACTGTTCCCTCGCTCTGGACTAAACAGTGTCTGAATCAGCTGTAGGTAGACATAGCAATAAAAAAAAAGAACAACAAAACAATACCTGGCACAGTCCATGGGTCAAAAACAGGGACTTGCTTGGTTTGAATTGTTACTGTTACTGTCCTTTAGTTGGCGTATGTTTGTCTGGCTGGAGATTTGTAACAGGAAATTAAAAAAGCTGTTCTCGATTTGATTTTTGTCTGTTTTGAGGTCATTCCCGAAATTTTGGTGGTGCTGGGAATTACACAATCTACAGGTTGGTAGTCCAACACCTTAACCATGAGCTTATCTCTACATTGAGGTATGAATGCAAATAAATAAAAAAACCTTTCAAATATCAGTCTTTACTTGCGCCCGAACTTTCCTTAAAATGTGCTACTCTGGATCACACGTGTAAAATAATATAATATCACCGATATAGAAGCGCACAAATAGCTGTCAAATTCGGAAACCAGGATTTTAGACAGAAGGTAAACTTTAAAGTTGGAACATAACCGATGTGATGTGATGGGAATAAACCGGTGATTAATTAAAGAGCATGAGCGCGTATTGTGTCCCCGGTAAATGAAGTCGGCCCCTCGGTTTTCTGTGAGAAAAGACGGGGAAAGAGAGAGAGAGAGAAAGAGAGAGAGAGGGAGGGGAAGGGAGGAGGGAGGGATGAGAGAAGGAGGAGGAGGGGTGCAATAGAATGGAAAGAAGTTGTGTTGAGGAATTTTGACTCCTGTGTGCTGGGAACGGCTTTGGTGTTGTGATGTGAAGGAAGCTGAAGAGCTGAAAAAGGGACAAAACAACAGGACTTTAGAAACTTTTCTCCAGAAGCCAAACAAGGAGAAAACAAACTTTTTAACACTTTTAACTGGATATTTGAAAATCCTGGAAAAAAAGACATCTCACCTTGATGCTCATCACTGAAACTGTTGATGGACGTGGGCGAAAGTTTGTTGTTTTCCCGCTTTGTTTATTAATGGATTGTCTTTAAAGAAGACCGAAGACTGCATAAAATTACATATTTTTCTCTCTTAAAAAAAATTGGAGTCTTTTTTTTCTTTTTCGAAACCAGAAACGAGAACTTGAAAGCGAGAAAGTTGATCTAAATAAAAAAAAGCGGTCTTCAGCCAAGAACCCCAGCGCTTTAAGCGCAACCTCGGCTTTCTGCGCTTTTGGGTTTTTTATCTTTAGAAAGATGCGCTGAATCGACACTGATACAGAGACACTGACTTAGAAAACAGAGGAACCGAATCGGAACCAAATATGGATCTCTTTAAAATGAATCTGCTCTTTGTGGGTTTTGTGGCGGTGCTACACTTCCAATCCTGCAAAACTGTCTCAGGTAAGAAGTCCGTATTGTTACTGCAAAGCTATTCATGCTTAAAGTCTGAACCGGTTCGGAATCGATTCGAACCGCGAATCAAGTCAAACTCAATTCTGCAAAAAAATAAATAAATTATATATTATATATTTTTAATGCTGGTCAGTACTGATGAATCCGAGTCATTTGAGAAGTTATGTTGGATGTAGTAAGTCATTTTTTAGGGTGTAGCCCGATACCTGAAAATATTTCAAATGTTTTCTTTAACTTTCCAGTAAGTTAAAGAAGTGCATAGAAGCCCAACAGG
The DNA here is from genome assembly GCA_005784505.1 of Bagarius yarrelli. Taxonomy (NCBI): domain Eukaryota; kingdom Metazoa; phylum Chordata; class Actinopteri; order Siluriformes; family Sisoridae; genus Bagarius; species Bagarius yarrelli. Next base: position 1,101,507 of record VCAZ01000076.1, on the reverse strand, counting down.
TTTTACCTGCAAAGGTTTTATAAAGTAAAAAAATGTCAATAGAAATAATGGATGCATGCTTTAATGGTAGACCACAGGTAGACACACTAAAAGGTACAAAAGATGTCCCCTGGAGGCATCCACCCCAGTGGCAACAATAAAAACACAAACAGTCTGGTGCAACTGGGTGCATCCTGCTGCAGTAGACGGCAATGGGCAACAAGCCAATCCCTCTTCTGTTATGGCACCCTGAGCATTTTAAAGACAAAGTATCGGGTTAAAATCAGTACAATGTTAATAAACCCAATGTTTAGAATTGTTGCAGACAAATGTGGGTGTGGAGGAGAGGGACAAAGTTGAGTCAGAACCTCTGCTGATACAACCAAGATTGATGTATAAATGCAAATTAAAGAAAGGCAGGAGGAGTAAGAATGCTGACATTCTTTCCAGAACCAGTAACAAGATGAGGAAAAAGACAGGATTGAAGAGGAGGGTCGATAAAGATAGTTTGGTTTGTTGTTCTCTCTCCATGCACCGTGTTGTTCTTGGTGATTCACATTTCTCTGTTATCAATGGGAGGGCGTGGGGATGGCGGGGAAAAAAACAAATGGAGAAGAAGAGAGTGAGAAAGAGTAATGAGGCATGATTATAATGCAGCATGGGATGATAAGGAAATTATCTGAAATGGTTACACACAAATTGTCCTGTAGTGAACGGACAAAAATAAGACATCTACAGCATATTTAGGTATGACACATCATGTAAAGTCTGTTTTTGTTGGATTGCTTATTTAACAAATTGTAGCCTGGACACTGATCTCAATACAGAATTCAGTGCGGAAATACACCAAACATGGTTTGTTTATTTTGAGCCCAAGTCTAGCTCATTCCTTACAGACCAGAAAGACATAAAAGGAGAAGAGGTTCCAGGAGAAACCAGGCTTTCCATGCTTAAGCAGAGAGAGCTCAGTCATTACATGGGTTTAGTGGGCCTCATAAATTTCCTCTTAGGAGATGTTCTTCATCCTGATGGTTTACCGTTAGTCAAGCATTGGGCAAAGTTATGTTTGGTTCTGCTCAGGATGATGAACATTGGGGTATTTGGACTGGTCATGATCTCAAGTCATTCATTTGGAGGCTTTGTTTAAAGCCCAGCAAGGAAAACTGCTGTAGCTTTATTGTCTTGGCAGGAGAGATGGTGAATACTGTCTCAGATTAGAGGGGTTCAGTGATGTTGTGATTAGATGTTGTGTCTTGTCTTGAAGAATCATTTCCTCATCAATACTTAAAGGGTTAAAAAGTTACACATTCCAATCATAGACCTTACAATTAAAAATAATAATTAAACACTTTGGGTCAGTGTCAAATTTTACAGTGTCTGTTTCACCTTATTACATGCTAATTGTTTTATTTATATAGTTATTAGTCCTTTTTAAAGACACGTCCCTCCCAAAATGTCACTGTCTGTATTATGTCTCTTATCTAGCTCAACATTTGGCTGGAATTTAGCGGTCATCATTAATGAATGTTTAACATGTATGTCAGCATTTCTGTCCTGGACACAGTGATCCAGGAGGGGGAATGATCTATGGAAGTGAGGTCAGTGTTCAGAGTCCTGACTTTAAAGGTCAAATCATGTGACCAGCTTGGGGGAAAAAAAAAGGAAATTTAGCAATGCAACAAGATCACTTTTGGATTAAACTTGAGTTGATCCAAGTTGCTGGCCCACTGAATTAGACGTACATGTGGTATGTTTCTGATTCCGTAACTGGCTGTTATCAGGTCCATGCCAACAGTGGAATGTGAAACAGTCCTACTCTAAGACAGAAGACAGGAAGGAATCCAGTGATTCATGCTGGCTGTACTAATGGCCTTGCAAGTGTTTGATGGAGCGCAGATTGCCAGAACCTGTTCTGTGTATTATACAAACCCAGACTACGCTGGTTAAGTGATATTATTGTGTCATTGTGTTTACAATGTAGATTCTTGAAAAATGTCACCCAATAACTGATAATTAAGTCCTTCTCATGGCTGATTCCAATACAGATACCGATAAACCATGAGTTCATATTTTTATCTAATAATTTTCATATAATCTGCAGTTTGTGTATCAGGAAAATATTTTTGTAGTTCTGGTTAAAATATCAAAAATCAGTCCTGACCCTACCAATGATATTTTTGTGTAAAACACCAGAAATAATTTATTGTACATTTTAATTAAATGTGATACAAAAATTAATATAATCACGTTTGTAGTTAAAACTAAACACATGCCAGTTGGATTAAGAACCAGCCTGAATATTACATACAGACCAATGAATTTATTTAGAGTCTGACTTGATCAGAAGACACCCAACTAGGCAGAAAACCCACCCAATTTGGCAACAGTGCTTGAAAACTCACCCAATTTGACAACTCTGGCTGCAGTCACATACACTTGGAAAGCAGAGAATCCCAAATAAATCAGACCTATTAATTGATTTATCAACAAGCCATAATTTATCTGATCTATTTATTGGATTTCATTTATGTATCAGTGCAAATAACAATGATGTCATTCTCACCCACATCGCCTGATAATTTATCTGTCTAATAAATCTCATGCCTCCCTAGTAACTGGGTAGTTTAGTATGATCTAAAATGACCTCAGTGACTAGGTGAAAATCAATACATCAGTGTATTATACTGTGTGTTATATTAATTTACTACATTTGCACATGCACTACACAGTCAAATGTTTGTGGACACCTTGTTAGCACACCTATGAGTGTGTCTTTCCCAAAAAGCTGGAAGCACACACATGTGCCGTAGCAATAGGATTCCCTCGATCACTGGAGCAAAAAGACTCACTGTTACAGCAGGACAATTCTGGAGTGCACCAATTCCCTGAACTTCATAAAGACATGCTGTGTTCTGGTTGGCGTGGTAGAACTTGAGTGTCCTGCACAAAAGCCTGACTCTGAACACTGATTGAACCCCAGACCTTCTCACTCAACATTAGTGTCTGATCTCACTAATCATTTAGTGGCTAAATGCTCACAGTCAGGTGCCCCAATACTTTTGCTTATACAGCATAGTGTATAAGAAAGTGCCATATAGTCTCATTAAATAGTTTACAACAGTTTATTGTTGTTGGGTGGGTAAGAAAAAAATTATTTAAAAAGTGTTTTTTTGAGGTGGAACTATCCTCGACTAACTATGAGGTTCTCTGTGGTTCATGAGGGTTAAAATGAATTCAAGCTGACAGATTTTCTATATGTCTTTTCTAGGGTTGCACTTCAAGAACAGCCCAGGAAATATAACTTCATCACTAGGGAAGCCAGTGGAGATGCAGTGTGTCCTAATGATGAAGGATGGAGATGAAGGAGAAGAAGGATCACCAGACATTCAGTGGCTTAGAGAAGGGCAACTGCTGGAGTTCTCGGACACCAACCAAGTGCAGATGCTTTCTGATGATGAGACCTGGCTGGTCATCAGTACACTTCGGTAAACTTTGCATGTGTATCATAAAAAGTATGATAGTTAACGGTCTTAATTAAACTACAGAACTGGTAGAAAACCCTTGCTGTTCTTTCCTTACATGGTATTTAACCAGCCCTGTTAATTTAAACCAATAGAAGTAAACACCAAAACACAGCAGGTACTGTGTGTATTAACATTCATATCATGTTCTTAGTTGTAATGATACCTTTTAGCTTTGATGTTATTAAAATCAAGAAACTATTTTAAAGAAATAATGAATAAAACTGGTGTGAAGGGAACTGTTGCACCGGTATCCATCCATCCATCCATCCATCCTAATCAGGTCATGGGGATCTGCTGGAGCTTATCCTAGCAGTCATTGGGTAAAAGGCAGGGGTACAACCTGGACAGGACACCAGTCCATCACAGGACCACATACAGACAAACAACCACACACACACACACTCACACTCATTCCTATGGGCAATTTAGAATCACCAATCAATATAACATACATGTTTTTGGACTTTAAGAGGAAACCGGAGAACCCAGAGTAAACCCCACACAAGCACAGAGAGAATATACAAACTTCACACAGAAAGACCCCTGTAGGCGAAACGAACCAAAGACCTTCTTGCTGTAAGGTCACTAAGGCACTGTTCTACCCTTGACTTACATTTATTATTTTTTTTAAACTGAGCAGTTCAGGGTAAATGGCTTTGCAGTGGCAGCTTGGTGGTAGTAAATGTTGAGCCTATGATCTTGCATTCAACACTCCAACACCTTAACCGTATCACCTTAATCAAGGGTGCAAGTTAGGTATGCGTTAAAACTCTGTTTTGGAACCAAGGTAGTAATAGTAATAGTTAGCAAGTCTTACAGTGCCTCGAGTCGCCTAAATTACTATCTAGCAAATGCAAAAGGAAGTAATTCTAAGACGTCTGGCTGCTTTTCAGGCTGTATTATTTCACAATAAAGTATTTTTACACCATAAATTATTATCGAGACAATTAATGATTCAATTGATCAACTGATATCTAGTTGTTAGCAGTATTTACCAAGACACATTTATGTAATGTGAATAGTTTTATCTTCGTATTCGCAATCTGTTACATAAATCATCTTTATTAGTGTTTAACTCGATCAACAATACAAAGTATTCTTCTCTAAGTAAAGATTTTATTTGTGTACAGGATTGCGAAGGTGCAGCTGTCAGACATGGGCGCGTACCGCTGTGCTGTGGACACCGGAGATAACAAGACAAAATCCGCCGAAGGACATCTTCAACTGGAAGGTAAATCTCAGCTGGTTGTGTAAATTATCAGCATAAGCGGTCTTGAGAAGCGGAAGGAATGCAGTCTGTCCGCTAGCATGACGTGATACCTGACTCGCTGACTCTGGTTGGTATTGTTTAGCAACAGTTTGGTGAAGTAACCGGTTCAGTAACCGGCCCGTGTCAGCTGCTCTGAAATGTAACACAATGCCAAATGACTAAATGGCTGCATACAAATTAGTTTTATTGAATTGTTAAAAATGTGAGCAGGTTTGCACTTAGTTTAAATCAGAAGACATTTTTTTTAAAAAGCATTTTATCAGAATTAAAAGAATCAAAACTCCATTATTGTCATTCGGTTCAATGGTGTTGCGCCACAACTTACGGATTAAGGGTTTGATTTCAAAGATTACATCTTATTCATGTTCTTCAGATCATTTCTCGGGGTTTCTCCCCGAATCTGAAGGCGTGTTTTAGGTTGATTGGCTTCTCTAAATTGTCTGTAAACTGTACATGTGTTTGTAAGTACAGCCAGTTTAGTAGGGCTGTTCAAAAATATCAATACATCTAACTCTTGCGATATTTGTTTTTCAGAATAGTGCATCGTTATTCTAACCTCTAGTATCGGTATATATTTAAATGTAGTTTTTATCTGATTTATGTTAATATTTAATTAAAACACTCCTGTAATTGTCGCTGACACAGAAGCACGTCTCAGAAGCAACCATGGCGGGAAAAATAAGGGCGCATCCAGCGTCGTAGTTGTTATATTGTTAGCTATTAAACAATATTTTAAGTATTGGCTTAGAAACCAGATGCATGGATGGTAATTAAAAAGGTTCTCTTATATTTTAGATTGTATGCATGTATATGGGAACAATGTTGGAAATGCCTTATAAAGCAACAAAAAATCTCCACCAACAAATTTTGGACAATAGTGTGCTCATGTATGTTAAGGACAGCGGTGTTATTCTGCACTCTAATACAATCCACAACCTGACTGCATCCAGATTTTTTAACAGAATAATGTGCTCTTGTACATTTAATGTACTTTATTACACATTTATTACATGTAATAGAAATGATCAGTGTGTATTATCATTAAATCACTGATCTATTTATAATTCATAATTAAGATGTCAGTCAAGCTTCTTTATATGTTGGGTTCTAAAGGTTAAATATTATATCCGCCTCACTCTTGCTTTCCATGTTTGTTTGCCAGGTCTTCCACATTTCTCAGTTGAACCCCACCCCATGTCCATCATAGCAAACGTGAGCCTCAGTCTACAGTGCGTTGCTCATGGACCTCCTGAACCGGTTCGGATCATCTGGCTTCAGGACGGAGCGCCTCTCAACACATTGGATGACCCCATTGCTTTGTCTCCGTCCCGTCTCAACCTCACAGGTCTTAATGACTATCTTTTTCATTTACCAATATATCTATACAGCTTATTTTAAAATACTTTAGAGTGTCAGCAAAATTAACAATAATTAAAGGAAGGACATAGAATTATCCTACACACAATGTGCATTAACATGTAACTAAATAACACACTCTGGATTTTTAAAGGCATTGTTTTCCAGACCTGAAATTGTTTAGGGGAAAAATCTAAAAAAAAACAAGAACGGCTCTATTCCAAGGTTTTGGTCTGTTATGTTTAGATTTGTCATCTCTTTCAGCACTAAAAACCTCTAGAATGCAGATCACATTTTATGATGTGGAATCATGGATGGTTTCAAAATCTATTTTTTTTTGCATAACATTTTTCAGGCATGCCAGAAACCATGATATGTGTTTAAAACACCCTAGTCCAGCATTTTCTCACTCCTATTTCTATAATAATCTCCACCCTTCTTTCCAGTTAATTTTTAAAGCACAGTTGCGAGAATGTTTCCATTCGGTCAGAATAGTATTAACAAATTCAGACACTAATGTTGAGGTCAGGAGGTCTGGGGTTCAGTCAATGTTCCAGTTCATCTCAATGGTGTTCAGTGAGTCAGAGTCAGAAATCTCAAGATCCTTACTTTAACCAGAACACAGCATGTCTTTATGAAAATCAGGAGAATTGTCCTCCTGAAACAACTGTTTGGGCCTCTCTGTTCCAGTGATGGAATAATGTAATGCTACAACCTACGAAGACAATCTGTGTGCAATATTTACTCTTTATTCCATATTCAGTTTCTTTATTATTTTCCACAAAAATAAATCCCAGTTAGTTCTATTTGAACATATTTGGAGGAACATAACCAGCACAAATGTGAAGCTTGGTTAGAAAAAGACAATACAGTTTATTTTAAATATTATATTTTATACTTTATACATATGCGGTTTAAGTTACAATGTTAAACGCTTCGTAAGTAAAAAGTATCAGCAAACCGCTCTGGTAAAGGTCGATTTAACTTAGCTGGAATTTCACAATCTCAGAACAACAAAAGTCGTATATGAGTAAGAGGGAAGATAGCATTAGAGTGCTATAATAATAATTACATAAAATAAGCTTTAAAAAAGGGAATATTTAATCAAGTAGTTTTAAAAGATTGACGTAAATTTTTTGTATGTTTCTTTAATTAAAAAGTACAAATTTATATGTTGTGCAGTTAAAGCAAGTGAGAATATAGTTAATTAGTTAATTTATCTAGTCGAATCAAATTTTATTTGTATAGATCATATTTTAACAATAGACAGAAAATGGAATTTAATGTCAAAAATTATATTATAAAAGTATAAAAAATTTTAAAAAGTAAGTTCCTTTTTTCAACAAGAAAGTTTTGCTGAACAGAAACACACCCTGACTTACCAGTGGACAGAATAAAGACATTAGTCCAAAACTTTCGCAACAATTTAGTTCAAATAGCTTCTGTAACCCTGTGTACTTTTCTTTTTGAAAAGGGGAAAATGGTTATGGTGGGACACTGGGCTTTTGTTGAAAAGAAAAAGAGAGTTTCTTATCAAGCCAAGTTCTCAAGGCTAAATGTGAGAAAATAAGCATTAAAGCACCAGGATTATATATTTTACAAGATTATTTACATTATTATTAAACCTACTTTTATAGTCTTGGGGACATGACCAGTGCAGGTTCACTGTTGTGTATACACACGTCCTTTAACCTGTTCATTCCTTTACCTAATCAATCACACGACTAATCCTAATGCAAACACAGTGTCAAATCAACCCGCATGTCCGATATTTTTAACACAATGTCTTGTAGCACAACATTATAAAGAAGTGTGTTAAAGTGTTGGTGTGTTAATTTAAGGAAAGACCCACAAATGATGTTTTGATTGTTGTCCAACCTGCTAGTATTTGTTGTTGGCCTTGGTGAAAGTACATAATGTGTTACAATTAAAGAAGAGAATGTGAGACTTCACAATACTGTGGCCTGTTTAGTAGCTTACTAAGAGATTTTAATAGCTAACTTTGTGAATACTTGGTCAGCATAACAAACAGTCTACACTTTACACCCACTTTATTTTACTGATGTTCTATTGGTCAGGCAGCTCGTTAATCTTTTACACTGCACTTTACTGCTGAGTCTCCATAGTATGAAATAAACTCTTCAAAACATTATTATCTAAGAAGAGGTTTTATCTACCAACAGGAAGTATAGGCCGTTTAGTCCATGTAATATAAAGTCAAACTCACACAGGTTTATTAGTATCTGCTAAAGGTTTTTAGGTCAAAATGTAAACCACACAAGCATTAACCAGTATGCAAGCATGAGTACCATCAGCCATCTTGAAAATTTGTACTCGTCTTGCATCAGTGCCCAGTAGCCCCGCCCCTTTTCCCCTATGCAAGGAAAGCTGTGATGGCTTGTGTTGTTCATTATTCTACACTTTATTTTTTTATTTGATCAAGTGAATCATCCTGACATTTAAGGGTGTGTTTATACTTGTTCGGTTCGATTAAAACCAACGCTTGTGCGATTGCTTGGTTAGTACAGTTCATTTGAGTTAAGTGTGAACGCTGCCAAACTAACCCTGGTGTGCACCAAACAAGCTGACCGAGACCGCTAAAAGATGGGTCTTGGTCCAATTCCAAATGAACTCTAGTATGGTTCAATGGATATATGAACACAACACAGACTAAACATATATCTAAAAGGACCAAAAACAGGATCATGTCACAGGGTGCGACACAAATCCAATTCTGAATTTATTCTTTTATCCAGAAGGACAGAACACTATAACTATAACTACCTGGTTCGTCTCAGCAAAGAATTTATGTTGCCTATATGTCCGAAAAGTTGTTGGAAACACCGTCTTCTACTTGTTTTGTGTGTACAACCAAGGAAAGTACTAGTACTTTTTGAATATTTTAGGAGCTCTTCATACGTTCTCAGCTAGTAAAAGTGGTTTCAGCTGGTAATGAGTGGTTTAATCCTGTACACCGCGTCTTTTCCGATGGAAGCAAAATACATGTTACAAAAGATGACTAATCAGTTGGTGAATGTATTAGTATGCCTTGAGGTTCAGAATAACACTAAAGTAGTGTAAACGCTAAACGGACCAGGACCAAATATATCATTTTCCTTTTTGGTCCCAACCAAACCAACCGAATTACAAGTGTGAACAAACCCTCAAGTACACTTCCTTTTCTTTATGGAATTTTACTTGTGAACACATTAGTCCTAACATTTGTTCTGCAAAAAAGTGTAGAAAAGTCTGCAAGTATGTGATTTGGGACGCTGTTATTTGTATTACATGTTGGAATTTCACTGCTCTTTTAATAAGAAAAATAGTGGTAGCGCAGTGGTTAAGTTGTTGGACTACCAACTTGAGGACCCGGGTTCGATTCCCAGCCCCACCAATCCACCACTGCTGGGCCCTTGAGCAAGGCCCTTAACCCTCAGTTGTATAACAAGGAATATTGTAAGTCGCTTTGGATAAGGGCGTCTGCCAAATGCTGTAAATGTAAAACATGAAGTCGGGGGGGCAGAGTCAAGCTTTAAACTTTAGGCTTTTTAATTATTTCTATATAAATGGTCTTGTTTTAGTGCCTTTTAAAACCGAAATAGTGGAGGTAAATGTTTAAAATTAAAAGTGGGGTATATTACTGTCATTCAACACATTCTACATACACACAAACACACACATTTCTTAATTGGCTGTAGGCCAGCACGAATTCCCTCAATAAGAATCTGCCCTTTGGTGGCTGCTGAAAGAGCGGCAGTGTGAAGCGAGATAAGAGGAAAGTTAGTCAGGGAGGAAAGCGATCGAGAAAACGACGGAGTGCTTATTGAACAGCTGCCATGGCAGAATGACCGTTGCCGTGTCTGTTAGAGTTCCAGCTGCACAGACCTGCAGCTCGGAGCGCTGACTCACAAAGGCAGTAGAGGAGGATAGAGAGACTGGTGGACAGAAATGAGGGGCTGCTAAAGGGGCTCGTGGCTCTGAATCATCATGAGTGGACAAACTCACAGCACTGGAATGGGACGACTCATGCCATCCACCAGCACCACCATCACAAACACACATCTGTTGATTTCTGGCATACAATTTAACAGCTTTTATAATCAGTCCTGCTAGAAAAAAAGAATTTGTGCTGTTGAATAAATGTAAGTCTCTATAACAGCACAATGAGGTTTTATTTCTCTTTTTTCTTAATAACAATAGACATTTCTGGTATTTGGTAGACACCCTTATTCGGAGCAACCTACTCTTATCTCTTTTTTTTATCCAACTAAGTAGTTGCAGGTTAAGGGCCTCTTCTAGGGGCCCAGCGGTGGCAGCTCGGTGGGTCAGGGAATTAAACTTCTATCTTCCATCTCTGATCACCAGGCCAACAATTTGGAACAGGCATGCTAATGTAAATCCCATATAACTGCAAACAGAGTTAGATATAGAAAACCAGTCAACACCTTTTAGCCAATCAGAATCACAGATTTAACAACATTGTGTTATATCCAAAATGCAGAATTGGAACAGAATTTAACAAAAACTTTTATTTTTAACTGTTTTTACATTTTAAATCTGTTGGTACATATTTTGTAATTAGAGCTATATATAACATCAGGCTGCACTCTTTTATAAGTCTCACGCGACACTACTTGTGTTCATACAACTCCAGGATTTTACAGGATCTTTTCGTGAATGTTGTACGTTCATAATTTACATTAGCTTTTAGGTGCTTTGTTTAGTATAATTTGCACCACAAGATTGCATACGGTGCAACACAGTTTAGCACCGCATTCGTGAAAAATATCAGGAATTCGCTTTGCATGGCCTTTTAAAGTATTTCTGTATCTTCCTCAAAGTAAGATACCAGATAGTTCATTGAGGAGGTGGTAGTTTAGAGATTAAGGTGTTGGACTGCTAGCTAGAGGATTGCGGGTTTGATTCTCGGCACCACCAAGTTACCACTGCTGGGCCCCTGAGCAAGACCCTTAACCAAAAATTGTTCAGTTGTATAAATGAGATATATGTAAGTCGCTCGGGACCAAATAGCGTAAATGTAACTGTAATAGTCACGGTGATTGGATAATATTGCGCGGTCGAACAGAATGCACAGGGACTGGTTGAATTTACCTGCAGCCACAACACTGCAAAATAGATTCAAATTTTTTTTCCCCACAATCTTCACTTTACACCAATTAATTTAACAGTAGAAACATTTGTGTAAAAAAACTGTAGTTTTTTGTTGATTTTATTGAAACTTTATGATTCTTTTCTTTTCCTTTTTCTTTTTTTTAACATATTGTTGCCTTTATTGATAGGACAGAGGGATGAAATGGGGAGATAGCGAGAGGGGGTGGGACTGGAAAGGACCGAATCGAACCCGGGTTGCCTTAACCCACTACACCACAGCGCCGGCCGGAACTTTAGGTTTCTATGCAATTATAGCTTATTCTAATAATCTAAAAATATAAATAAAGTAAAAAAATAGGAAATAATTATATAAGCTACAAATTCTTAAAATGCTTCTGTCTTTCTTTATGTGAGCATTTTTATATCTTTGTCCTGCTTTTTATTGCTTGTGTAATGAAAGACGGTGCTTTACAAGTGCACAGAAAATTAGAAGGGACGTTCATCTTGTTTATTACAGTACAACACCCCAACCTCTCATTTTGAGGAAGTGAGTTCAGTGTCCCTGTAAAGGACAACTAAGCTAATGAGCAATTTCAGGGCAAAAACAAAACACACACACATACACACATACAAGTCAGCAATATTCTCTGGACCTCGTGACCCCCTGGTTGGCCCTAATACAATAAAGGCTCAGTGTTCCTTAAAGACACCCTTCGGTTTTACAGAATGTGCCAATATTTCAGTGTGTGTGTGTGTGTGTGTGTGTGTGTTAGTCATCCTCAAAGACCGCTTCTGTTTTACTCAGATTTGTGAATGTCAGCATGGGTGCACATTCGTGTGTGTTTTTTTCATAAATCAAAAGCAGAAGCATATCATTCATGCTCAGTGCTGTTTTTTTTTCACCCTCCTGTTGGATCACACACTTCTTTTGGTTCTCTTTAAACACAGAACAAGTCACTGGAGAACATCCTGTCCAAGACAACCAGACCAGACTGAAAACCCCCACAGTGATCAACCTGTTAAGTTTGCTGACACAATCATGTTTTTAAAATCTTCCTCCTTTTTTTCTTCTTATCTGGTGTTCCAGGACTGAACAAAACCAGTTCGTTCTCCTGTGAAGCTCACAATCGTAAAGGTGTAGCGTCGTCCAGCTCAGGGGTTATAAGCGGTGAGTCTGTTCTTTTCCTGTGGAACTGAACTCATCCACTTTCACATCCTTCTTTACTTATTTTTTTAACTTCTTCTTTGGTTCAGAGGTTCACTTACAATGACCATCAGTTACATCAATCACTCTTTTCCCCCTCTTCTGTCCCTTTTCTTTCCTGTTCTCTCTCTACAGTCCTTCCTTCCCAGCCTCAGGACGTTAGAGCTGTGGAGACAACTAATTCCACCATTCGTCTGTCCTGGTCCCCGGGGTTTGGAGGAATTTATGCTATCAATCTCTGTACACTTCAGGTATGAATGCTCGCAACAACAAATGTGTAGTTACTGAAAAACATAGGGTATTATACATACACACATCTGATCTACCTGTCTGTCTATTTATCTACCCATTCATCCATCCATCCATCCATTTATCATTTATCAGTGGGGATTTTCCAGCTCAGACAGAGTGTATTAATGAGATTAAACACTCATGTTGAAGTCAGGAGGTTTGGGATGCAGTCAGTGTTCCAGTTCAGCAGATGTATTCAGTGAGGTTGAGTCAGATTCAGGGCGCTGTTCAGAACACGTAAATTCTTCCACACCAACGTTGGAAAACCATGTCTTCATAGAAGATGAGGGGGTTTGTGCACAGGGGTATTTTCACGCTGGAACAGTGTTTAATGCTACAACATGAAGAGACTGTGTGTTCTAACCAACAGTGTGTTTCAACTTTGTGTCAGTGTGGAGGAAAATACACCTGTGTGACTGTGTTGGTAAGGTGTCCACAAACTTTTGGCCATATCATGTATATTGTGTATATACATGGTGTGTGTGTGTGTAGTTCCATCTTGTTTTGTTGGATCAGGTTTCAGTCCTTAAGAGGCCCCCTTTTCAGTTCAGCTGGAACTCTTTCTGCGTATGTGTGAATGACTCTACGCGAGTCCGACGATTCTCTGCAGTCCAGCACCACCCCAAAACATCTGGTTCTAATAAATTCACCCCATTTTGTTCCCCCTACAATTTGGAACCCCTAAGAGAGAGGCGGAGAGTTTTCTTATAGAAAGAAAGCAAAGGAAACACATCTCGACAGTCCAAAATAGGGTGAACCTGAAAACCTGAAAATGATACAGTATCTGAGGGGAAGAGAGCAAAAACAATAACAAAGAAAGAATGTGGTAAAATGTAAATATACATGTTAGTATCACAGGACAGAGTGTATGGGTGAACCTTCAGGATAACAGGAACACTTTAAAGACAGAACAATCTGTTCAAATGTGAGGCAGTGCAGAGGAATGCCTTGACTCACAATCCACAAGCGCTTGTCATTTAAACAGCACTGATTATTCAGAATTGAATCTGAATCACTTCGCCGTGACTCACTGATGACTTCTCCTGCTGCTCGCGTGAGCCACATAACTTTCTGCACTTGTTCTAGTCCAAGATCCTTCCTGTCCTCCAAAAAATGAAAGAGGCGCCTCTATTAACTTCAGAGCTCTGATTCATCTACCCCGCTACTTATCCATTCATCCCCTTATCCGTGGCCACTCGTGCTCCATTTATCACCGCTCTGTTATCACCATCTTGGGTTTCGTTTGGCGCGTGACAAAGTGTGCTGTCAATTGCTTGCCATATTGGCAACGAAGCAGCATAGCTGAGTGTATTGTATGTCAGTGAGTCTTAAGCAGCCTCGGTTTAATTGATGGAACAGTGAAATCGATTTGCACACTTGTGTTAGGTTTTGTGACATGAGTGATATCAATTACCAGAAAAATTACGAGAAAAGAAGTGTGAAACAGTGATATTAAATATGACTTCACAGACAATTTAAGGTGAAATGTGGGTGAGGTATTAAATAAAATTAAGTGGTAGCTCAGGAATTAAGGTGTTGGACTGTTGAAGATTGGGATTTGATTATCAGCACCACTAAGTTACCGCTGTTGGGACCCTGAGCAATGCCCTTAACCCCCAAATAGGATAAACGTATGTCACTCTGCATAAGTGACTGACAAACGCGGCACATGTAAACGTAAATTTGAGGGTGGAGAATTAGACTGGAGTGGTGGGACAATGTTGGGATCCTTGATCTGGTCCCTGATCTAACCTTGGTTTCCGACAACAACAAAAAAGCACACAATAATGGCAAACACACTTGGAATATGTTCTTAAACCTATCCAGTAAATAAGCAGGTACTGAAGACAAGTTAGTGAATAAATAAATGAAGGAATTAACTAACCCAAGTTCTGGGATATGTTTAGGATCAACCCTTATCCTTTGTTCAAGATTTAATAGAATTCGAATTTTAAGTTTAATTTTCAGCTAGAAGTAGGAATTTGCATTAAATGAGATATTATATATATATTTATAGCTTGTGGCTAATTTAAAATTTGACATATAACATGATTAGAAAAAGGGGCAGAAGTGGTTAGCAGTGTTGCTTCAAAGCAGGAAGGTTCCAGGTTTGCCCATAGGAGTGAGCACAAGTGTGTGTTTGTGTGTGTGTGTGTGTGTGTGTGTGTGTTTGGTTGTTTGTCTGTATGTGGTCCTGTGATAGACTGGCGACCTGTCCAGATTGACCCCTGCCTTTCACCCAATAAGAGCTGGGATAAACTCCAGCAGATCCCCGTGACCCTGTTTCGGAACAAGCGAGTGAGGACAATGTTTAGATGTCTAGAAAAAAAATTAGATGAGATCTATCATAGTTTAATTAGTGTGTTATTACTACTACTAGTGCCAAACAACCAGCAATATGAGTGGTTTGTCGCTTTCTAATGGGAGTTTAGTATTATTCCTATAGCATTAGCACTGAAAAGAGAGCATACACGTGTGCAGTAGCATCATTATCACATCCCATACACAGTTTCCAAGCTTTATAGCTATTTCATGTGGTTTAGAAGCTGATTCAGGGGAAACTTTGGGTTGCTACTCAGCTCTTTGATGCCGTTTATTGTGCAGGCTTTGCAAAGGCAGCACGTTCTTTCCTCCCTGCTGCTTTTTTGCTGATCTGACTGGATTTAATGCGTCCTGCTGGGCCCAGAGTGTGTCTTGCTCTGCAGCCGAATGCTAATGAGCTCTATCAATGAGAATACAGTTCCTGAGTCTAGAAGCAGCCAAAAACAGCAATGCGGCTCCTTGAGGGTTGATTGTTTGGGTATGTGGGGTGTAGCTAGACCAAGAAACAACAATTTCAGAGTTCTCACCAAACACACGCATACAAACACACACTTACAGACAAAGGGAAAAGGGAAGGATGGAAAAGAGAAGTGGAAGGGACTGCTTCTTGTTTGCAATGAATTAAAAGAGAATGTGTGAAAAAAAGCGTTGTGTTCATCCGGTTATTTATGTGGTTTCATCACTACTTAATCTCTTACAAGAAATATATTACTCATGCTTACTTAAATAAATATAGACATGCAGTATTTATAAATGATTTTATATTTCACGGTCCATTTTTTCTAGGTTAAGCCTTCAGAAGAGGAGTCCATTTTTAATCTGGATCACATGACTCACAATCAAAATGTTAACATTCCACCTGCCAGTCATCTGATCTCCGACCTCCAGCCTTTCACCCAATACAACGTCAGGGTCGCATGCCGAAGCAGCCAGGGGGTCTCTGACTGGACGCCTTGGGTAATCGTCAGCACTAATGAAGGAGGTAAATCTTATTGGCTAAGAGAATGTCTGACTGACATGAAAAACCACTAATCACAGTTCGTGTTCTCAAGATTAAAAATTTTAAGATGTCCCGACAAAAACAGACCAGTGAGCACACATAGATCAAATATTTAGGTGGCCAATTTGCTTGTTCTGAGATTTTCTTCTGGAACAGTTTTCAGGATTACTGCAACTGTGTGTGGTAAAGGAAATGGTTGGATAACTAGGTGGATGGATGGATAGATGGATGGATGGATGAATGGATGGATGGATAAGATGGCTAGATGGATGAATGGATGAATAATCAGATGAATAGATGGATGGATGAATGGACAGTCAAATGGATGAATGGATGGTTGGATGGAAGAATGGATAAATGGATTTGTTGGCTAGATTGATGAATGGATGGATAGATGAATGATAGATGGATAGATGGATAGATAAATGATGAATGGATGGAGGGTCAAATAAATAGATGGATGGATAGGTAAATAGATCGATAGTCGAATAAATGGATAGCTGGATGGCTGGATGGATGGATGGGTGGATTGATAGACAGCAGGATGGATAAACAGAAGGATAATCGTATATTTAAATAGATGGATCCATGAATGGATAAACGAAAGGACAGATGGATAGATGAATGAATAGATGGATGGATGGTTGGATAGATGAATTGCTGGTTTAATGGATGGATGGATGGATGGTTGGACAGATACATAGATGTATAGATGGTCAGATGGATGGATGGATTGATGGATGGATGAATTGCTGGCTGGCTGGATGGACAGATACATAAATGGATGGATGGTCAGATATATAGATGGATGAATGGATGGATGGATGGATGGATGGATGGATGGATTTTTGTAACCACAGGAGTAGGTTTTTCACCAAAGGACCATGATTAGGACAGAAAACTTTCCTGAAAACATGACAAGCTCCATAATTTTGTCTCTATCAACTATCAGAGCAAAAGCTATTTTCTAATAAACACTACTTTCTTGCAATACTCACAACCCAACAAAGCTATTTTTGTGTGCATGGTCAAAGAGCTATGTGATGTTTATACAAACCAAGTGAGGACACGTTCATCTGTCTCTTCCTTCCACAGTGAGACAGTTTTAAATGTAAACTGGCAAAGAAGAGTGTAAACCAAGCAGGGGTGGAATAAGAGAAAGAGGCTTACCAAGTGTAAAGATGTGTGTATGTGTGTGTGTGTGTGTGTGTGTGTGTGTGTGTGTGTGTGTGAGTGAGTGTAAAGATGAGAGTGCTGTTCTTGTAGAAATGTCCTGAAATGGCAAGTGTGGCTCCGCGGTGTCTGTGTGGCAAGACTGAACCTCAGCTGGGATTTTCCACACCAACTAATGAATGAAGAAGTGATTGTGGGGAAACAGCAAAAAAGAAAGAGAGAGAAAGAAAAAAGGGAGAAAACTGGTTACATTCCTTAAAATGCCAGCAATAAAATCTTTGTCAATATTGTAGATTTCAGTCATCTCGTCAAATCCGGAAAAGTGAATGAAATGAAAGATTAAGCAGGTTCTATGATTCTTTTTTTAATAAATTACGATGTTACTTTCTTCACAATATCACCGCTGTAAGAGAAGTGAAAAAAGTCAGCCAAGGTTTTGTGTTTATCTTCGAAACTGAAGAGTAAGCAAAGACGGAATTTGTTGTTTAAGTTTTGTTTTGCTGAAAAAAAGAAAAAGAGGAATAGAAATAGAATTGGCGTCATGGGTTAGTGAGTATCATCATAATTTTTAAAATAAATAAAGGTTTAGGGAAGAAAGAAGAAGAATAGATAGTGAGGATGAGTCACACATACAAGGCGACTCATTATTTCATGTGTGTGCTTTACTTTTGTAACGCTAAACTGTGATATTGTTAGACAGGGTCAATGTGTGTGTGTGTGTGTGTGGTGTGTGTGTGAGAGAGAGAGAGAGAGAGAAAGATAGAGAAAGCTGGACAAAATGACTCAGTGTGGATAGATAATATTTTTCCTTAAGCGCCTGAGTGTGTATGTTTGTGTGTGTGTGTGTGTGTGTGTATGTGTGAGATACACCATGTTAGTTTCTGCAGCATGACCGGATTATGAGCCTAATCTCGTTCTGCTCCTCCCCTCTCTCTGTCTCTCTCTGTCTCTCTCTCTCTCCCTCTCTCTCTCTCTCTCTCTCTCTCATCATGGCTGCTGGCCGTTCACAAATCCTTCGAATTCCAGTCAGGAATGCATTTCCTGCATTCCCCAGTAAGTTGCCCATGTCCTTTCTCTTGCTCCTTCTTTTCATCCTGAGGGCTCCCGGGGTCCCTCTCTCTTGACCCCTGATGACCCCAGAATTTCTGTGCGTCCAAAAAAAGAAAAGGATGAAGCACAGGCATAAAGTGTGGGAAAAAAGGAGCAAGATAGAGGGAACAGGAAAATGTGGAGGAGGGAGAAAATGCTCGTTTCCCAGAGCCAGTTTGGCCCAAGGGATAACAGAGAGAGAGAGAGAGAGAGAGAGAAAGAGACAGACAGACAGACAGACAGACAGAGATAACGAGAGTGACAGAAAGAAAGAGAAAGAGAGACACACAGATAGAGAAAGAGACACACGCAAAGAGAGAGAGAAAGAGAGAGAAAAAAGAGGGGAAAAAAACAGAGAGCAAAAAAGAAAGTGTGTGTAAAAGAGTGTGGAAGAGAGAGAGAGAGAGAGAAAGAAAGAAAGAGAGAGAGAGACAATGATAAAGATTCACACAGTGTTTATTTAATCTTGTTAGTCTTGTTAAATCATTTCCTCTTTTTTACATCGGCCATGTTTTTGTGGCGTTACACAGACCGAGGCCACGTCCACGATTGTAGATTGACACTGTGGTTATAACACAGACCCGACTATAAATGCCCCCCAGAACAGAAGGGTGTGTTTACTATTGTCTTATCTGATTCTGGAAAGCTGCTTTCACACAATCTCTACTGTTAAACGTGTTATAGAAATAAAGGGGACGTGAACAGAACTCATTTACATTTCAAGTAACACACACTGAAACGGGTCACTGTCAACACAACCGATTTACACTGGGAAAAACTTTATTAAAATAAAAAATCATTTCTAATAACAGTGCATTATAGACTTTTCATTAAGACCCTGAAGAATCAGATCAACTTCACATCTGATGACTCCTTTAAACAGCAATGCTGCAATTTCTCAGTATCAGTAAAAATATCAGCTTTCATTAAAACAGATTCAATTACATAAAATCGCCAAAAACAGGGTAACATTTTTTAAAAGTAAGAAACTAAGGGTTAAATAGGGTTGGGTTGGGTTTTGGTACTGTTAAAGGTTAAGGAATTGGGGTTATGGGGTTAGGGTTAAAGATTAGGGTTAGGCTTATAGTTAAGGGTAAAATATAAGCAATCTGAGCAAAACGGAAATATCTACAAATTCAATTATTAAAAACAAATAAAGTTAATTCTATACTGCCTTACTTCATGCGAAGTGGTGGCTCGGTGGTTAAGGTGTTGGACTGCCAACCGAAAAATCGGGGTTTGATTCCCAGCTCCACCAAGTTACCACCATTGCTGGCCCTTAACCACTCAACCCTCAAGTCGCATTGGATAAGAACATCTACCAAACGTTGATAAATAATAATCTAATAATTGGTTAAATAGATTCGATAAATCTGCTGTGAAGAACCAGGCTTGTTAAAATTCATAATGCAGGATAGAAATTTATTAAAGAAGTGCACAATTCAGTACGAGGAAAAGAATCGGAGGCAGGCAAGCAGTCGGAACACAAGAAGAACTAGAAGATACGGCAGACGAACCAGAAACCCTAGACTAAATCGTAAGAGAAAGATCATAACCAGAGATAGAGACATGAATTAAACGCTCGGGATGTGGGCAGGCAAACAATACTACGCAAAGAGAGTTTGGTTTTGCTAGCTTAACCAACTTAGGCAACGGAAGTGATGTCAGGAGTGATGCTAGAATTCAGGTGAGGGCGCCCTCTGGTGGCTGGGGGTGGAAGTCATTACATCTGCCTGTATTTAAGATTTTGTTTTTGCTGTAGCTCTAAATGGATAAAACATTTAATATTTTATTTATTAGGTTCGAAATTATAATTTGATCTTAATTATTGTGATACAAGTGTCTGAATGAAACTCTTTAGGTCGTGATTGTGTAAGAACGTAAAAAAGATGGGATGCTGTTGCAAACTTCACGCTGTGTTGCTTTATTTAAATACTGTAGTTAGCGGTATCTGTATTCCTGAGTTACCTAGCAACCGCGTTTTCTTTAGCTGTAAACACTTTACCGAAGCACATCTGAATTGAAAAGAAAAACGGCTGCGGCTACAAACAGAAAACAACGCTGATTTGTTACTAATTGCAGAGAGGCTCAAACAAGGTTCTGGCCTCGTAAAGTGCAAGGCGTGGATGTGGAAAGCAGGGCTTGATGGGAAACCTTTGATTCATTTAAGGTCTCAGACGTCTGTAAGTGTTTAGCGGTGTGCTAACGGTGAGCTGTAACGGTTTTTCAGTCTGGAATGGAAATCACAGATGGCTGCTGTTAAAAAAGGGTTTTTTTTATTTCCTCTCTTGTTTCTGAGTAATATAAAAGAGGTACACACTGACGGTTCAGTTTAGATTACTGCTTTTCCATCGAGCTGTGCCATGCTTATGCAAATGTTTTGGCGAAAGAAAATATGACTCACACACACACATCAGACTTGCCAGGAGTCTGTATAGTAGATCTAGTTATTCAATTAGATTTTCTTGCCTGTATTTTTCCATGTTAGCTTTTGCCCTCTTTAATAGTCAGATTAGTCACGAATTCTTTTTGTTGGCTTATCCTCCAAAACAGGAAGAACGGGTGTGTTATTCTGGATAAACAAAAAACGCGTGACACATGCGAGTGTGTGTGTGTGTGTGTGTGTGAGAGTAAAAGTTAGACGTCAGGAATGAGGAGGTTTTTTTAAACTGCAAAACTCCACCAGTTGTTTTGTTAGCGCTAACATTCAGCCAGCTTCACATGTGGAAACCATCAAGTCCAAAACGCTGCCTGATAGCATCATCAGAGCTTTAGAACAGCACGAGAACCTGGTCATGGGAGAGTTTGTTCCTGTAGGGGACGTATAAAACACGTCCTGAACCCTGTCTATGCTTTAGATTCGACACTAAATAAAATGATTTGTGGAACCACACACACACACACACACACACTTTGCTAGTTCTAGCCTGTTATTTATCTTGCCAGCATGAGATTTTTTTTCTTGTGCTCTGGAGCGAGGAGAGAAAAGGGACAGGGTACAAAAGGGGAAAATATAAAGGAGGGTTAGAAAAAAGGGGGTGGCTGGAGCTTTGGGGGCAGACAGAGTGAAACAGAGACACGGGGCCTTGTTTGTGTGTGTGTGTGTCCGGGTTTATACATCCTGGTGGGAACACAACCTGAATACACACAGACTCATGGGGACTTGTGTTATGGTGGGGACCAAAATTGAGGTCCCCATGGGTACAAAAGCTTCTAAATCATACAGGAAGGGTTTAGGATTTAGGGTTATGTGATACAAAATACAGTTTGTACAGTAGAAAAACCATTACACCTATGAAAAGTCCCTACAAAGATAGCTAACTGTGTGAGTGTGTGTGTAAAATTACTTTTGCCTCAATCAACCTAATGCCCTCAGTGAGCCTTTTTTCTTTTCTCCAGTAAAGTTAAATTCTCCAAATTCTCTCTCACCACGTCCTCACAGCTGCAGTAAACACACCAACACATCCTGTGGGTGTCAAAACCATGAAAAAAGGTGTACTTTGTTCCTACTCCTGTTACTTCATATAAAATAACAGCATACAACCAGGACGAAGCCCGTAAACAGCTTTACTAGAGTTTTTTTCTAGCCTCTTTAAGATAATGATTATGACTTTTCGGGTTTATTGCTTGGGTTCATTTCAGTCAGCAACAGCATATAAAATGTTGGTAAAGACTTTTAAATAAAATATTTACTGGCCTATAATAGAGAATTATTCGAATGCCAGGTTCATTAGCATCCTGCACCGACACGTGAGTCTTTTCTCTCTTCGTACACACCCTGTTATTTATAGCAAGTGAAGTAAAATAATTTATAAAAGTAAATACTTGAAGATCTTTTAGAACAGATCCACGGCTGTGTACAAAAGCTCTTCAACAATAAGACCAGCAATCAGAAATAAGAAATCCTGATCCATTTACGGATTCGAATCCATCTGAATCACTCGTTAAAAAGATCCATTTACAGATTCGAATTCATCTGAATCACTCGTTAAACATATCTATTTACGGATTCGGATCCATCTGAATCACTCGTTAAACAGATCCATTTACGGATTCGAATCCATCTGAATCACTCGTTAAACAGATCCATTTACGGATTCGAATCCATCTGAATAATTCGTTAAAAAGATCCATTTACAGATTCGAATTCATCTGAATCACTCGTTAAACATATCCATTTACGGATTCGAATCCATCTGAATCACTCGTTAAACGGATTCATTTATGGATTCGAATCCATCTGAATCACTCATTAAACGTATCCATTTAGGGATTCAAAACCATCTGAATCACTCTTTACCCGGATCCCAGTCTTACAAGTTCTTTGATTCACTTGAGTCAGTAAGGATGCTAGAATCCACCGTATCCTTGGACTCACAAATGTCACACACTGACTTTCTTGGATCACCCCCCCCCACCCCCCCCAATACACACCCACACAAAAGTGTTAATGGTTTATGCGCTGTAAAAATTTTCATTTGTTCTGTTTTGGTTCGTTAATTTAAAGTTCATCTGAGGTCACTCCGATTTTACACACTCCAAATTCACCCAAAATAGGTTCAATCGTTAGTTCTTTCTTTGTGATGGTTTAGAAGCTGAGAGAGAGACTTATCCAGAGAGACTTAGAATTATTTCTTTTATACAACTAAGCAATTGGGGGTTAAGGGCCTTGCTCAGGGGCCCAACAGTGGTGAATTGGCGGTGCTGGGAATCAAACCTGATCTCCCAACTAGCAGTCCAACACCTTAACCACTTTGCTACCACTTCCCCAATATTAGACATGAAAATTTTTACAGCACAAATGATGAGGACTCCCTGTACCCTGTACCGAAACCCACACTATGTCTTTCACTAAGTGTGCAGTTTTGGAAGTGCACACTTTAGTTAATAAGTGCACAGAAGAACAAGTGCGCAATAGTGGGTAATATCCTTAAGTTTTCTTGAACCCGCACTTACAGAAAGGGCACTAAGGGCATTGTGTGCATTAAGGGCACAAGGGGGCAGAAACTTATCAGTGACTCGGGACACCCTACACACTTGCACCCTTCAGCAGGAACACACAAATAATATGCTTGAGGGTGCAAGAGGCGGATATTGGGACAAAGCCTAGTAGGTGACATTATGCACTGGGTGGACGTACTGTAAACTTCATGGAGGTGATCAGGTACTCGATCCTACAGTTACAGTCACCACTCAGAACAAGTGAGAACTTGTTAGCAACAAGATAATGTAGGGCTCAACTGATCCGAGTAAATAAAGATAAGGATTCGTGAATTGTTCATCATCGAGTTATTTAACCTGAATTAATCCAGATTCACTCATCTCTACTAGCAATACACGACCGCTTCCAGTAACACACTGACATCAATATACTCTATGTGTGGCTTTTCCTGAGGTGAAGATCAACCTGTGTAATGAACCAGTGGGTCTTCAGCATACACTCTCTTCAGGCTTTATTTGTTATTGCAACCAAAATGCTGTGATTTTGAATAGAATAACATAAAATTTTCTCAAGCAACTTAAAATAATCAATTTTACTGGACTTTTTTTTATGTGTAAAATGATGTTTAATAACTTTTTTATGAAAGCTGCCCTGATGTTTAATGCCCTTAAATTAAATAGGGTGTGTTGTGACAAATGAGAGAAAATCTGCAGTAATTGCACAAATATTGTAAAATCCATTAAATATTGTAGTGTTTGCATTATTTACATTCATTTCTATGTTAAAAAAACACGAAATTGTTCATTTTCTTATTAGTACTTAAACATTAACCGCTTTAAAATGAAGAATGAAAATGAAGATTTTTTTGTGTGTTTTTTTTTTTTATGCCTTTAGTTTAATTTAGGAAGGAGATACAGATGTTTTCTGTGTGTGAGATACGGTTGCGGTGATGTATTTAATTTAATGTGTGTGTGTGTGTGTGTGTGTTTTCAGTTCCGGATAGTGCACCGGTGAATCTCACTGCCGCGCTCAACGGGACAGAGTTGC
Source organism: Bagarius yarrelli (assembly GCA_005784505.1). Classification (NCBI taxonomy): domain Eukaryota; kingdom Metazoa; phylum Chordata; class Actinopteri; order Siluriformes; family Sisoridae; genus Bagarius; species Bagarius yarrelli. The sequence goes on along the minus strand of VCAZ01000076.1, from coordinate 1,077,198 downwards.
TGATTGGCTGGGCCGAGCCTGAAGGCAAGATAAACGGAAAACTCCAGGGATATATAATCGAATACAACACTCCTAATACAGAACAGGTGAGGTCATACGGACATACGGACACAAACAACGTGAATAGAATAAAAGTTCTACCTTTTATATTATTTCTTTTATACCACAGCAATTTGATTATATATATATATATATATATATATATATATATATATATATATATATATATATATATATATATATATATATAAAACACTTTTTAATATAATCAGCTTTAATTTAACACGTTTCTATGATTATAAGTTTTTGTGCTGTAAAATAATATATATCTAAATGCGTATAAATTAATTTCAGTTCATCATAAGACACATGATAAATCTTACATACATAAATTCAATAAAAAAAAAATTACGGTGTAATAAATATCATACAACAAAAATAACAGTATATTTAACTTTATTACACAAGTTTAACGTCGTTGTATAATTTTTTATATAATAAATACGAGAACTGTACAATAGAATTATGTAATTATATAAGTGTATGTTCATTAAAGAAATTACAATATGATTAATAGGCTGAATGGAAACTATTCTAATTACATTCATTATATAAATACAATGATGAAATATATTTAAGTACAATATTATTCAATAAATAACTCAATAACCTGACAAATTACTTTTCTTTAGCATGAAAATAACCAGTTTAACAGTTTTATATTATTCTACCCATTTTTTATTTAGTTTTTGCTTTAAAACAAAGAAAAAAACAAAGAAAATACAGTAATATTACAAACATCCCCCTGTCTCTCTCTCTCTCTCTCTCTCTTTTCCTCCCTCTCTCTATCTATCTCACTCCCTCTCTTTCTCGTTCTGTGTCTTTCTCTGTCTCTATCTCCCTCTGTCTCACTCTATCTCTTCTCCCCTCTCTCTTCCTCTCTCTCTCATTCTCTCCCTGCCTCTCTTTCTTTCTGTATCTCGCTCTCTCTGTCTCGCTCTCTCTGTCTCGCTCTCTCTGTCTCGCTCTCTCTGTCTCAGGTCTTGCAGGATGTAGGAATGGTAACTGAACTAACCGTCAACATGTCAGTCCCTCTATCGAACATCACCTTCAGGGTGAGAGCTTACACGGGAGCAGGACACGGACCATGGACCCTGTTTCAGACCATGTCTCTGGCTTCTACAGGTACGAGAGCAGGAGTGAGAAAATAGTGCAAAGAATTAAAGTCACTGGAGCAAGATTTCATTTAAAACTATTGAACAAATTGGTCGTTCATCAGACTGATTTTCTCTCTCTCTCTGATTTACAGATGTGAGTGGTACAAAGTCATCAAGTAAGTGAGCAGAAACGCACACACACACACACAACACACACACAGAAGACATTTCATGCGCTTAAAATTTTCTGTACTACCTCCTTTTTTCATGCCGGTTTTATTCAGTGGGATGTTTTCTAAGTGTAAATAAGAAACTCAGGAGACAAGACAAAAAGGGGACAAAGAATAAACAGAGAAAGAGGTGAAGAGGGGAAAAGGGGGGGAGAATTAAGAAAGAAAGGAAGTCATAAATATTTAGCACCATGTCCCAGCTCTGTTAGCTTAGACTATGAGATGAATAGAATGGACAATAGAGACTGGGAGAGAGCGAGACAGTAAGAGAGAGAGAGACAGGGCGGGAAAAGAGAGAAATGGGAGGGACACAGGGTAGAAAGAGACAGTAAGAGTATGAGCTAAAGGTATTAAATAGAGGGTACACACCCTGTCATGAACTGAGGTCATGTGTGTTAAACGGTCAACGCCAACACGCCCACAGTGCTGCGAGTCATCATCCAAACGGTTTTCAGTCTGTCCCTTAACATAATAATCCAGGGCGGAGCCCGCATATTGGGTGACACGCTGAAATTATGCAGTGTATCTGGACTTATTAATTGACTTTATATAATGTTTTCTGTCTGCGGCTTTATCTCTGGCTCTGGACTCATTTTTTAAAAGAAATGATGTTACAAGTCTGCATATATATAATACCTTTAGTTCACCAGGTCTTCATGCGGTTTATTTGCCGTTATTTGTAACCACCTCTTTTTTTTCCCGCAGGTTACTCCTCTCCTCCAGCCTTGTTCTGGCGCTGGTGGTATGTGGTGATAGCTGTGGCAGTAGCTATAGGTATGGCAGTGCTAATGGCTATCTTCATGGCCAAATGGAGGCGCAAAGAAACACGTTTCGGGTGAGTAATAAACATGACTGAGAACATGGCACTGATGGATCGATTTCAGAGGACACAGTCACTGTAGAAACTGTATTATTAAACACACCTACTTTCTATTTTCGAATTAGTTCATTATTTTAAGTATTTAAGTATAAAGGTGAGATTTACTGGATAATCAAACTATGCTAACAAAGTGTGTTTAAAGTGTGTTTAATGTGTTAGAAGTCGCTTTTACATTAATAATGGGTTCTAAATACTTTGTTTGTTAATGTTTGAAAATGCAGTAATCTTTCACTTGCATCACAATAAGGCCCTGCCCCAATCCCTACACTACAAGTGTACACTTTTTATAAGTGAAGAACTGGGACGGTTTAAGCTACGTCATCCAATTCTGTCAAACGTCATTGCAATTAGACAAAAATTGGTGGTGCGGTAGTCGCACTGTACACAGTATTACTGCTAATAAAAATAATTACATGAATAAGCTTTAACTTACACTCTACCCTTTTCCATTTTGTCATGCTCTTCACAAAAATCTGTTAAAACCTGCACCACTTATCTGCATTTTTTACTTTATTGATTTAAAACATTACACCACCAGATGAATTCTGGGTAATAATAGTGAAGTCCATTTGGATCCGCAGTTATAGAAAGTGTGCATTAAGAGCACAATTAGGCAGGGTGGAGAATCTCACCACCTCATACCACTTAGTGGGAACAAGCTAATAAGGGGCATAAGGGTGTAAAAAAGGTTTTAGGACGGGTCCTAGATCAAGTCTGAGTGATGAAAAGATTTTTGATGAAATAGGTTTACTGGTATATATTGTTTAATATTCTCAAGCCAAAGATTACTGAATGTCACACTGCTGTGTGTGTGTGTGTGTGTGTGTGTGTGTGTGCTCACAGAGAGGCGTTTGAGCCCATGATGGAGAGTGGAGAGCTGGTGGTTCGGTATCGAGCTCGGCGCACATACAGTCGCCGCACCAACGAAGCCACATGTGAGTCTGATAACATCTCAAGCTTTTATCTGCAAAACAGTCGTCTGACGGCGGCTTCTCCAGAATGTCAGCGTGTGTTACTGTTACCGTTGCTGCGCTTGAAATCATGTAATTGCGAGATCAGTGAGTCTGAACCTGCCGGAAACTGAACCTGGGAAACTCATCAGTGTGCACTGCAGCACTGTCATATAGTCTTCACCCCTGTGGTTAAGCTATACACTTTCTACCCAGTGGTCTGACTGAAAAATAGGAATGTGAAATGCTGGAATGTTGCCAAAATTTATCGATAGCCTAAAGCTACTAGACAGATTTACAGACAATTGCACTGGTTTTCGTACAGTAGTAGTATTAACTGTAGCAAAAGTTCGATCATTTATCTATCTATCTATCTATCTATCTATCTATCTATCTATCTATCTATCTATCTATCTATCTATCTATCTATCTATCTATCTATCTATCTATCTATCTATCTATCTATCCTATCCATCCATCCATCCATCCATCTATCTATCTGTTCATCTGTCAGTCTGTCTGTCATTTTGTCATCTATCAAGCCATCCATTATTCTGTCTGTCCATCCGTCCATTATTTTGTCTGTCTGTCTGTCCCAGTTCGTCTGTCTATTCATCCATTATTTTGTCTGTCTGTCTGTCTGTCCATCTATTTATTCATCCATTCAATCATTATTCTGACTGTTTGCCTGTCTGTCTGTCTGTCAGTCTGTATGTATGTCTGTCTATTTATCCATTCATTCATCATTCTGTCTGTCTGTCTGTCTGTCTATTCATTCACTCATTATTCTATGACTGTCTGTCTTTCTTTTAATCCTTCTGTCGTCCATCCATTCGTCCATTATTCTGTCTATTCTGTCTGTCCATCTATTCATTCATCCATTCAATCATTATTATATGACTGTTTGTCTGTCTGTCTGTCTGTCTGTTCATCCATCTAATATAGAACAATAGAAAATAATTAGTCATTAATGTTTTATATTAATAAACAGAACACAAATATTTAAACAGTTTATTTCCTAAACATTAAACTGAAGAAAACACTTAATAATAAAATATAATAAAAAAAAGAAATGCACTACAGTGGGAAACTGCCCCTTTAGGAAACTCAGAATCATAACATTAGGTTTTCATAAAGACTTGAAAACAAACACGAATGGATCTGATTAAAAATTCCAGTAGAAGGGATCCTACAGGATATTAAAGTTTTTCCTAATGGATCCTTAATACAAAGCATCATTCTAACTGAAACCTCTTTAAAGGAATCTATTCGGATATGAATATAATCCTTTTAGCATTTATTCATTCACATGAAAGTAAACAAAGTAATACTTCAGTCTGATGATACTGTTCATCATTTAATGGGCTAAATACTGTCTATATCACTTATTAATGCTGTGGGTAATGAGTTGCCAACAAAGATAAACAAGGAGACGTCCATATCAGTCTCATTACAACCTCTGATATTATATATATATATATATATATATATATATATATATATATATATACACGCAGGCAGAAAGTGGCTGAACAGTTATTACAGTATTACAAAGTCCAGTTTTACTGGGAACCTTTTTTAGAGCTGTACCTGCTTTCTCACAGGAATGGACACACACACACACACACACACAAGCTGGCATCACATTTCAGTGTCAATGCACGCTCTAGTTGAGACAGTGCTTCTATTATAGGATTCCCCCTGCTGAGCCTCGGCTTGCTTTTGTGACAAAGTGGCAGCAAAAAATAAAAAAAATGATAAGAAAAACCATGACCAGCACAACAGTTAGTGAAAAACTACTCAAAAGAATTAGACTATTTTCCTGAAAGCGGTTTAGCCACCTGCTCCCACGTACAAGTGTACATTTAACACAAGCACAAACATGCACTGGTGCTCAGCATGTGGGAACATGTCGGAGGAATGAGCACATAACTTGCTGCAGGGTTGATGGTGAGCTCACAGCTGCAGGAAAACCTCTCATACACGTACACACCACCAGATGTGCTAGGGGAAAAAGCCTTTTAGGATAATAGTACAAGCAGATTTATGGGTCAAGTGCTCTTTCTGTGCCAAAACACTGGGCTAGTTCATGCGTAGCATTAACGCTACTGCTAGGAAGAGTTTGGAAACAGATACTTTGACATTTGGCAAGGGTCCGTCCTTTTGCACGTCATTTGAAATATGTTCTGCTTTTTCAGAACAAATTGGAACCTCAAATTAAAAGCAGGATAAAACCGTAACAATAACATGATTCACCACAAAAAAGGGACGAAGGAATATAAACGAAGCATATAGTTGTCTGTGATATCAAATGAATATGTAAGAAATCTCATAAGGAATAAAATAGTTTTGATGGTATGTGCTACAGAACACCATTGTGTCAGTAATTAGTTTCCTTTAACAGCTTGATATGTTATTCCATCCTTATTACCCACCTTACATTTCCTGCCACACATTTAACCTACATACACTGTAGTCTGAAGACTGATGGACAAAGATCTGGGCACCATAGCATGTCTGGGTGACATACAAAGCAACCAATCAGAGATTGTTTGGTTTTTGCTACATGAAAGGGTGTGAAAATGTCCTTACAAACACAAACTAGCGTGCAACCTGAGATCATTTACAGTCTATAAGACAACGGCGAAAAATAACATATCCATGAACTCCAGTTCAGTGTTTAAAAGTAAAGTAAAGCGTCCTGACTTTTTCGCTTTCAGGAGAACCGTTCAGAAACATTCCAATCCGACCAATCAGATTAGATTCCTGAAGTTTCCATTTGGTCTGCTGTGTTTAGATTAATGCTATGTGGGTGTGGCTTCCTAGGCTTAAGACTATATACTCTGAAAAAAATCAGGATGTCTTAACAAGTAATAATGTTTAGAATCTAGACAGATTTATCAGATTTTTTTAGGATAACAATAACGTGAATATAAGACTATACGATTTGTAAGACTAGTTCAACATATGTACCCATGTTTCAACCCACTACACCATGGCACCAGCAGGGTTCAAAATGTATTTTTACTAATATATACATTTTCCATACACCTTCTTTCTAGAAATAAATAAATAAGTAAACAAATAAATAACCCCCGTGCTACCGCCTATACCTTTATGTCTTTATTTTTGTTTTAAAATGATTTCAGTTAGCCAGCGCTAATGGTCTGACTTACGCTCTCTGACTTCACTTGTTTTTATGTGATGGTTGAGTGAAATTTGTTGTAATGCTATAAAAAATTGAAAAAAAAAAAATTCAGCCTTTTTGAGTAAGATGAAGCATATGTTTTTATTTTTCTTGTTGTATGTGTGTGTGTGTGTGTGTGTGTGTGTGTGTGTAAGACAATCACATTCTGGCTTAATTCCCTGGCAGGTCCCTTGTACTATTCTCCCTTGTGGGAATGTTTAAAGAAAGAACAGACTTTTCTGGTTTGATTTAATCCTCCTGTGTTTGATTTCTCATCTTCACATAGTTGGGTTCAGAGTCAGTCGGTTCAATGGAATTGAATTGTTTGTGATGGTAATGAATACGAACCTGTATGATTGTACCTGTGTGATCGTCTTTGCCTGTAATTTTGTTTTTAATATATAAGTTTTCTGGCAGATCAGGCACCAAATCTTTAAGGAAGTTTCGCAAAGGGGTGCTTGAAATTTTTATTTACAGCGGTTCTTAACCGAGGTCATGATTTAGTGGAACAACTACCTAAAAAACTATTGATTAGAAGTCATATAGTCAACGTCTTCCATTTAGAACCCAGTGTATTTCACCTGAACATTACATTTATATGGTTTTTCAGTTTTAGTCTCACTCTTACATTTTTCACTAGATTGTGTCATGTGGCTTATTCAGTTACAATAGTATTAGTGAGATCAGACACTGATGTCGAGGTGAGGAGGTCTGGAGTTTGTGCACAAGGACACTGTCATGCTGAAACAGGGTTTGGATCTCTTAGTTCTGGTAAAAGATCATCTTAATGTTACAGGATATAGAGACAACTGTGTGCTTTAGACTTTGTGGCAGGCAGTTAGTAGTGTGCTGGTAGAACGTCCACAAACTTATGGAGTGCTAGTTACATATAAAGCAATTAAAAAGAAAAAATGTATGTATAAAGAATATTTTTATATTGTTTACCCCTTTGATGAGTTCATCTGGTGTGACTAATGGGACATTTTCAGTCACTGTTATTAGGCCTGGGTCGATGAACCCAGGCCTAATATAATCATAATAAATCGCAATACATTTTATGTCGATACTGATGATAAGCTCTGGACATTTTTACTGGATATGGATTAAAACTAGTTAACATTTCGCCGCCCTACAGAACTCAGAGTAAAAAGCTAAACAGTTACATATTTTTAGAAAGCTGAGATTCTTGATAAACGTTACTATAATTGTAAAGTAATGTTACAATCAGTGTTTTTGTCAGACCACCAACAGCCAAACCCACATTCACAAAACCTTAAAAAAAAAAAAAAAACATTAACCTTTAAAGCCATTGATCCCTAAAATTCCAACAGAATTCAGTGAAATATGAAGTCCAGACATACATTTCATTATATTTCAATAAATATCCACGAATCGAGCAAAAGCTGAGTCCAAAATATGAATTGTGTTGTCTGCACAAAGTCAAACAAGTACCAACAAACACAAGCAGCTAAAACACAATGGCAAACACAATACAAAACAAACAAAATGGCCGCTACACTTGTCTCGTGTGTTATGACTTTTCAAAATAAAAGTACTGATTCATCACACCAAACAGGCAGCTTTTAGCACAGGTATTGTGCTTATTTTAGTAGGTTGTCTTCATTTTAAAGGTCAAATATTTAATCTGTTTTGTTACCACTAATAATAATAATAATAATAATAATAATATACTTTAAAACTCAATTAATGACCCATCTAATTTTTGTGGCTTCAGTCATGTAGTGGGAAATGGTGGCTTAGTGCTTAAGGTGTTGGCTTGATACCAGAAAGCCTGGGGTTCGATTCCCAGCACTATACTAATACCCCTGGACAAGCAAGGGTTAAGGGTCTTTCTTAAGCACCCAACAGTGGCTGACTGGCAGTGGTGGAGCTTAAGGAGGACCAGGAGAGGTCTTCCAATAAACCACCACTTGCCCCTTATTATATTGAAATGTATAGCTATTAATTAATATGATTTTTTTTAAGATTACATTTTTGTTATATTGCCCTCATCCCTGTTGGAAATAAATGAATTCATTAACTGACGCAATTAAACGGTTCAGGACACTGTTGGCTTTCCGCGTTAAACTGTATAACCTCACACACGATTCTAACGGTTGAAAATAATGTCTTATCACAAAAAAAAAGAGAAAATATTTGTGCAAAAAAAAAAAAAATAACTTACCATTGTGGGCGTTGTTTTCTTATTATAAATTATAAATACATTACCATTAACAAAATTCTGTAATTAAAACTACAGATTCCTTAAGTGTGAAGTGTTTACTTTTATCCGAGTTATTAAGCATCACTGTGAAAATGTCACATGACAAAGTAAAGCGGTGCTGAATATCAGTAAGGTTATAAACAGCTGGTCGGTGGCTATCATTTCTGTTGTCTTGTCCGTGCCTGTATAACGTCACTCATCGGTCTGTGTGGGTGTTTGTGTGTCTGTGCAGTGAACTCTCTGGGAATAAGTGATGAACTCAAACAGAAGCTGCAGGACGTGATGGTGGACAGACACAAACTAACATTGGGAAAAACACTCGGAGAGGGTAAGCGTGGCTCCACATTCCAATGTGACTTTGCAGCCCCAAGCATGTAAAATTAAATTTCTGTGTGTGTGTGTGTGTGTGTGTGTTTGTGTGCACAGGTGAGTTTGGCTCTGTAATGGAAGGCTTGCTGACTCAAGAAGATTCGGTTCTTAAAGTAGCAGTCAAGACGATGAAGAGTGAGTCTTGGGATACAGTAGATATCTTGATCACTCGAACCCTGTGTAGATGCTTCAGACACTATTTCTAAACTGTTTGTTTCTCTTTTTTTTTTTAGTTGCTATTTGTACACGCACTGAGATGGAGGACTTTCTGAGAGAAGCAGCCTGCATGAAGGAGTTTGACCATCAGAATGTCATGAGGCTGCTAGGTAACGAAAAACAAATCCTGCATCAGCAAATAACTCAGTAGGACTTAATAAGGGGCTGTTCACACGTTTCGCACGCTTATTTTTTATTATTTTAAATATAAAAAAAACATCTCGTCATTGGGTCATGTGACAAGAACCAACCAATCAGCTTCCTCACTTTTTCCGTTACACTAAAGCCTCAGCAGAAAAATGGCAACACAGGCTGTCATTTAGTTTTTTGGGTTTTTTTTTTTTTTTTTTTTGCTTCGTGAATAAATTTCATAGCAGAGTTACAGCAGGGAACAAATCCATTGCTAAAAATTCCTTGTTGTAATTTTCTTGTTTGCAACGTCAAATGGCTCTTGCAAGTTGGAAAACTGAAAAACCTGGCATTTTTAGCGTGATGTAAATCGGCTTCTTATAATGCATCGAAATGAACATGATGTGACACTTTAACCACACAGAAGTCCGATTTTTTTAGCTTTGAGTTTATTGGAATGACTTTTATTCCTCCATTAGCAGAGTAGCGAGTCCGCTTCAAGGCTATTTAATACAATATTTATCTGGAGCTGTGTGGAACATCTGTGAACTAAATTACTTCCTGTTTTCACTTTCTACCACGGTCTGCACGCTCTAAGCTGTTGTTCCATAACAAGACTCTTTCTCTCACACACACACATACACACACACACACACACACACACACACACACACTCTGTCTCTCTCTCTCTCTCTCTATTTCTCTTCAATAAGAGGAATCCAGTCTTAGAAGACACATGTTAACTTAATCCCTGATAATAATAGATGTGTGTGTGTGTGTGTGTGTGTGTGTGTTGTAGGTGTGTGTTTGCAGACTGTAGAGACTGAAGGCTTTCCGTCTCCTGTGGTGATTCTTCCCTACATGAAACATGGTGACCTCCACAGCTACCTGCTTTACTCAAGACTAGGAGACTCACCTGTAGTAAGTGGCTGACTCTCTCTCTTACACACACATGCGTGCCTACACACACACACACACACACACACACACACACAAATTAATTACAGCTGGAGTACAGAGAGAGAGAGAGAGAGGCACATGGACAGAGGGAGACACAGAGACAGAGAGAAGAGAAAGAGGGAGAAAGAGAGAGAGGGACAAAAAAAGAGAGGGACACAGACAAAGAGAGAGACTTTTAGACTTTTTACGTTCCTTTATTTAACCAAATTACTTTATACATAAAATCACTGTGACTCAATAAACAAAATAAAATAATTACTAAGAGAGAGACAGCGACAAAGAAAAAGTGAGGGACAGAGAGAGGGACAGAGAGGGAAAGAGAGACAGAGAGAGAGAGAGAGAGACAGACAGACAGACAGAGAGAGAGAGAAACAGAAAGACATACAAACCAGGCCTAAAGAAAGAAAAAGAGAGCTATAAAGAAAGAGAGAGAGAAAGAGAGCGAAACGGAGAAAGAATAAGTAGAAAAAAAGAATAAGAAGATGAGAGAGAAATAAAAACAGAGTGGGGAGTCTCCTCCAGATGTGTCCTATACCTTATCACATTAAAATGTCATAAATTATGACATCATGTTTTTATCGACGTTTTTTTTTTTCAGTCGTTCTCATTAACGATGAGCTCATCAACACTCTCCCGGTCTGTAACACAAGCAATCTGTTAACTATTGACTAAACAGGGAATGTACTCTACCGCCCCCTACTGTCCAGGAAATCATACACACTTTGTTTTAATCAGTAAAATGAGAATAGATACAGTGTTTATATATGTTTATATTTATTATTTTATAGTATTTACCATCGAAGATGCTGGTAAAGTTCATGACGGATATCGCTCGAGGAATGGAGTACCTGAGCAGCAAGAACTTCATCCATAGAGATCTGGCTGCACGGAACTGCATGTTAAATGAGAACATGAACGTGTGTGTTGCTGACTTTGGGCTGTCGAAGAAGATTTACAACGGCGATTATTACAGGCAGGGACGCATCTCTAAAATGCCCGTCAAGTGGATTGCAATTGAAAGCCTGGCAGACAGAGTTTACACCACCAAGAGTGATGTGGTAAGCTAATTGCCCCTGTGTGTGTGTGTGTGTGTGTGTGTGTATGTATGTAAAATATCCCTATAATAAAAGTGTGGACAAAATATAGTACTAAAAGTGTAACTTAATTTCAAAAATGTAAAAAGCTTATTATTATTATTATTATATATATATTATTTTAATTTGTATTATTTTAATGAGTAAAAATATAAAAATAAAATTGAAACAATCTTACGTATAATACAATATGGAAATTAATTGAAAATATTTTGTGAACATTAATAGGAAAAATTATTATTAACAAAATATTTTGTTAACAGTAATTATTATAATTGAAAACTATTATTATTGGTACAGTAATTTGTATTAATATTAAAAATTATTTATATATTTAAGTATTATTTTGTAATATAAAAATAATTTTTACACATTATTAACAATTATTATTATTCAAAAATTATTTTACATATTTTTGCATATCATTTTAGAATTTTAATATTCTATAAATAAATTGTTTTATTCTGTTTTAATATGAATATTTAAAAATTATTTTAATAAAATAACAATAATTTGTAAATTAATATGGTAATTAAACATGGTTTTGTATCTGTTGTATTTTGTTATTTTTTTTTTATTTGCTAATTCATTTTGATTAATTTTCTGTTACTACAGTGACAAAATTAAAAAAAACATCACATGTTGTAAATAATATAAATTGGTGCAATTACAATAATATAATAGTTTTCATGTTTTATGATAATCCAGTTAATCGGGATAATCTACTGTGTAATTTTTAATCAGTGGTCCTTTGGCGTGACAATGTGGGAAATTGCTACACGTGGTCAGACTCCGTACCCCGGTGTGGAAAACAGTGAGATTTATGACTACCTGAGACAAGGCAACCGCCTGAAACAGCCTCCCGACTGCCTGGACAGCATGTGAGTGTCATTTTTAATCCGTGAAAGGAGCAAAGTTTTTGTATCTGCACCTACTTACATCATGTCTTTCCTCCAGATACTCTTTAATGTTCTCCTGCTGGTTGCTCAGCCCGAAGGATCGACCAAGTTTCGAAGTCTTGTGTTGTCAACTTGAGAAAGCCCTGGATGAACTTCCCGACCCACAGGACCCTGACGAGATCCTCTACGTCAACATGGAGGAGTCCTCAGGGGAGCTGGGGGCCGTCGGAGGACGGGAGCCCAATATAGCAGGTGGCATGTGCTCTCTGGGGCCTTCGAAGGGCACAGAATCGGTGGCGACGGCTGAGATTCACCAACCAGGCCGCTACGTCATCTGCCCCCAACACGAGAGTCAGCGTTTGCTCAATGCTGACTCGGTAGAAAGCCTAAATATTACAGGTTCAACACCGACTTTATTACTCCAACCGTCAGCTCGCTCAACCCCTGTGCCAAACTATGAGATGAACACTGAAGAAAGAGAGGGAGCCGGGGGCAAAAGAATAATGTGGTAGTGACACTTTACCTGAACCAGAGACAGATGCTGTTTAGCTAGATTGGACAAGGATACAGTTAGACATTTATCTCCTTGTCCAACATTTCCACCCTGTCTGTTTAGAAGAGCACCCACTTTTCTACACCTTGACATTCCATACTGCTTTTTTTATATGATTCTAGGTTCTTTTTTTGCGTGTTCTCCTGACTTTCTCCTGCACACCATTTCTGAACTTGTAACTTTTTTATCAATTATAATTTTATGCTATTGCATTTTTCCGATTAAGGTTACAGTGAAGCTATAGTTATTTCTGGGATTTTATAGGGGCAGTTTATTGCTTCTTTATGCATGTTTAAAACTAGGGGCTCTGGATAAAACCTCACAGTAGTACAAAGAGGGTAATACTACCATGGCACCCAAACACATGGTTAGAGATCCCACTAGACCTCTTTCATCAGTGTCGAAAGGAAATGTTAGCTTTTTTTTATTTTTCCAGGCCTGAATACAAACTCACGCCACCCAACTAGCAATAAATAGTAGATATATTTCAGAAGCAAAATGTTTTAACTAGTTTGACTGCCATGACTGACACACACACACACACACACACACACACGTACCTCTACCTGCTGAAAGTCAAAGCTATTTAACAAAGCTAAATGGTAGCATTAATGGCACTGACTCATGACCAGAGCAGAAAATGGAATCTGGTACGCTAGCATACCACAATGCTACACATGTAAACCTGGGATTAGGAGTTACTCAGGAGATCCTACTCCCGCCAGCAGATCACTGCCAATCTGAAGAAGGGAATCGAACCTACTTTCTCTTTACTTTAAGACTGTTTTGCGTTGTTTTTCTCTTCAATTCATTTCCAAAGACAGTAACATGAGCCAACTTGAAGCACTTCTGGCTTTCTATATAAGCCGCAGATCGAAAACACAAAACGTTGTCGAATTGGAAGAACAGCAAATAGTTTATTCAATCTAAGGTGAAGAAAATAGTCATTTTTTTTGCTAAATCTGTCCTTGTGTAAAGCTTTGCAACAAAAGAAGTTAAACGAGACCAAATCCTCAGTACAGGTTTGGTCATCCTTGGTGAAGAAGAAATTCTGTTGCCTCACTTGTCTACCTATACCCGAGAAGTAGAATAACATAATTATGAAATAAATACACACTTTATTAAAAGGGTACTGGGTTTTTTTTTTTTTTAGAAATCAGTTATATGGTTTCTGTAACATAAGGATGCTCCAGATCAGTGTAAACCGGGCACTGGATCTGACACAAACACCAGGACAGGTACAGCTGTGGTTCAGCAGGGCCGCGACCCAAGCACAGTATTATTCGTGTTTGTTATTGTTGTTTTGTATATATAAATTTATTGCACTAATCATTTCCAACGATTTTTTTTATTTGTGTTTTTTTTTTTTTGCATATTGCATTCGTTTGTTCAACGTATGTTGTTTGGCAAAATTAATGTTACATGAGCTTCGCGGTACAGAATTTACGATATATATTTTTATTCAAGAATTGGAACTCTGTATTAAATTTCGTACATTGGATTGGAGGTTCTGCCGATATTTAAACTCGTTTGTTATCAAAACAAAAAACTGAAACTGATATTTATAGTTACGTCCGCTCTCCCTTACATTACGTTTCAGCCGTCCACGTCTCAATATACTCAATCCTGATATTCACATATACCCAGTGAATTTTGCCCCCGGAATGTAGAAACAAATAGTATCTTCTTCCTGTACTACTCATTCCAGACTTTTCCACCAATGTTAGATCAGTTTTCAAGTATAAAATGGTTACCCCCTTCCCCCCATCCCTTCCCGCATGAAAAGCTGTCCATACACACATACATCATTATTATAATCCGTCCACGTTCACATTTAAGCTCCACACTTAAGCGTGCCTTGGGGGAGCCAGTATTTTGCCTTAAGATAGTGCTTTAATATGTAGCATTAGGCGTTTATGTCTAGTTGATATTAATGATACTATTCTGTATGTTTTTTGTAAGATTTTGATACGCTTTTATACGAAATAAAATGCTATCTGCACAATTTATAAATCTGTGTTTTCTGATGGTTTGGAATTCACTACAAGCACCGCATGGTGGACTGCACTTCGAACAAGATGATTGCATAACATCTTATAGTTATTTTTATCAAAGATCAGGAGTTGAATGTTAGTTTGGAATGTTTCCTACCCTTTCGGTCTAGCATGTATAATCCAACTTACACCAACAATCAAATGGGCTGCTATTGCTGTGCTAAACATAGTTTTACATCCTGATCAGTTAACAGCTACAAGTTTTTTTTTAAATTAATACATTAATAATTTGTTATAACAAAATTCATTAGTACTTGCTAAAGTACTATTTTACTGAAGTGCTGTTTTACCCTTTTAGTCTCTCCGTATATCGATTTGTTTTTCCGCTTCTATTGCTAACAGATAAAGAACAGCATAAGTTGTGTGACTTAACTGAATTCTTAACTGAATTGGTTTTTCACACTGGGGGGTGGGGGGGTATGGTGACAGTTGCCACTAACAAGTATTGCTTGACATGGGGCTGCACATATAAGGTGACTACTTCAAATAGACTACATCCTTAACCCACTACACCACTGGACATTACTTTAGAGTGAATTACACCAGGACAGCACTGTCTCCTCACAACAAGAAGGTTCCAGGTTCTTATTCTCTGCGGGGGTCTTTCTGTATGGAGATTAGATGTTCTCCCTGGGAGTTTACCCCAGGTACACGTATGTTAGATTGATTGGTAATTCCAAATTGCCTATAGGAGAGCGAGTGAGTGTGTGTGTGTAGGGGGGACAGGGGGTGACCTGTCCAGGGTGACCCTTGCCTTGACACCCTGGGATAGACTACCTAAACCACTAGATTTTCCTTTAGACTGGACTACAAAACAGGACCACACATCTATACTACTCTGAATATCAGCACTGAACTTTAGACTGGACTACACTACTGGAATCACTGCTTTAGATTAGACTTACACCACTGGACTTGACTCCGCTAATTATGTACACCTTTAGACGAGACTGCATTACTGTATGCCTGGAGCACGCCACTGTACTCTGCTACACACTGAACCACACCACTGTACTCTACTACACACTGGACTATACCACTGTACTCTACTACACACTGGACATACCACTGTACTCTACTACACACTGGACTATACCACTGTACTCTGCTACACACTGGACCATACCACTATACTCTACTACACACTGGACTATACCACTGTACTCTGCTACACACTGGACCATACCACTATACCATACCACTATACTCTACTACACACTGGACTATACCACTGTACTCTGCTACACACTAGACCATACCACTATACTCTACTACACACTGGACTAAACCACTGTACTCTGCTACACACTGGACCATACCACTATACTCTACTACACACTGGACCATACCACTGTACTCTGCTACACACACTGCATACCACTGACCACTACCACATACCACTGTACTCTACTACACACTGGACCATACCACTGTACTTGCTACACACTGGACCATACACAGTCTCTCACTACCACTGGACCATACCACTGTACTCTGCTACACTGGACATACCACTGTACTGCTACAACCACTGGAACAATACCACTGTACCTGCTACACACTGGACCATACCACTGTACTCTGCTTCACATTGGACCATACCACTGTACTCTGATTTACACTGGATCATACCACTGTACTCTGCTACACACTGGACCATACCACTGTTGTCTGCCACACACTGGACTATACCACTGTACTCTGCTACACACTGGACCATACCACTGTACTCTGCTACACACTGGACCATACCAATGTACTTTGCTACACACTGGACTATACTACTATGTTCTCTGCTACACACTGGACCATACCACTGTACTCTGCTACACACTGGACCATACCACTGTACTCTGCTACACACTGGACCATTACCACTATACTCTACTACACACTGGACTATACCACTGTCCTCTGTTACTCTGCTACACACTGGACCATACCACTATACTCTACTACACACTGGACCATACCACTGTACTCTGCTACACACTGGACCATACCACTGTACTCTACTACACACTGGACCATACCACTGTACTCTGCTACACACTGGACCATACCACTATACTCTACTACACACTGGACCATACCACTGTACTCTGCTACACACTGGACCATACCACTGTACTCTGCTACACACTGGAACATACCACTGTACTCTGCTACACACTGGACCATACCACTGTACTCTGCTTCACATTGGACCATACCACTGTACTCTGATTTACACTGGATCATACCACTGTACTCTGCTACACACTGGACCATACCACTGTTGTCTGCCACACACTGGACTATACCACTGTACTCTGCTACACACTGGACCATACCACTGTACTCTGCTACACACTGGACCATACCAATGTACTTTGCTACACACTGGACTATACTATGTTCTCTGCTACACACTGAACCATACCACTGTACTCTGCCACACACTGGACTATACCACTGTACTCTGCTACACACTGGACTATACCACTGTACTCTGCTTTACACTGGACTATACCATTGTACTCTGCTACACACTGGACCATACCACTGTACTCTAATTCACACTGGACCATACCACCATACTCTGCCACACACTGGCCCACACCACTGTACTCTGCTTCCCACTGGACCACTGGTCCCTACCAGATCACATTAAAGTGGTTAATTGGGGTTAAAAATGTCCATGTACTGTACATTTGTGACCCTTAATCGTGTGTTTCTCATACTTGTCATCCTTTATTCTTCTTGTTGGTCTTGTGGATTATGAAGTAATGATTTGTTATCACACTATTTAGGTTTTTCCGCTAAACTATTGATTGTGCAAGTTCCTCTCTTGCTTGGAATGTGTTATACGTTCTATTTATTCTTGTTAAGTATTTTATTGTATTGTGAATATGGGCAGCCATATTGCTTAGAATAAAGATATAATTAGCTTTAATTATATATTATGGGTTCTGAATAGACCTGGACATCATGGATTAACATTTTACAATAAATAGCAAGACAAATAGGATTTTCACACTTTGATTTAAGATTTTTTTAACCAGCAAACACACACACACACACACACACACACAAAATCTGACATAAACTTGTATTCAGTACATTCGAATAGTGCTTTCTATGAATCCAGACAGAATCCAAAATCCAGTCAAACAATCCTACGGTAAAATTTAAGCATTGTCCTGTAAAATACATATAATTTTAAAAAAACAAAACACACACACACAACGTGTTCATGTAAACAATTAAAAAAAGAATCTGTAAAATCACTGATTTGTATCGACAGCTAGCATGAAATACTATTTTACTGCATAGATTATTCCAAACTTTGCATGAATCTCTTTACCTTCACACAGGGATTGAGATTTATTATTATGGTTATATATTAGTCTGTGATGGTGTATGGGTGTGTATGTGTAAATGTAAAGCATATATCAGATCAGTTTAAGGTGTGTGTATTTGCATATGTGGCACATATACTGTCAATTCCATTGATGGGGTCATGGACGACTTCAGTTTTTTATTTAGTACTGTTCTCTGAGTTCCACTTAATATTCTTAATATTTTTACATAATAACATTATCATTAAGAAGTAATCGTCTAATTTCGGTCCAGTTTTTGACCCCCTCATCAGAACATTCAACAGATTGTTGTCTGAAATGTAAACGCCCAGTGCTATGATTGGCTACCAGTTTTGCACACAAAGCAATAGTGATCATGTGACATCCAAATAAAAATGTAACCGGTTACAGTTTTAGAGTAACGATGAATAAAACTTACAGGATGTTTTTATAGTCCAGTGTCCTCACATGTCCATTTTTGATTTCTCAGTTCATGCTGTCTTTATGTCGCACAGGACAAAACGTCTATTCAGCTTTACGATTAATAAGAGCAAATACCAAGCTTTTTGTTACATATATGGTTCATAAACTGCTTTTAAAAATAAATGTTCTTCGTAATAATCTTTCTAAGCCTTTATAATATGTTTATAACAAGCAGGTTTCCTGTGTAGTTAGTAAATGTGTAAGTTCCTTTTCAAAGGCTGGCATTATAAATTACAAATAATCAGAAATTGCACATCAGGGTTTTAGTAAAGGTTATGACATCTTAAGAGCTTGTAATCACACACACACACACACACACACACACGTTTGTCATAGAGATTATACACTTACAGATGTCCACATTTGAAAGACTAAATATGATGGGATCATCAAACAGGAGCGCTTAAATCTCCCCGTTTCACAACAGTCCAATCACATGCCATACAAATGCATTTGCCTATATACAGTACACCATGACATAATCTTTTCCCCCCTCTTCCTGATTAAACTCTTGGTATGTTCCTAGCAATGACCTCGTTCTATGTGAAGAGGCTAAAATTATGGCTTATTTTAGGAGGTTTAAGTCATCTGCGAATTCGCCAGAGCCGGGTGGGTGAAGACAGCGAGTGAAGCGCCACTGACACACCATGAGGCAAAGAGGCAGCATGAAGAGGGCGCAGATTCCCGCCATGACATAGGCGATGGTCATAAGGGTGGATTCATCTGTCTGGGGCACGTTGTAGCCGCAGTCTTCTAACTCTATTCCGTGAAAGGGGCCCTCTACTGACGCTGTGCGGAACTCATCGTGAACTGAGGGTGAATTAAACAAGTATTGGAATGATATCTGGGTATGTCTGCAATGTCTTTGGAAACTATTCTACAGCACACATTGTAGAAAAACATACAAATCCTTTTGTCTTACCGTGACACGTGCTGACGGCAAACCCGATACGTTTATTTTCGCGGTCGAATACAACGTAAAAGCCCTCCATGATGACGGCACCCATGACGGTTCCTGTGCTCGACTGCGACACAGCAAACTTGTAACAGTCCTCCTGTGCTGAAGCCACATCCTCTACGGGCCTGAGATACTGCTGCAGGGGGCAGGGTAGGACAGAGAACCGGTGTTAGCCATGAAATTCATTCTATTTATATACATTAAGTCTATTTTGTTAAAGATGGACACTCGAGGGGCCAGTGAACAGAAATAAAAAAACAGATGTTTTGGTAAACGTAATCAAATACTGCAACAACATGAAACACATAACCACATACCTGGGGCAGAATAGAGATGCGAAAGGACTGGTTATGGTTTTCACTCATCAAGTAGAGGGAAATAACGGGGAAAATGTGCCAGGGTGTGGTGCCAGCCTGCCAACAGACTAACTGTTCACCCAGCCAGAATCCTGAGGGAAACTGCTCAGTCTGCATGTCCCAGAGAGAGAGAGAGAGAGAGAGAGAGAGAGAGAGATTTTACTAAAAAACTTTATTAAAAAACAAAATATACAAAAAAACAATCAATCCAGTACAATCAAAATTAAATCAATTAGGGTTCTAAGAATTAAATTATTGTCTACAACAGAACAAAGAACATCTTTATAACAAAATCTGCTGGAAAACTTTGCCAAATCAATCAGAAAGAGAGTGAGAAGGAGAGAGAGAGAAGTAGAAAGCGAGAGAGAGAGAGAGAGAGAGAGAAGTAGAAAGCGAGAGAGAGAGAGAGAGAGACAAAGAAAGAAAGAAAGAAAGAAAAGGGAAAGATAGAAAAAGAGGAAGAGAGGGAGAGAGTGAATTATTGTAGGACTGATAAACAATGGCAAAGCTAGCGAAAATATTCAAAATGGTCTCAAATCATCTCTAATGAGTAAAGTACAAGTTTTATACTGACAAATCAACTGCTGTGCCATTCGAGACTTTCCCACCAGTACAGGAGCTTTTTATTGCAGAGTCAGACACAGTCAGTACTGGTACCAGTATACAACCATATCCCAGGTCCGCCGCCTTACAGAGGAATCAGTTACAATCCATAGGACAAATCACTCCAAAACTCCGGGAAGATTGTGGTTTGCTGGAATTTTGATTACTAATGGGGACAAAGTCAGGGACACATTACATCTCTGCCGTCTCATCATCACTGCAGAGTCTCATGACTAAAAGCCAAAAAGATAAGCTTAGAATATAGTTTTTATATGCACAGCTTAATTTTAAACTAAATGACATGAAATTTTTGTTTTTGTAATAAAAAAGTGTGTAACAGTAAGTATGACCCACATTGCGATATATTTGTGAGTAATATATTTGTGCTATATTTATTTCTGACCTTTTATATTTCAGCCACTAGATGGTGCACAAATGTTTACAGTGAGTTACTGCCTCATTACTGCAGGTGAACCTTAGGGGGAGACAGATGATTCGCTGTGGTGACCCCTAAAAGAGGACAGCCAAAAGGAGAAGAAGATATTTTGGATGTATATAGTGAAAAAACTTTGCTCACATTGACCACCTTTTGGATAAACTTGAACGCTGACTGCACCCTAGACCTTCTTACACCAAATTAGTGCCTGAATTTACTGGGAAAATCCCACAGTCAGACTCTAAAATGTAGTCCAAAGTCTTTCCAGAAGTGTAGAAGATATTACAGAATCTAAAGTGAGACACACATAGATGGAGGGTTGTCCATCTAGTGTTTATTTGTCTATATAAGGGTATTTTTCTGGTTGGTTAAAAAAATCTATTGATCTACATCAAAAAAGTGGATTTGCCACCCGGCCCTATTAACTAGATAAAAATCAATATTAGTGAAGGTTCTGCTTACATTTAGCTCTTTTACACAACTGAGCAATTGGGGGGTTAATGGACTTGCTCACAGGCCCAGTTGTAACAGCTTGGTGGTGTTGGGAATTGAACCTGGATCCTCCAATTAGCAGGCCAACACCTTAACCACTGCAGTGCCACTTCCCCTAAAGAAAGGAAGGTTTTTACAGCTGCGTTTAGCACATTTTAAAAAGGTTTGCTCGTTCCTGGAGGTACTGCAATACCAAGTCGATGCATGGAGTGGGCGGAGCATAACCCCTTTCCCGACACCCTGCTCTAAATATCCGTTTATAGCAGACGTATCAGATATTAAACTGATAAGAACAGATACTACACTTGATTACAGCCAAAAGGCCGAGAGGCGAGTGGTACATATCGTGTTTGTGTAAAAAATGTAAAAAAAATGTAAATAATCTACTTTAAAACTCTACACAGACAAAAGAAACCCAACAGAATGAAAAGTGACACAGCCCAACCTGAAGACTCAAAGTGCTACTCTTGCAGAAAACGAGCAGATGTCTCATTTTTCTCTGTAACAGACAGTAGGGGGAAGAAAAAAAACAGAGACAGACCAAGTGCAAAAGGAAGAGAAAACGGATACTGACTGAGGAAGCTGCTTCGATGGCCTTCACAGCCGCCTGGAACACTTTGCGAGGGAGGCGCAGGTTGGTGGTGCCACTGTCGACGATGCTCTTGTCGTAGTTATACTGTCAGATACAGTAAACGTAGAACTGTCATTCGATTCCGAACTTCTAACTAACAAACCGTTGAAATAATCTCATTATTAAGTTCACACCTCTTTGCAGTCCATGTTAAGATCCTGTCCATTGACTTCGATGCGAACGATGATGACCTCGTAATACCATTCGCGGCGAATCGGAGTGTACCACAACTCTCCCACATAGAGTGAAGAGTCGATTCCTCCAATAATCTGCAGAAAGACATTATTGGACATTATCACCTCCTCTTAACCTCTCAAGTCAAAGAACCATTCAGCAAAGTGTGCTTCTGAAAAAGGCAGAAAAAGCGAGAGAGCTACGTACCATACTGCCCCCCACTGTGGCACTGCCAAGACTGTAGTTCTGAGTGAAACCTGCTCCACAGAGCTGCAGGGAGAACAGGTTGGGAATGCTTGTCTGCCTCACCAGAGAGTCAAAGAAAGGCTCCAGATTCTCATCAGGCTGGAAGGAAAGGACAGGAATAATCAGGAATGGACAGGACAGAATTGGACAGGAATAAAGGGGAGAAAAGAGAAGAGAAGGGACACGGTGAGACCGGAACGGAAAGGACAGGACAAGAAAGAAAAGAAATGGAATGACAGGACGAGAAAGGATAGGGCAGGAAAGGAAAGGACAAGACAGGATAAGACAGGAATGGAAACAGAAGGAAATATTGAAATGAAAAGAAAAGGACAAGACAGGAAAGGATAAAGACAGGAATGGAAAGAAAGGAAAAGAAATTAAGGAAAAGGGTGAGGACAGGACAGGTCAGGATTGAAGAGAAAAGGGTGAGAAAAAGAAAGGAAAGGAAAGGAAAAGAAAGGAAAGGGTGAAAAAAGGTGTGGAAAGGAAAGGACAAGACAACACCAGAATGGAAACAAGGAAAAAGGAAAGGAAAGAAAAGGAAGGAAAATTGTGAGGAGTGAATAGAAAAGAAAAGGGAAAGGAAAAAAATGAATAACAGGACAGAAAAAATGAAAAGAAAAGGGAAAGGAAAGGAAGGAAAAAGGTAAATAATATAAAGGAAAAGAACAAAAGAAAAGGAAAAGACAGGAATTAAAATGAAAGGAATAAAAAATGAATAAATAAATAAATAAGAAACAAGGAAGGGAAGGGAAGAGCAGAACAGGAAACAAAGGGAAAGAAAAGAAAAGGAAATGAACAGAAAATAGACAAAAGCACAGGACCAGACACAAAAGGACATTTGATGGTTGATTTTTTGCTTCCTTTAAATAGTTTAAAGTAACTAAACAGCACATCTCACACCATCTTTCTAACCAGAATGAATCTTTACAGGAGAATTGTGGCAAATTACACCAACATGAAAATAAGGCTAGGTGACTCAAACCTGCACAAAAACATAGGAAGCTGTGTACAAAAATTGACCTGCCTCAGACGTTTGCACAGTACTATATGTAAAGTATAAATATTTATTTATATACAAACAGAACTGTGCAAAATGCAGGTGTTAAAAAAAGCTATAACACACCTACACCCATACAAACACAAATAACTGACCCTGGCGATCTCAGCATAGGCCAGCCCCAGAATTCCCTCCCAGTTAGAGCCGTTGATAAAGAAGCGATCCGATTGGGTGATGGCGGCGATGTTGGCCC
This sequence comes from Bagarius yarrelli, assembly GCA_005784505.1. NCBI lineage: Eukaryota > Metazoa > Chordata > Actinopteri > Siluriformes > Sisoridae > Bagarius > Bagarius yarrelli. The sequence goes on along the minus strand of VCAZ01000076.1, from coordinate 1,053,323 downwards.
TCAGTGTGACATTAGGACCTTGAGGAACCGACACCACATCTGTGCCCAGCTCACCTTCCCAGCGGCCTTGTGTGTATGGCACATACACACCTCGACCCAGGTCCTTGTATGACACGGATCTAAAAAAAAAAAAAAGATAAATAGATTAAAAAATAAAAAGAGTTCCTTCAGGTAACTGACTTAAACTAATTGGGGGGAAGTGGTAGCCAAGGTGTTGGACTGCTAAGTGGAAGATCAGAGTTTGATGAACCACCAAGTTGCCACTGCTGGGCCCCTGAGCAAGACCCTTAACCCCCAATCGTTTAGTTATATAAAAGAGATAAATGTAAGTCGGTCTGGATAGGGATGTCTGCCAAACTGTAAATGTGACTGAACCGAGTACTTCCCTTCATTTCTGTGAATTAGTGGCAGTGGAATGAAGATAAGTTAAATAAGGGTTACAGATAAAGTACCACATACACTCGATATAGTTCTTGGAAGGGTCCAGTGTTAAACAAACAGCACCCCCTGGACTATACTACTAAAATATGAGGGAAATAGATACTGTCTAGAAGATAGCAACTACAAATTATAGTGTAAATGTAAATGCCTTTATTTTGTCACATAAACTTTTTACAGCAGAGTGAAATTCTTTTTCCGCATATCCCATCTTAGTAGGTTGGGGGTCAGAGCGCAGGGTCAGCTATGATACAGCGCTCTGACCCCAACCTACTAAGACGGGATATGCGGAAAAATAATTTCACTCAACAATGGTTGGTTCGCTGGTGGTGGGGCTTGAACCCCGCCCGGTGTTTCTGGTCTTCAGATCACCACTGCCCTAAAATAATAAAAACCTCACTGAAAAAAATAGTTTTATTAAAGAGTGATTAGAGCAAAGAAAAGCCATTATTGATTAAAATGCCTGATCAAATACCACTTTGTTCGAAAGGCACATTAGAGACTCAGCAGAGATTTGTTTAATCCAACAAGAATAAACTGCAAATTCTTAAGCTTGTCAGAAAGCTACGCTTGGCAGCAGCACTGCTCATCGGTTTTTCTGTGACGCTCAGGTTAGAGTAGCATCACATTGCTGGCAATCTGGCATGGTCTCATGGTAACTAGGACTAAAGTGATTAAAAAATGGTTCAAAATCAAGAACATAAATGTGTTGATAAAAACAATCAAGGCTCAGACCATAAATCACCAAAACGAATGGGCAGCGATATAAAAACCCAGATATGCAAATCTAAAACATCTGTAATTGTAGCCAAAAGTAATTTACATACCAACTAATATATTAGTTAATTGATGATGCATTTAATGCAAATACCACCAACAAAAACCTTTGTGTTACAATAAAATACATTTTTTAAAGTGCAAATCAATAATAAAGGATCAGTGGACTAAGTATATAAGTTACCGGTCAGAAGGTCAGTACACTGAGCCACTGTTATTTCCTGGAGCAACTGTATTAAAACTCATTCATCTCATTTTATTTGTTGCAACAGACACTGTCTCAAAGCAGCTTTACACACAACGCAGTAACAGTGAAAAGTGTAAGTTTGTCCATAATGAGGAAGCCGGTGGCGACTGTAGCAAGGAAAACCTCCCTGAGATGAAGTAGAGAAGAAACCTTGAGAGGAACCAGACTCAAGAGGGAACCCGTCCTGATCTGGGCGACACCGCATGTTATTGGTAATTACAGCATTTGTAATGACCAAATGAAGGTCAGTGGAGCAGAGAGAATCGCAGTCCGTCCTGGAAGCCCTGTTCTCATGCCCTGAACCTTTATTTCCTTAACAAAAAAAGGCGTATATGTCAAACTTCTTATCAAGTTCTAATATAACAAATGGTGGATAAATGGGGGCAAATTCTTAGGTCAGAAATTAATGTTCCTACTTTTAAACAGCTTTTACTTATAATAATGACATTTACATTTACAGCATTTGGCAGACGCTCTTATCCAGAGCGACTCACATTTATCTCATTTATATAACTGAGCAATTTGGGGTTAAGGGCCTTGCTCAGGGGCCCAGCAGTGGTGGCTTGGTGGAGCTGGGAATCGAACCCACAATCTTCTGGTTGGTAGTTCGACAGCTTAACCATGAGCCACCATAATTAATTTTACTCATAATAATTCCGAAGTCTGCAGCTCCTTTCATCCTTTACCTTTAGTGCTTTTTTGGTGACACGATAACCATCTTAGCACACAAACACATGTGTTATTCTGATCCCTGTGTCAGCCCTGTCAGGAAATACTCACAGAGAGCGGTGGTAGTATCGTCGCAGGAACGGGTGAGCTGCAGCTCCAACTGCAAAATTACTGCTTCCCGTATCAACCAGGATGTTTAACTGCAACACAGACATATTAACACGTTCAGTGAATTCAGTACTTAAGGGGACTTAAGGGGATGGTGTTAGGGGTGACCTTGGAGACACAGGTATCCCTTAAAGCAAAGAGCAGATATATTATTGATTATCTCTCTGCATGGCTGCCTGGACTGCGAGATTCACTGACTGGGCAAAATGTGATGCTGAATGAGAGACACGGAGAAAAAGAGAGTGAGAGAGAGAGACAGAGAGAGAGAGAGAGACATGCCAGAAATCAGAGCTCACTCTTACAGTAATAGAATCTCTGAATCAGAGTGGAGAAGTATTCCATGTCAGTGTATGCTAGACTCATTCATTTAAAATGGGTCTAGCATCAATTTTGTCTCCGAGTTTTATAAACACATAAACTACATGCCGAGGTTAGTGTAAAAGAATTTGAGTGACTGAGCCTTGACCTCAATCCTACTGATTCTTTTTGGGGTAAACTGGATAACCAGTGATGGAGGTGTGTGATATCAGCTGACACATGCTACCTATAACAGCATGACCTGGAGTGTATCTACTTTCTGTAGGATCTGAAAGTCTGCGGTTTGTATTTTTTAACAGTAAATTTGATATTCCAAATTTCTTCATCTTAAAAACCTTTAAGAACTGGATATTTATTTATCAATAATTTAACATTGTATTTAAATTCCAATAGTTGTGTCTATTTTTAAACTCCATAGAAACCAGACTTGAAAGGAAACTATCTATATTTGGGTGATGTTGAGATACACTATGCAAACTCTTGTACATGTACATGGAGTGTTAGGGGCCTTCCTCCGGGGCCAAGCAGTGGCAGTTTGGTTGTCCTAGAAATTGAACCCACGACCTTCAGATAAGGAGTCTAACATTTTAATTACTGAGCTACCATCGTAAAATATTGGTACAGGGTTTTGGATAAGAGCGCCTGCTGAATTATGTAAATGTAAATATATAAACAGGTGTAATTCTGTAACCAAGAACATCATCTGTAACATCTTATTCTCCAGCCCTGACTCACAGCTGTTACACAGCCCTGATACTAAAGACTCACAGCCCTGATATTAAAGACTCACAGCCCTGATACTAAAGACTCACAGCCCTGATACTAAAGACTCACAGCCCTAATGCTAAAGACTCACAGCCCTGATACTAAAGACTCACAGCCCTGATACTACAGACTCACAGCCCTGATACTAAAGACTCACAGCCCTGATACTAAAGACTCACAGCCCTGATACTAAAGACTCACAGCCCTGATACTAAAGACTCACAGCCCTGATACTAAAGACTCACAGCCCTGATACTAAAGACTCACAGCCCTGATACTAAAGACTCACAGCCCTGATACTAAAGACTCACAGCCCTGATACTAAAGACTACAGCCCAATACCAGACTAGCCCTGATACTAAAGACTCACAGCCCTGATACTAAAGACTCACAGCCCTGATACTAAAGACTCACAGCCCTGATACTAAAGACTCACAGCCCTGATACTAAGACTCCCAGATCAGCCCTAAAGACTCTACAGACTCACACTCACAGCCCTGATACTAAAGACTCACAGCCCTGATACTAAAGACTCACAGCCCTGATACTAAAGACTCACAGCCCTGATACTAAAGACTCACAGCCCTGATACTAAAGACTCACAGCCCTAAAGATCACAGCCCCTGATATTAAAGACTCACAGCCCTGATACTACAGACTCACAGCCCTGATACTACAGACTCACAGCCCTGATATTAAAGACCCACAGCCCTGATACTAAAGACTCACAGCCCTGATACTAAAGACTCACAGCCCTGATACTAAAGACTCACAGCCCTGATACTAAAGACCCACAGCCCTGATACTAAAGACTCACAGCCCTGATACTAAAGACTCACAGCCCTGATACTACAGGACTCTACAGACTCACACTACTACTAAGACTCACAGCCCTGATACTAAAGACCCACAGCCCTGATACTAAAGACTCACAGCCCTGATATTAAAGACTCACAGCCCTGATATTAAAGACTCACAGCCCTGATACTAAAGACTCACAGCCCTGATACTAAAGACTCCTTACAAAGAAAATTATCCTTCAAAATATAAGATTTTACAACATTTTAAATACTCTTATTAATCATATTAATCAAAATTATTGATTATCATTATTAATCAATGTCTGTTGACTGCTTGTCTCTATTTTTGTCTCTTTCTCTATGACGTCATTGGTCATATGCTTTTTGCACCGGCTTCCTGGCTTTTCTTTTGCAAGCTACACGCATGCCAGCAATCTGCATCCTGCCATCATGACACCCCAACAACACACATTCCATTATTCTCTGCACAGCTACATATCTCTGCTCCTGGTGTTTGACCCTAAAACCCCCTTCCTGTTTATGTTCACTGCTTACTTTTTTTTGCTTGTCCCTTAGCAGGACAGTGGACTGCACTAACAAACGGGACCAGAATCATTTTTAAGAAGATCCTAGTGCTAAATCTGAAGAGTTCAGACTATGACTAGGCTTGTAAGTCATCTTGGGTGGAGAGACATGTCTTATCCCTATATAAGCAATTACATGTAAATGTTTTTTTTTTTTGTATGTCTCTGCTAAAATTCAAAGAAACCCCTTTTTAAGTTGTCCTTTAAGGTCTGTATTTTATTGTATTGATGTGCTTTCATAGGAATTTTAGGAAAATCGCATTGTTTCTTCACCACATAAGAGGTGTGCACAGATAGTAAAATTAAAAATGTTTAATCGAGCATATTTCATCCTTTAAATGAGAAATACTTCCTTATTTATACTTTATGTTAACAGTAACTTTTTAAAACATCTATCATCAGATCTACACATCATTAATTCTCAGACTGTGTAAAATAATGACAGAATGAAGGTCTTCATTGAAGGCAGCAGAATTCCTAATTCTTTACCAGGTTTACGATTCTTCAGAAAACTAAACATGGTAAAGCTCTAATAACCTTTTAAATCAAGCAAATAAAAAACATCCAATGCTATCTGTCCTTGTGTGTAGCTCGTACTTTGAACAGACAATGTGTGTGCTCAGTCGATCTACATTTCGGGGTTTTTTTTAGGGGTAAAATAATGAAAGAGTAAATAATCCACCTGATACACACTCTTATTCCACTACTTTCTCATGACTCATAGTATAATAATATTATGCTTCATGGTACATGCCTGTTTGCAGTATGATCGATTGTGTGTTAAAAGTATATACACACTATTATACACATTCTCTATACAATATAGTAGCATAAAAAGTGGTGGTATTTTCAATGCACAACATTGCTGAGCTCCACAGTCGGCTGTTTATCACAGGGTTTGGGTTACTGTCTGTGTGATGTTTATCTGCATGTTCTCATCAAGTCTATTAGGGGTTTCTACTAATTTTCTCCTAAAACCTTCCAAAAACATACCAATTGGTGGACTGGGAGAAACTGCACTATACTGGTGTATGGTGGACAGTAAAGGTGGACAGGATTTTACCAAGTAGAATGTGATCCTGTTATAACATCTTGTTGATCCTGAATCAATCATAACCATCTGATGTCATCAGTATATGTCGACCAAACCCTCAATCCATTTTGAATCTTTTCCTCCTTTTAAACTAAAATGTAATATTATAAATGTATTCAGTAAATAAAAAAACATGAAATACTTCAATAACATCTGTAAAACGTTACATGCTGTACTGAACAATTAGGAAAAATAGACCCCTGTAGGGGTCTTTCAGTGTGGAGTTTGCATGTTCTGCCCATGCTTGCATGGGTTTTTCCGGGTTCTCAGTCCAAGACCATGTATTTTAGATTGATTGGTGATTCTAAATTGCCCATAGGAGTGAGTGTGTGTGTGTGTGGCCCTGTGATGGACCGGTGACCTGTCCAGGGTGTCCCCCTCCTGACTTTTACCCTTTCAGAGACGGCTGGGATAGACTCCAGCAGATCCCTGTGACCCCGAATTAGGGAATAAGCAGCTATAGAAGATGAATGAATGAATGATTGTTTATGATTCAGTGTGTAAATTCAGTAATGTTTATTTTGGGTCAATAGAATAAATACAGTCTAAAGTCACTAATGTTGTTACTTGATTATTATCAATTATTTTAATATCGTTTATAGTTTAATTTCATGTGATTAAATGTTAATCCCGGAATTGTCAGTATCAGTAAATTATTCCAGAATCAATGAACATTCAGTCTTAGACAATCAGAGATTTTTCAGTATTTACTCAATTACAGTTTTTCAGTTTGTTTATGGACAAAAAAAAAGAAAGATTAAAAAAGGATTGAGATGGTTTAGGCGGCACATACTGATGACATCAAATGGTTATGATCGGTTGATTAAACTGTTACAGCAAATGTCCTTTTAAAGTGTATTTCCGCCTCACAAATTTAATTCACAGTATTGATCATATCCATATCCCACCCCAACGCAACCTGAAAAAATGACTAAAGATAAGTAAATGAAAGTATGTATGTACAGATGAGTTAAATGTAGTATATGACTTGAACAGATTTATTTTGGATGTATATTTTATGATTATGAGAGTTTACAGGTATGGTGATTAGAGCACAGTGGCCTCGGACCTTCAGGGTTGGGGGTTCATTTGGTGTTGGGGGGAGTGTTGTGCTTTGTCTCCTAATCCATGGACTTGAACTGGGTTTTCTTTTCAGTCTAAGCAGTACAGTATGTAGTATATAATATGGTAGAAATCTACTGAACAGATTATTATGGGATATTATGGGCGTAACCAGATAACCTGCTTAATGCTCACCTTCTGGGGCGGCGTTCCAACCGCCATCTCCACGTAGTAGCCCTGTCCCGACTTGCCGCGCAGGTTGTCCACCATGTCAACAATATTAACCCCGCCGGTCGATCTCGGTTTCCGAACGTGTGGACCGTGTGCGGCGGGAGCGCGCACGGGGCCTTTGCGCACGGGAACGCGCAGCAGCACAGAGCTCGCGCTTGGTGCTCCAGGGTCTGCAGCGACCATTACAGCGGAAAAGCTCCAGCACATAAACAGACATGTCTTCCAGCAGCTTTTCATCTTTTCCTCTTTTTGTTTTTAACTTTATGGTCTTTAATTACGGGTCTAACCGTAGCGCGATCATTTGCACATTTAAACGCGACCCCTGATTTCAGAAAATACAAAAATTAAAAAACATAATATTATTTTTTATTATTATTATAATATTTTTTTTAAATATTAGAGGATTTAAAAATTTTAATCAAAATATAAGATTGTCCATATCACTGGTTTTTTGACTCTCCTTTCCTGCTGATTTATACGCTGTCCTCGTCTTCTTGGAGAAGAATTTCCCAAATGAGTTCTGTCCACGTTTTTCCAAAACGCATTTTAAACGAATAAAATATCCAGATTTTTTTTTTCTTTTTGGCTTCTTTCAGTTTTCCGATTTAACGCCTAACCACAATAACCCGCATCTCTCCGTCCGTTAAACACCTCCGCCTCCTCCATCTTTACCCGCATCCGGATGCACGAGATGCGTCTCGAGGCGAAATGATGCGAGAACCGTGCGCGAGAGGCATTATGGGGAATGTAGTTTCACTGGGATATTGTAGCAAGGAAACAAAGTTGTGAATAACAGCTTTAGGTAAATGTTAACAGTTCCAGCAGATGTTCATTTACAATTTAATCTCAATTTCACAGCTAAGCAATAAAAGGGTGGGACCTTGTTTGTGGGCGGTGAATAGGCAGTGAGGGGAATCAAGCAAATGACTATGTGACCTGAGTAGTCATGTCCTGAACACTGGGCCATTACTCCCACACTAATGATGAAAACATCTAATAAGAACGTTTTCAAACAACTTGTGCAAAAAGGTTAAAGATCCAGGGGGAAAATAGGCAATGCCCTTAATTTATCTTTACACTGCACATCTGGCTCAAGGTTCAAAATATGTGTGTGTTTGAGGGGCCTTTCTGCTCACTATGGTTGCTGTGGTAAATCAGGGGTACCCAATTTTTTTCCCATGAGAGCCACATTATTTTCCTTTCTTTTAATGGGTGAAGGTCAGGTCAGGTAAGTCAAGTCAGGTCAGGTCAGGTCACGTCAGGTCAGCTAAAGTTAAGTCAAGTCAGGTCACGTCAGGTCAAGTCAAGTTAAGTCAGGTCAGGTCAGGTCAGGTCAGGTCAGGTCAGGTCGAGTCAAGTCAGGTCAGGTCAGGTCAGGTCAGGTCGAGTCAAGTCAAGTCAAGTCAAGTCAGGTCAGGTCGAGTCACGTCAGGTCAAGTCCGGTCAGGTCAGGTCAGGTTAAGTCAAGTTAGGTCAGTCAATTAAGGTCAGGTCAAGTCATGTCAAATCAAGTCAGGTCGGGTCCAGTCAAGTCAAGTCTTTGTTTATTGTTTTGTGTTGCTTTAATTTAATAAACTGCACTTTGGGTTCTTACTACTTGCCTTGCCAGTAGTTACTTTACAGTTATGTTGCGTACAAAATAATAAACATGATTAATGGATAGATGTTTGGTGGGACCTTACAAAAGTTTTATAAAACACACTGATTTTGAGGAAACATTTCAGCAGTTTATTGTAATTTGTTTTAAGAGGTGTCACTAAAGACTATTACAAATTACACAAGCAAACCAAACATTACTTACACACATTTACACACGTTTCAGATTTACAGAGAAAAACAGTAAAACATACAGTAAACACACTGACTTTTTTCTAGTCACAATGGCTTCTTTTGGGTTCCTGAAGTCCATCCCACTGACAGTGAAACAAAGGGGCAGCAGAAGCATTGTGGACATGAGCATGACTCCCCTTCTTTTTTCTCTCAGTGGTACTGGCCGCTACATCTGTAAATATAGTTTATTTCATGCTTATCATCCCTCACAAAGAAGGTGTGTGACTGTCTGTTTTATAATGTCATGTTTGTATGTAATGTTTATAATAACTCAATAACTTCAATAACTCTGGCTCATAACAGGTTAGGACACGGATGATGATTTCAGGTGAAATGAATACTTACTTACTGATGCTTTTTAACAACCGCAACTTTTTAAAATCTCGTTTAAAATGCACTATAAAAAAATACGTCAAGGTACTTCAAGCTGTCTTGTGAGCTATCTAGTGAATTATTTCATCATTAGACTTAAAGAACCCTTAAAGCAGTAGTCACTATCATAAGTAATCGATTCAGAGCTACAGCAGTGATATTAAGGTACTTACGGTGGTAAACGGTGTCATTTAATTGTTAGATCGAGCCAATTATAATGATGTAACCAGTGAGCTGTAAGTGCATTGTAAGATTTTTAAAAGGGCAATGGTTTAGGTGACGGACTGGAGGATCAGGATTCGGTTCCCAGAACCACCAGGTTACCACTGCTGGAACTCTGAGCAAGACCCTTAACCTCCAATTACTCAGTTGTATAAAATAGATAAATGTAAATCATTTAACGAATAACGGCTTCTGCCAAATGCCAAAAAATAAAAATCTAAACGTAAGTAGCGCACATTGTAGTGTACTAGAAATATTGTCAGCCCTTAAAATGACTACTGATCCCTAGCGCTGATCCCTAGATCTTTGTTTTTACATACAGAAAACTTTAACTATAAAATATATATTTATATAAATTATAGAAAATATAACAGGATCATATCGTTATGATATACTGTATGAATAGTTAGACACGTTTCTGAAAGGTTGATATATATTTCAATAAAGATGACTTGTACTATACAAATATAATAAAATTAAATGGAATTGGTAATCACACTTTCCCCTGTCATTGATTAGTTGCCTAAAATAACATACTTCCTATTAAACTTTCACTTATTCCAATTAGATCTCTGGACATAAAATCCAGACAGGACTTACAGTTCACATGCTGTTTGGTTCTAGTTCTCTGCTCCCTAGGAGAAGTCTCTGTGCTTTCTGGAGTCTGCATGGCCAAAAGGGAATGAGAGAGTTGAGACTTGGTCCCGTCTGCTGACCTGTCCATAAAACACAGTGTAACTTTATTTCAGACTGCAACTCAATGCACAAGAAGAAACTACAACTCTTAAACCCCAAAACAGGCTAGTGGTGTGCTCAGTTGTCCCCTTCTCTTTAAAGAGACTTTCATCCGTACCTTCTGAAGTAAACTGTCACCATGACTACCTATACTTTTGGTTTCTTGTCAGTCTGTACAAACATGATCTTCATGTCACACTGTACAATCATATACAGACACACATAGGACGACTCGTCCAGAGTTTTACGTCATCAATCACAACAACACGCTCTGTAATCTTGCTAAATGTCCGCTAGCAGTAGTTTAGCACTAATTGCGCCATCAGGCTCGTCCTACTGGTTCTTGGCTTGACAGTCGTCGTAGAAGAAGTAACACTGCAGGAAAGTGTGTGAAATCTTCTAACACTGCCAGAATGTTATTGAATACAGAAACTGATCGCAACTGCTATAAAACGACTGCTGGTGAAAAAACTAGCGAATAAAGACAACAGAGTTTAGCGTAGGATTTTAGGAATCTTTTAGGATTTTAATATTTGTTTTAGATAAACAAATTGTGGCTAAAATCGCAAGTCCGGTTTAAGATGTAAGTCCGGCTTAAGATGTAAATGCTTATTTGTGACTTAAGCCAGGTTTACACTGAGACAAAGTTTTAAATCCTATAATTCTAAAATCCTACGCTAAAATCTGTTGTCCTGATCGCTAGTTTGACATGTCCATCAGTAGCCAATTAACAGTTGTTGCAATCCTCCAATAAAATTCTGGTCAAAAGATTTTAGACACTTTTGTACAGTGTGACCTTTTTTACAGTGTCTGTGAAAGCAAAAACCAATAGGAGAGCCGAACCTTAGAAAAAGGAGAGCCGAACCTGATGCAATTAGTGTGATAACTTTGGGGAAAAATGTCCAAAAACAAGTCCGGTGGACAGAACAGCAAGAGATAAAACATATGAAGGCATGTCATAGGCAAAATTACTGATAATGTTGTTTTTTGCTGCTAGCTACCATTTAGCGAAATAAGGCTTATTTTCAGCGCTTGCATTTTTAAATATTCCGATTCAAAACATTTTACACACATTTTCATAATTAAAAATTCCGTAATTCATATTCAGCCTCCAGATTTCACTTTCACAATATTCAGTCTGTTGTTCACAAATACGATGTTTAAGCAACTTATGATCTATTTTATTTCACTTATTTCAATTAATTTTCACAAATTCTGTGGTTTAAATTCATCTGAATCTGCGTCCGTACACTATGACATCATGACAACTGAGATCTTACAGTGTGACCCAGCGTTTAAGTTCTTACAGTCTGACAAATCAAAATCGCAAAAGACGATTAAAATGTCGCCGAGTGTAAATCCATCTTTACTTTAGTCTTTCTTTCTCTGCATTAGACTACTGCAGCCGATCTTCTTTTCTGACCTGGTTTGGAGTTTATGTAATCAGTAAGCTCCCATAATGAGCTTTGATAGGTTTTTTGGTGCATTGTAAGATTTTTTAAAGGGCAGAGGTAAAGGTAATGGACTGCTAACCACTAATTAAGGGCACCACCAAGTTACCACTTCTGAATTCCTGAGCAAGACCCTTAATCCTGATAGCTCGGCGATAAACTTACATTTATTTATATTTTTATACAAAGAGATAAATGTAAATCACTCTGGATAACGGCTTTATTTATTTTTCCTGGTTATTGATTAGTCTATAATTATCTGGACTAATCAATAACCAGGAAAAATAAAAATAATTATCTGATTTTCATCCACCTGCACAGAAAGACTATCAGGAGGGCATAAGAACATTAAGTTCTACAAAGTAAAGTTTGTACAAAGATTTAAAAACCTTTAATATGTTTTCATTCTGTCTCCATGTGTTGTGGAGTTAAAGTAAGTGCTTATTAATATTCTGTTTGCCGTTGCCTTTATCTGTTTCAGCTACATTTCAGGGTTTACTTTCTCAAATGAACAAAAAACCAGAAGTAAATATAATTAATTAGCACATACACAATTTACTCCATTACTTTTACAATGATGAAGCAACTTGATCATAGACTAAACAGGGAAATGACTGGTTTCTTTCTTTAGGGGGGGGGAAACAATTATTGGACGTACCAGTTAACGGTGTCTGTAGTGCGAAAGCCTTTAGCGAAGGGATTGCTGGCTATCTTCAGTTGTGTGATCTAAACAGGAGAAAGCAACACAGCAATGAAAAAATCCTGCTTAGACCATGACAGCTAATAAAAGAATACCCCATACGGCATGTGTGGACTTTATAATAATTTCACAACCATTGCAAAAAAAGGTTTTATTAAAGGTGTCGAAAGTTGAAAGTGACATTACTTGATTTATGTAATGCTTTTAACTTTATGTTACTAGTTTGGAGGAAAAAACACATACGGATATGATAGTAAGCTGTCCACAAACTTTTGGCCATATAGTATATTTTTATTTGATTATGTTTACTTATTTATTTTCTGGAACATCCATCACCTACATTATAACAGCTGTATGCGGTTGATTCCTTAGCAGCTTTTCACTTCTCATTTGGTCCTGTGGATTTCCATTGTATTTCATTGTATTCATTTTCTGCAGAGATAACTTTACTCACCGCAGTTTGTCACACAAATAAAATAACTGTTGCTACTGATGCTAATGATGCGTTGGCAAGGGGCTGAAAACTCCTTTAGGTTAAAATTTTTTTTAATCAAATATTTTATGATAGATAGATAGATAGATAGATAGATAGATAGATAGATAGATAGATAGATAGATAGATAGATAGATAGATAGATAGATAGATAGATAGATAGATAGATAGATAGATAAGGAAATCCAATCCGTCAATAAATTTTAACTGATTGCGTTGTAAGCGTTGGTGATGGACAGTTAGTGGAGCCACAACCTGCTCCAAACTCCAGGCAAAATCACCCCCTCTGACCAATCAGATTTCAGAATTTAACAGGATTGTATTATGAACCATTTTAATCCCTGCCCTTGTGAACTACCAGCATTGCACTTGACACACGACCAAATGCCAACATAAATACAGGGAAATAAAGGGTAGTTTTAGTTACCCTGTGGTTCTGGTAGGCGGTAACTGCAATGAAACCTGTTTCTGGGAAGGAGAAAGTGCAGAAGTTGCGGTGAGCTGAGCGCTGTCTGTCTCTACTCTTGTCCACAAGAACGACATGAAGCCGTGGCTGATACCGGTGCATGGAGTTCAGAATGATCTACACAATGCAAATACATTATGTACATTAATATCATACACAGTTTACAGACACACACACAGTTTCTATTTGCACTCTACTTACATGACCGTTATCATCCAAAAGGTTGTTTGTAAGTTTGAGGCGGTCAAACGAAACGGTTTGTTTCATCCACTGAGCCCCGCGTGCTGGCGAATCTGGGTGAAAATGCACTCTTCCAGGGACTGCAACATCCCCCCGACCCGCCGTCAGCCATGAAGAGCTATGGAAGGCGTACCTGCAAAACACCTAGAATCATCAACCTGTCAGTCCAGCCTTATGCAGGTGATTATTAGTTCTAGGTGTTTCATGCAGGTCTTTGAGATAGATCAAACCTCTTGGTTCTGACATATTAAAGTTGTGTGTAAAATATAATGGACTAATTTCATTGTGCAGATTTAAAAGAAAAAAAAGAAACTCCCAGCAGTTAAAATGAAGATGTTTCTACTAATATTTGCTTGTAACCTTTTTGTGATGACAAAAAATTATGTATTTTATATAATTTAAATGTTTTATATTTTTATGTTACAATAAATGTTCAAAAGACATGACGAAGAATGAATGCTAATGCAGAACACTATAATAATTGAAAATAATAACAATAAGCTAATAAGCTAAACAACTATGGATATAGGCGAACAATCCAGTGCTTACATAACTTTAGCATCCACAATCTGTTTTGGTAATAACTCGGAAAAAACAACGCCCTCTGGTGGTCTGGCAGGACTATGTCCAAATTATGTAAAACATACATTTTATTTGCTTCTAGAAAAACCATACTAGTACGAATGTCTTCCTCTTCATAGGCCTATGACAGATTTTAGCCCTTAACTTTGAATTTGTTTTAGAATTAATAGCAAATGTGTACAAATTTACATCAGTTCCAGGTTTTAAGGAGCTCCATGACACTATCGATTAAATCACACACAGAAATTGCATTGAAAATCCAGTTTCGTTTACATTTCACAGCTTATTTTAGCAGAATAAAACAGAAATAACATTTTATACACTTAATCTCAATCCCAATTCTGTTTTATACCCTATATCCACCCCTCACCCTTGGTCATCATAACTTCAAAATATGTTAATATTTAACATAAGGGAATAAAAATATGTTATGGGACTAGCATGTAATGTTAGCAATCTTTAGCAGGTGTTTTATGATTCTTTGAGGAGCATGAAGGTAAAATATGAACAAAGCATTGAATGTAACAAAACAGATTATTGCTGGTTGTTATATTTCTCATTAATGCCAAAAAATAATTATTTCTCACTCTCTATGTTCGCTTGGGTGGCCATGTTGCCGCTGTAGCTAAGTATCTTGGGAAATCTCTTATATCCCTACATTTGAAGTCTGGTCCCAAAAAAATATTTGTTTCAAGGGGTATCTCCCTTTATCCTACCCCTAAACCTTTAACCAAAAGAGAATCGAGAAACCCCTACCCATACACATAAAAATGCAAAGTAGAAGAATAGGGGAAAGGGGTAGGGCTAAAGGGTAGAAATGGAATTGGGCCTCAGGGATTCTTTACATAATTATGTTCTCTGGCTTTATTTTTCTTTTGGATAGAGAAACATTGTTGTACACTGTTTCCCCAGTTGGACATCCAAACAATCCTAGCACCTATGAGTATCTGTTACCTGTATCTCTTGTCATCCACTGGAAGGAAGTCCATGAGAAGGACGTACTCTGCTGCAGGATCCATGTCCGAGATACGCACTTGAAATGTGGGAAACATCCTCCTTTTTAAAACACACAGAAATATATTCTATCAGTTGAAATACTTTTCCTGCTTATTCCTTAAATTTACAGCGCATATAAAGCAACTAAGACAAGTTTATGTAAATGTCCTGTCAATGTTTATTTAATCAGGTTAAGAATCTTTTTTTTTCACTGATAGACAAGGTTTCGACAAGTAAACAGCCAAAGCAAACATACAATTAAATCAACAGAACACCAGAAAAAGAGAGAATATAGCAATAATTCAACTAATTCTATGTAACAATTTTAGCTAGGGTTAAGTCTGTGTTTTGATATTTACGACTATCTATAGTTTCCTCTTTTGCGTAAAAGTAGATTTTTAATCTTTGACTGAACTGATCACAATTATTTCATTTCGCTATCTATACAGCAACTTGTTGGTGGTACCAGCTTGCTTCTTACACGATGTGATCTTTTCAAAAAGACAATCAAAGACCTGTTGCACCATTTGCATGCCTTTGATTTAAGGTGTCGAAAGGACAGAAATTCTCTATACAGTGCTTAAATTATTCTACACGCACATTCAGTTCTCTGTAATGATGAAATGTTTGTTCCAACCTTCCAGCTTTTGTAACTATCATCTCAGTGCCAAGTTGATCAAACTGTTGCCAAAGCCTGTCTGTTTCCAGCTGAACTTTAATCCTTGCGATCTGAGGGGCTTTGGCACACAGGCCGTTGTCCTCAGGAAGGCAAAGTGAGCCCATTGAACAGGTCTGCATGAGTTTAGAGACTAAGAAAGAAGAACATATTGCACACTAAAACAATCAATACAGCCAGCAAAGACATCAGGTATGAACCAGAATATAGACAAATATAGAGAGAGAGAGAGCAAATTACCGTCCATCACAGTTTAAGACTTACGTCCTGTAAAAATCCAATGATTCCAATTCAGAACAACAATATGGTACCAAACCAGACAAAGCTGCATCAGGCTCTGTTGGCTAGCTTTTATACAGTCTGAGATGCTAATTAGGATATAATTCAACACCTCGTTCATTGAGGTGTCCTGATCCTTTGGGACAACGCACTAGAGACCATATACAGATTAATTACAAATATATTGCCTTGAGAATACTGAGTGAAGACAAGACAGGACCCCATCTGTACACATTAGCCCTGGTGCCAATTGATCAAATGTCCCTAAAAACCACTGGCAGCTCTCAACACACAGCTAATTACATTTTTAGCAAGAGTCCCTGTTGGAACGGTGAAACAAGGCAACAGGAAGGCTTTGTGATTTCGCTTTGACCCATGGAACTCTGCCCTTAGCTTTGTGCTAAAGAAACTGCCCTAAGGGCTTGTCAGGCAGATAAAATGGATCAGGTAATAACGACGTACATTTACATTTGCAGCACTTGGCAGGCGCCCTTATCCAGAGCGACTTACATTATTCCATTATTCCATTATACTTACATTAATACAACTGAGCAATTAGGGGGTTAAGGGCCTTGCTGAAGGGCCCAGCAGTGGTGGCTCAAGTTGGTAGTCCAACACCCTAACCACTACGCTACCCACATTCGAGAATCGTTCTATTTATTTAAACCTTAAAAGCATACGTTTTATTCCAAACAGATATGAATACTCATTTAATGCTTTCTATTGTGTTACTTAACTTCAATAAAATATTTTATAAAGCTCAGATTCTGTAGTACACATTTAAGATTAGACTAAAATGTTTAAGAAGAACTCTCTACACTCTGTTTCTGATCAAATGATATGCTGAATGAATGTATTTGTATTTGCCGAAAAATTCTATTTCACACTTTTTTAAAGGGTGATAATTTAATAAGCATCAACTTGCTGGGTTGAATCAAATGTTAATGGTGCACGATTATAGGTTAGCGCTGACGTATCGATGCGGTTTGGCCTGAGGGAATTCATTTGGTTGCCTAATCCATCTAATACTAATAAAAAACAGCTCACTAGCTAAAAAGCCAAGCAGGATTTGTCAGTGCTTTTTGATTTATTATCCTAATAATGTCTCTACTCAACACTGGGTAAAATTGCTTTCTGCTGTGTGAACATGCAAAAAGTCCTTTAGTTTAAACTTAAGAGTGAAAATAATTATTTAAAAAAAATTATTTATATAATATTTGTTTTTTCCGGCAAGATATAAATCTGTATGGGTTTTTTTAATGAGTTATATTTCAGTAATGTATGTGCAGTATGTGTTAAATGAGGCACAGCTATCTTGTTCAAAAAAACACACAAAAGATAGAAATAAATTCACATGAAACAGGATTTTGTATTTTATTGGGCCATTCTTTCACCACACAAAAAGCATTGGTACACAAAATACAGATAAGAATAATTAAGTTTTTGCATCAGCTCATATGATGAATTAAATGTGTAGAGAGATCCTGGGCCAACGGATATTAAGAGGATGTGTGGCAAATAGGATGGTAGCCTTTACGACTGCACTGTGGGCAAAGAGAGGCGAATGAGAGAGTTTATGATTTAAAGTATTTGGCAACGGTTTCAAAGATATCCGTCACTTTGGGCCTGAGCTCATCAGCCAACTTCTTGAGATTGTCCTGCAGCTTCCCTGTTTCATACTTGTGGCGCAGATCAGCTTGAACAGCTTCAATCTGCTCCTTGTACTCCTGGACATGGGGTCCATAAATGGTTCTCAGCTCCTCAATGACTGTGGTCAGCTTGTTACGAATGATTTCCACAATGGGGGTGAGCTTAGACTTGGTCTCCTCCACATTGACCTTGAGTTTCTCCTGCAGCTGTTTGAATACAGGCTCAAATTTGGCCTTGAACTCATCTACCACCTGCTGGTTCTTCGAAGTGTACTCCTTAAGCGCAGGCTCCGTCAATGAACGGTACTCTTCAAGATGCTTCTTCACAACCACCTGCAGCTCCTGGTACTTGGGATCCAGCTCCTTGCGCAACTCCTGCAAGTCATGGGAAAGCTTCTTATGAGAATCGAAAACGAACTCAACAAGCTGGGGTCCGATTCCACCACGGATTGGGGCGAGGGATTCAGCAGTATATGTGATGAAATTTTCAATGATCTCTAGAGCCTTATTGAGACGTGCCCTATGTAGGAAAGAGAAGCAAGATATACACTACAGACCGAATTAAAAATAATAAGTAATTGCGTTGAGGAACAATTAATGTTTGCTTAAGGATAAATTCTAGCTTTAGCTCTTACTTGTAATCTTTGAACTCGGCATCATCAAGATGATCGATAGCTCTGTGTACTGCCTCCTTAATCTGGTTGAGGGAGGTCACCACGATAGCTCTGATGTGCTCATAGTGAGATGGAATGTCAGCCTGCTGTACTTCTGCTTGACAACCTGGATAATTATATTGAGTGTAAAATTTTCTTGTTCATATTGCTAGCAGGAAATATGTAAAACTACCAAACGGTGTTTACCTGCAGCCAAGAAAAAAGCTAAAGCTAGAGCCACAAACTTCATGATGTGTCTGAAAGAAGATAAGCAAGAGAACATTCAACATATGAGCAGTTTTGAGAGACCAAGCAAGACATTTTTACACAGCGCATACAGGGTATACTCTCACTGACAGATTTCATTTCCCCAAACATGAAGATATGATAATACCACGAAAAGATCACTTTAAAGTCACAGATAACAAAAGTAAACGTCTATGTCAAACTCAATAAAGCCGATTTAACAAGTACCTGATGATAATGCAGGTCTGGAAGAGACTGGGGAAGTCGGAGCAGAGGTGCCTATTTTATAGGGCTCTGCCAAGGGGGAGGAAGCAGGACAGAGGGTGCGAAAGTACTTCAACCCACTTGCCCCAAATGATCCATTGGAAGAGACGGGTACAATGGTCAACGGTGTAGGAAGGTCAGCAGAGGCTAAAGAGTGCTGTGAGGACACGTCAGAACTTATCAGTGACCTAGCTTTTCAATATATATTTTAATGCTGATAGCCAAGAAAAATAAAATTAAAAATGTTATATTGTGGAATAATTGGCTGGAGCTTTCTGCTTTAGCACATCCACTTTACTCCAGAAAGGGCTAAAAGTTACATTTGATATTTTTAATGGGCAAAATAAGTGGGTAAGACCGATGAGTAGTTTAAGACCAGGGTTGGAGGTCTATATGCTGAGAAACAGATTTGGCAGAACGTACGCTAGTGAGACAGATGTAGAAAGGGATTTTAACTGCAGTGGCTTCAGTTTTTTCTTCTCCCAGACACAATATCAATATATTTTCGGTTATTTTTTTTAAGTATATATTTAAATCTGTAACTTTAATTCTGCTTTCTATTATAGTTATATTGTTAAGAAAAATGTATAACTATAATTTATATACAAATTAGGGTTATACTTTTTAGATTACTAATATCAACATATAGTTTACTAAAAAGTTCACAGGGGTCACTTGATGCTCAGTCTTTCCACGAGGTGATGATCTGATTCTTTGTAAATTGGTAGCTCTCATTGGTAACCTTGTGTAAAACAGTTCAGTTCACAGGAACCCGTTTCAGTGTGTGTGTGTTTCTGTAAATGTTAATGAGTTCTGTTCACTCCACCCCTCTGTTCTGTTTCCACTGATCCAAAACCAGTTCAAACCATGAATTAAATAACTCATTAATGTTATCATTAACACACACTGTTATAAACCATCTACCAAAGATATGATTAATGTAGTGTTACCGTGTACCATCATTACTGACAGCATACACAGTTTATAACAATATAATCATTTTAATGAATTGATCATCATAAACATATGATTATATATTATATTGAGAAGTTTCTACACAGAAAAGATGATGATGTTCTCTGAGATTTTACACTTTAATTGCATTCATCGGGAAACTGTAGCACATAACTAAAAAAGCCAATTTGCAAAGATTTATAAGAAATATCACAGGAACAGGAGTATTCAGTACTGATCCATTTTTCAGAAGTAACTTCACAATAAGCCTGTTTTATACTGACTCTTGTTTAGAAAGCAGTCTGCTGAGAAATCATTCATGTAAACGTGAACACATAGGTAGATTATATTAGGTATATCATGTCGCATTTAGAATAACATTCTGCCCCAGCGTCAAAACGATGGAAGACATTTTACATATCTGTGCTAAAACGGCAGTGTCGATCAACAATTGTGGGCGTGGCTTTGGTCTGTGTGACATTATATAAACGAGCATTTGAAGCTTAATTTTTAAAGTAAAGAAAGTAAAATAATTTAACAAGATTTAAAAAAAACAGTGTGGCTCTTTATTATTACAGGTTGTTTGTGTACACACACACATTGCTAACACCACATTTTACTTCAAAACAGCTTACATGTAAAAGTACATGTCGCCATCCCCTTATTGTCGCATTCCTATAATAAGTACAAAATAAACGTACTAGTGGTATAGTTGTAAGTGTATTATTTTAATACTTCTATAGACTAAATTGGCCACTTTTATAATAGTAAACTTTTATAGTGGCTGTATTTGTACTGCAATCTAATCTGTGAGTAAACTAAACTAATTCTAGCTATTTAGCTCACTTTTTAGTCTATAAAAGTAAACTTAAACTTTAAAGTAAACCTATTCAAATACTGTACGATTACAGTATCATTTCTCACATTACTGCACAATAAAATTCTGGCAACCCTGGAGCAGGATAGTTCAGGGTTTTTTTACAAGGGTCCACCATTTGCAGTTTAGCAGTGCTAAGGCTAAGCAACAATCCAGCGTCCTAGCCATTTGCATCACCCCAGACTCATTCACGCAGTCACTCTTCCTAAGGTGTATTTTAGTATGTTTTATCTTTGATCAGTCTTTTTATTTGTAAAATTAGTTACCAACAGTACACCTATATAGACCTATTTTAGTAAGTGGTAGTACTATTGTTCTTTTTTGTTGCAGGAGGAACTTGATTTTAATAAACACTTGTGGTTTTATGCGTGCAGAATACGTTGTCATGGTTTTGGTGATATGCTCAATTCCCAGGACCACTAAAAACTTCAGCACCAGGTATTAATATCGGTTTTTATCCTGAGTCATTTTGCTATTCCAAAAGATTTACTATTTATCATTGAAATGAACTTCTCAGCCTTCTGTTAGTAAAACCCATAATTTCAAAACACATTACAGGGGAAACTTTTTATTTTATTTAGTCATTCTTTCAGCAGTTTTTGACAACACTGAATCACAGCAAAACAAGCATTTAAGAAAGTTACACAAGATGTTTACTCTGGTATGTGCTTGATATAATCTATTTAACGGAATGGCAGCAGATTCAACAGAAAGCAAAGGTCCAGCTTTTGCATCAACCAATGTGATGAATAAACAGTGCAGCGGTCTTGAAGAGAACCTGTGTGCCCTACAGTCCTAAATTATTATAACAGGACTTAGAAAACAAAGGGCTTTAAGACTGCAATGTAGGCAAGCAAATAGTAGATAAACATGTTTATGCCCTGAAAGCCTTCTCAATGGTGTCATAGACGCCCTTCAACTGGGGTCTAAGCTCCTCACCCAAATTCTTAAGCTTCTGCTGCAGCTCTCCGGTTTCATACTTGTGGCGCAGCTCAGTGAAAATACCTTCAATCTGCTCTCTGTACTCCTGGGCATGGGGTCCGAATGTGGCCTTCAGCTCCTCAAGACCCTTGGTCATCTTGTTGCGAAGGGTTTCAACAATGGGGGTCAGCTTGGACTTGGTCTCTTCCACGTTGGTCTTGATTTTCTCTTGCATCTCCTTGATCACAGGCTCAAACTTGGCCTTGAATTCGGCGACCTGTTTGCGGTTCTTCTCAGAGTACTCCTTCATCACAGGTTCCAGCTTCTGACGGTACTCATCCAGGTGCTTTTGCAAAACCCGACGCAGCTCCTCACGCTTGGGCTCCAGTTCCTTGCGCAGCTCTTCCAGGTCATGGGCAACCCTTTCACGGACACCGGAAAGACCCTCGACAATCTGGGGTCCAAGTCCCTCACGGATTGGGGCAAGAGATTCAGAGGCAGACTTGACTGTGTTCTCAATGTTTGCTAGACCCTGATGGAGGCGTGCCCTGTTTGAGAAGGAGATGAAATAACAATAACAATCATCAATAAGAAAATTTTAAGCAAGTTTAAATCATTCATTGAATGATTAATAAATATATTATTTCTTACTTGTAATCTTTAAACTCAGCATCATCGAGGTGGTCAATAGCCTTTAGTGCTGTGTCTTTAACCTGGCCGAGGTAGGTCACCACTGCAGCTCTAATGTGCTCATACTGAGATGGGGCGTCGGCCTGCAGGAATCGTGCCTGGCAACCTGGACAGGTAGAACAAATTTTACTAAGAATTTTTGTTCATTTTGCTTAAAAGAGGTTATCAATGCTCGCACTAAACTATGTGATATTTTCTACCTGCAGCCAGCAGAACAGCCAAAGCTAGAGTCACAAACTTCATGGTGGATCTGTAAAGAGAACAAGAATAAAATGTTAACAAGTTAGAAATTGCATTCAATACAAAAACAAAAAAAGACTAAAAAACTACTTAAGACAGCCTGAATTTGTTAAAAAGTCGAAGAGAGATCTTAAAAAATGTTATAATAACATACTGTAAATTATATGCCGAAAATTGAATTCACACACACTTTAAAGCTAAGTATAAACCATAACGTTCTAGGTAACGATTCAAGTATTCTGTTAGAATAGGTCAAACCCCATCTTCTGGATCCCAAAGCTTTTCTTAACTTACCTGTTGATGATGCAGGTCTGGAAGGGACTGAGGAACTTAAGGAAAGTGGTGGCCATTTTATAAGAGCTAAGGAAGGGGGAGGGGGCAGAACAAAGGGTGTGAACGTGCCTTCGTGGAGCTGGACCTCAACCCTCCCGCCCCTTGACAATAGTCCATTGGGGGAGTTGATTAAAGTGACCACCTTTTGAGTGTAAGCAGTCAATATCAGCTAAAAAGTGCTTTGAGTTCAATAAATCTTTGAGATTTTAAAGTGATCATGTGATTAAGGTCATTTTTGATGCTGCAGAAGAGAATGTTGGGATAGACTAGAGGATTGAAAATATTCCTGCCATTTGTGAGAACGATTCCACATCATGAAGCGACTGGTGAATTTACAGATTGCTGTATAAAATACGCCATATGAAATATAAGTTCATTGTCACCTGAGGATATATGATGCTTATATATATGCAGATGTGGCTGTGGGAATGTTTTAAATCCTATTCAGTTACAGGAGCATTACAGAGGTTGGAAATGATGTCATGTGTGAAGTTCTGGCACACATACCGACTGATATTCAAGGTGATTAGTTGTGCATTGACATATACTGTAACAGGAATCTGAATTACAAAATAAATCTTTGTTATTAAAGCAAACAAAAAACATTTTATACTTAACTTTGTGCTGTTTTATTGTGGACCATAACAGAGGTTTGGTCGTCAGGTGTTTACATACTTTTGAGCGACATATAGGCGAGCCGATGTCATGTTTCGTTAAAATAATCAGGAATACCTGATATTCCACACATGTGCATATGACCAAATCTTGAACTTTAGACTTTATCGCCTCTTACTGTCTTTTTTCTCATCAGGTCAAAAGCTCAGCTGTTTCTCATTTTTGATTGCATTTGAAAAGGACATTGAGTCCATGTGCAATAAATGAAGAGTGTTGCAATTTCTATTCTATGCATTGTTACCATATCAGTACATTACACACACCTGCAGATTTTCTGTATGATGCAGCACAATGGGTTAAAAGGACACTTGAGCTGTCCAACACACACGGACTTTGAGGCTTGTATATGTTTAAATCAATACCCCAGATTGTATTTTTTTTCCAAATAATTTAAACATTTGTTTACACTATTAAATATATTAAAATATGATATAAAATAATTCATATAATAATTACATCTCTATCTACAGACCAGCTCAGTGGGGCAGTGAATCGTGGATGAATCATAAACCTGCATAAATAAAGTAAAATTCAGCTAATGTACCATTTTATTACTTTGCAGAGATCTAAAAGAATAGTTTTATTCAGTTTGCTGAAACAATCGAAGAATTTCATCATCATTGGTTGTGATGTGATATAATTGAGCGCTTGGAGATTAAATGTAAGTCGCTCTGGATAAGGACGTCTGCCAAATGCTGTGAATGTCTAGGCTATATAAGTATCTACTCATTTATACATGTATGTTATTGGCTGCTGTAAAAATGTATGAATTTCACTCTATAGCGTAACAGACTCTTTACTGTACATATGACAATAAACTTTTAAATCCATCATATAATAAAGCCCTAATAAAAATATTGCATGTTTCTTAGGTCGAGATGAAATAAAGGTTCATGGCAAGTAGAATATTTGATGCCGTTTTGACGAAGCTTTTAATTGGAATGTGACTGTGACTCTAAAGAGAAGAGAATTTACCAGAATATTTCCTAAAGTCATGCTTTACCTTTACCATCTGATTGATTAGGAATATTTCTGCCACTTAAATGTTTGTACTGCCGCAAACTGAATATAAAGCTTATAGAAATGCGTGGGACAAAATACTGCTCCAATCTTAGTAACTCTTACTTATTGAACTTAAAACCAAAATCACTCCTGATATGCTGAATAATACAATTAATTTATCAACACTTAATACATCCTGGTATTTTACACATTGTTTACATCTATTATTTTTAATTAAATAATAATAAATAAGTTTTAATTAAATGGTAAACCTTTTTGGAGCCATTTAGCATCCCAAGCTTTTTTTTTTGTCAGACTCACACACTGACTACAAGAGCGATCCAGCCGATTGATGTTTTAACGAAGGGGCCACGAAGCCAGACGTCTCCAGCAACATGCTGAGAGCAAGAGTGAACAGAGCTATTAACTCCTTTATCTGCCCTTTTCATTGTTTTATCATGTAACGAAGCATTCGAATGCAAATGATTTAGAAAGAAGTAAAATGAAACCATAGAGGGTGATTGTGAGGGGAACGAGGGTTTGTGAAAGCCGAGGTGTAGGTGTTATCAACAAAGACGTGTTAAATGTTCTGAATGGCTCTGCAGAGTGCGATGTAAAAGCTTTTGATGAATCAGATAACAGAGAATGGATATGCGCTGGCCAAGAACATAATTTTACTTATTTTACTACATAATTTTAGCTTAATTAAACCTTCAGCACACAGATGTATGTGTGTATGTGTGTGTGTCAGTGTGATAAAGTGTTAAACCTTTGGTCTGGTATTATCTCAGTAAGCCAGGGAAGCCATCTCTGAGCTCGAGTATCTTATCAACTGTTTATCAGTCACACTGTTGTCTTCTGTCTGCTTTACTCTTGCTGATCTTATACATTGCTCTGATTGCTAGGCTAAGCGCTTTCCTGAGATGTTTTTTTGTGTGATTTGTATTAAATCTTTATTACTAAAAAAACCCCTCAGTATATTCTAAAATCCAGCAGCTTACAGAAAAAGGCATTGGTAGTGCCCTTAAAAATGTACATAATAAAAGGAAGCCTGTAATAATTCATTCAGCTGTGAGTTTGTGTGTATTTAATGTATTTACATTCATATACATTTCAATAATTCCTGTGATTAAAGAGAATTGATCCGATTAAATCATACATACAAACATATCATATCATATTATATACAATAATTACAAATCAAGTAAAATAAGTCAAGGTGGAATCATTGCTGTAATAATAATAATAAAAATGAATAATAATAAAAATAAATAAACAGTACTTTTTGGACTTTACCACTACAATTATTAAAGATAAAAATGAAATCTCTTCTTTGCTCTATATAAGATGATGAGCTCAGCAACTATCTTTTTAAACCCAGAACCATTGACATGTTCTTTAACCCTTGCTGATAGGAGTTCCTGTGTACTCCTATTAACTCTTAATCAGTGACATCATCTATCAGTTCATCATCTCCACTGGTCTGATCCACTTATCGTATACAGTATCATGGCACTAGAACTAAATTCCTCAATAACATTACAGTGAATAAGTTATTTTTTATGGTTCTTTTTTACAGCATGCATGTGCCGTCCTGTTGTTTAACATATAAGTATGTTTTCATATTTAAGTAGCTTCTTGTACATATTTACAGATTTTTTTTTAATGAAAATAAAATTACCTAAAAAAACTACTTTGGAGTAATTAAAAAGTAAATGCTTAATATTAACATGGTTTTTCAGCTTATCTTTTTATTTTATTTTTTATAAATAGTTAATTCAGGATAATATATATATATATATATATAATTAAATACAAATAAAGGGTTAAATGCTACATCTTGATCATTGCTCACGGTTCAATGTATGTATTATTTCTCAGCACACTATTAAAGTTAAACCTTTAACTAGTCAAAAGGTGGAGTAGTCCTGACTGCACTTTAAATCAGGTTTAGCTGGGTTACTGTGATAATACCTTTAAAAAGTAAGTCATTACTACAAAGTTATCTTTTATTTCTTTTAGCTGTTCCCTTTTAGGGGTCGCCACAGCGAATCATCTGTCTCCACCTACCCCTATTCTCTACATCCTCTTCACTCACACACACTAACTTCATGTCCTCGTTTATCGCATCCATATACCTCCTCTTTGGTCTTCCTCTTTGCCTTCTGCCTGGTAGCTTCATTTCTAACATCCTACCACATATATATTTACTATCCCTCCTCTGTACATGTCCAAAACACCTCAATTTGGCTTCCCTGACTTTTTCCACAAAACATCTAACATGAGCTCACCACTGACTCTAAACCATACATCATAGCGCTCCACTGTCTCTACCATCTTCACCCTGAGCTGGTCTCACCACTGTCTCTAAACACAAATACTGTCTCTAACCTCATGAGCTTCTCAACTGGTCTCACCACTGTCTCTAAACCTAAACAGCGGCTCTCATACATCATAGCTGGTCTTACACTGTCTCACCACTGTCTCTAAACCATCCACCACTGTCTCTAACTACATCTAGTCTCTACCACTGTAAAACTCTAAACCACGGTCTCTAACCTACATCATAGCATCTCACATGTCATCTACCAACTGTCTCTAACATACATCTGTCTCACAACTGTCTCTATACCATACATCATAGCTTCTCTCACCACTGTATTGTACACCTTCCCCTTAATTCTAACTGATATTCTCCTCTCACACAACACTCCGGACACATTTTTCCACCCATTCCAGCCTGCCTGTACTCGCTTCTTTACCTCTTTTACACACTCTCCATTGCTCTGGACTGTCGACCCCCTGTACTGAAAAAACTTCTGTACCTTCTTCACCTCTTCACCCTGTAATCTCACTGTTTCACTTTCCTCCCTTTCATTCAACCACATGTACTCTGTCTTGCTATGACTGACTTTCATTCCTCTTCTCTCCAGAGCAAACCTTCCCCTCTCCAGGTTTTCCTCCACTTGCTCTCTGCTCTCATTATAGATCACAATGTCATCTGCAAAGTAATACACCTACATTTAAAGGAACTGTCCAAAGACATGTGCTTTATTCTGATTCATCTCTGAATTGCTTATAGTGGGTAAACACGTGTGTGCTGTTTGGTTGGTGTTTTCTGCTTGTGCACTAAGTCTTGTTGAATAGAGCATCACCTTAAAACAGGGTTTTAGAAATGTAACTAATAAAAAATATAAGCTTTAATAACTTGTGCTCAAGTACGCCCTGTCCAAGGTGTCCCCCTCCTGCCATTCTTGGCATACAGATCACATGTCTTCAAGAGGCCTACTTCTTTATCAAATACTTGTTTTTTCCCAACAGTTTTTTGGGTTGGTACACTGTTTTGGGGTTGTGATCTAGCGCACCAGTATTGTTCTGTGTAGTGATGAGACCCCATGTCACTCTGGATAAAGTCGCCTGCCAGTCGACGTAAAGGTAAAACGCACTAGACCTCCATATCCAACATCAGCAGCTGAATTATTTAACACAATTAAATCTTACGGAAAACTTTTTTAAACTTATTATAAGTTTAGTATAACAGTAAAAAAGGATTTTCATTTTTTTAATGTGCAATTGAATGTTCAACATAAACATACACATTCAGTAGTCAGCTGAGATGGATAGGGGTATTTTTTAGAAATGTAATAATCTGTGGTATCAGTACCGGAAAAAGGCTTTTTCTTAATTGTATTTAATTAATGCATTACAGACTCAAGAGTTTTGTGATGTGACACAATGAGAAGAATTTTGTGTCTAAAACAGCACGATTTAATCCTCTTACAGGAAACATCAGCGCTTAATATTTTTTAAAAATAAAATATTTTATAGATCTTTAAAATATTTTATTTTATAATTGTGTCTCCACAATTGTTACTCGACCTGCACAACATTGCTTATATTCTGGTCAGAGCTATTATCTGTAGCTGTATATTGTGTTTCTATTGTTTAGTTGCACCATGTTGAACAATGTTCTCTTCATGTTGCTGGAACATTTTATTCTCTAATCCTCAACTCTGTATTTGTTTAATAAAGCTTTGAATGTTCTTTGAAGCACCATGTTTCTGGAGAACTTACAATCAAATCGTCTTGTTTTTGATCTATTTTATTAGTTTATAGTTGCATTTAATGTTGTAGAAGAAAGGAAAAAAAACACGTGAGTTCCTGTTTAGCACTTTGGTTAGAACAGCTGTATACAGTCGTTTCCTTTCTTCTGTCTCTCTCAAAGCAAACATAAGGTTACGAAAGCAAGTTCACAGGGGAAAAATAAGTCCTCTATCCTAAAGGCTGTCCCATGCACGTTCAAAAACTCTGATAGTGGATATATTTTCTAAACATGGTACCTGAAAATCTCTTTCCCTGCATTAACAATGTCCATTCACTTCATTTTACTTAGTACAACATGCAGTGAAATGCTTTCTACCACTGTGAGTAAGAATTTTATATATATAACAGAAGTATAGGTATGTATATATAGATAGAGGTGTTGAAGTATCCCAGCTGTCATTCGGTAAATCAACATATATAATATATATATATATATATATATATATATATATATATATATATATATATATATATATAATATAAACAAAAGTATAAGTATGTATATATAGATATCTAACAGAAGTATAGGTATGTATCGTATATAGATATAACAGAAGTGTAGGTATGTGTATATAGATATCTAACAGAAGTATAGGTATGTATATATAGATAGAGGTGTTGAAGTATCCCAGCTGTCATTCGGTAAATCAACATACATATATATATATATATATATTATAAACAAAAGTATAAGTATGTATAATAGATATCTAACAGAAGTATAAGTATGTATATATATAGATATCTAACAGAAGTATAGGTATGGTGTATATAGATATCTAACAGAAGTATAGTAGTATATATATCTAACAGAAGTATATATAGTATAAGATATCTAACAGAAGTATAAGTATGTATATATAGATATCTAACAGAAGTATAGGTATGTATATATAGATATCTAACAGAAGTATAAGTATGTATATATAGATATCTAACAGAAGTATAGTAGTATAGGGGTACAGGGTATTATCTGTATATAGATATCTAACAGAAGTATAGTATGTAGTATCTAACAGAAGTATAGGTATGTATATATAGATATCTAACAGAAGTATAGGTATGTATATATAGATAGAAGTGTTGAAGTTGGTGTGCTGGATTTAAAGTGTTAAGTGACTCTGTGTTGTGCCAGTCCAGTGTTAAGTGATGGTTTGTGCAAATGTTCGTGCAGTAAGAATATGAAGCAGAGGGAAAGTTCCGGTCTCAGGTGCTCAGTGTTTACTGCTTTACCTATCAAATGGCCTGCAGGAAGAAGCTCCCCGTTACTCACTCTGTGTTTGCCCTCACCAAGTTACCACTACTGGGCCCCTGAGCCAAACCCTTAATACATGAGATGAATATAAGTCACTCTGGGCGACTGCCAAAATGGACATTTTTAAGGCAGCACCAGAAGCAGCTATTGTAATACAATATTTACTGTTTCTCTCCTGGTTAATTAGCTGTTAGAAAGATAAATATAACAATAAACGAGTGCATTCATTAAAACCTGCACAATGAAACTGCTGTCTGAGCTGATATGGTGATAATACACAGCAGATTGTGCAGTTAAGCCAATGATCACAACATTCAGTCTATTAATATACAAATTGTCCATGAGACAGCTGTGATAAACAGTCCCTAGTCTGATGCTTAGCAACCGCTCGCTTTCTCAAGGTCCTACCCCCCTCTCTGTTTTTTATTCAGTTAATTAATCAATTTAATTAATTAGACTTGAGTTGCTTTATCTTTTTATTAGTTCAAACCAGATAGTAATGGATAGTAGTGACACAAAGATCATTTGTACTATTCATCAACTCGTTTCATCCATCCGTTGTCAATACTCATTTATACCCATTATTTTACATAACCAAAAAAAAAAAATCCCAAAGCTGCACAGTTTGATCAGATATGAACAAATTGGGATTAGAGCAAAGGTCACGTTGTAAAACTGTGCACCAGATTTTAATTTGTGTTTCAGAGGCTTGTGTCTGATGTCCATGTTGTTTTTTGCATCATATAATATGTGAGCCGATAAACAAGGAGAAGCTGAACATTGACCCACCACCTACTCCGGTAGGAAGGAGGCCAGAGGGCAGATTTTCAGAAATCAATAGTGCGAATTTTATGCGTAAGCATCAGCGGTGCAAAGCACCTGACTATGAACAGAAAAAAAGTCCAGAATAAATATACATATATATATATATTGCATGTTTATATCCTTGCCTGCAATAAAAAACATTTTTGTGATAATCAGCATAAGCAAAACTTCATTCTACACTGAAAATTATTCTTCATCAGAGATTAAATCATGAACTCTGTTCGAATATTGTACTAATATTTAGCTTGGCAGTTCATGATGTCCAACTGTGCTAAAGGCACCAAGCACAAATAAACGCCTACACATGAGCTGATATTTTTGATCTGTGCATTGGGTGAACTTTGTTTCAATGCATTTAAAAACCCTGAACCCTGCTGAATGGTTTAATTGTAAAAAGAAAAAAAAGAAGCATTACAGCGAGTCAGTCTCGCTCTCCTGTTTTTTTTTCTGTCACTCCATCAGATCGGCTTTTCTGATCTTGCGCTTGATCTCAAACTGTGACTGTTTCTCATCTGCTCAGATCTCTCTCTCTCAGGTCTCTTTCTCTCACTCTTTCGACCAGACCCTCTCTTGCTCCATGTCTGACGCTAGTTTAATCCGATCTGTTTTTGCCACTGCTAAATACTGTAAATGTAATTGTCCTGTTTGTTTTTCTCCTACCTGCTGGAATATAAACGGACACTTGCGAATTGCCCCCAAGTGTGGAAAATAGAGTTAAAGTCAACTTCCAGGGGGAAATTATTTCATTGTAATTCATCTATCAATTTCTATAGCCACAAGGATTAGGCAATTACTGAAAATAACATAAATTACTTAGCGCTAAGTATCATATTAACATTATTAAATAATGCTAGAATTAATAATGTGTATAATAATAAGCGCTTTATTACAGCCCATTTTCTAATTTAAAAAATGTATGACAACAAATTTTCAATTACATACATGCCACTGCTGTAATTATCTATGAAAATCTTTTAAATAGTAAAATAAACTCACCTTAAAGATCTTGATTAACCTTAATCAAACTGGGGAAAAAACACAAAAACACAGCAATATTCTGAGCGTGAAAATGTTCTAAATTATCTTGATCTCAAGATGTCAATGTCTCCTACCCAGCTTCACCTGGATGTCCCCTGAAACAGACTTGCACCCCCGGATCACAACGATACGTGGAAAGTGATACGATGTTGAACTGCTAATAAGTGTTTGATTCCCAGCACCACCAAGTTGCCACTGCTGGGCCCTTGAGCAAGGCCCTAAACCACTAATTGCTCAGTTGTATAAAGAGAAAAATGTAAATTGCTCTGAATAAGGGCATCTGCCAAATGCTGTAAATGTACAATGTAAATGTGGCTCATCCCCTCCTAGCAAACCTTTCTGGGCACTGGTCACCCTTGCTGCTGCTAGATTGCTTCTGGTGGCCTGTGTTGGCTAAGTCCTCTGCCCTGTGACACAGGATATACTGGGTGGGATGTGTGGAATTCTGTGAGCAGATTGGGGTCTAGTATGTTGTCCCTGGGAAACCCAGGCTCTTTCTTCTGGTCCATAACCTTTCCAGTTGACCAGGTACTCCAAGTGTCCGCCACGACATTAAGAGTGTAAGATCTCTCATACTGCGTAGACCATACTATCCTCTAGTAACAGAAGAGACAGGGTGGTAAGGTTAAAGGAGGTAGACATGAAAAATCTTGTAGTGTAAGGGGAAAGCTGAAGTCTGTATGTGATGATTTTAATTTGCTGAAGAATGGGGAGGGACTGATGTATCGAGGACATACCTTCTAGACCTAATCTGATATCCCGTGTGGATAACCAAACCGTTTGCCGGAGTTGGCAACTGGGGTAAGTGTTTCCCCAAGCATCGGATTAAGGTGGCAACCAGAGGATAGGCTAACCATCAAACCTAGGAGTGAGAAGAGGGCCATCCAAACCTGGATATTAACTGGAGGTCCTGTCTAAAACCACATCCTCAGGTAAGCTTAAATTTCTGGTTGACACTCCTGGCATCGTCTCACGTAGCCTCTGATGTTTTTCGCCAACCTAGGCCACCAGAAGTAATCTCAGATGGTTTGATTGGTCCCAGGGTGACCAGTGCCCAGCAAAGTTTGCGAGGAGTGGATGATCCACATGTACATTTACATTAACAGCATTTGGCAGATGCCCTTATCCAAAGCGACATGCATTTATCTCTTTTATATACCTGAGCAATGGTTTAGGGCATAGCTCAGCAGTGGCAACTTGATGGTGCTGGGAATCAAACACTGATATTCCAATTAGCAGTCCATCATCTTAACCACTGCGCTACCACTTCCCACGTATCATTGTAATCTGGGGATGCAAGTCTGTTCCGTGGAAATCCTGGCAGAGATGGGTCGGAGACACTGACGGCCTTGAGATCATTGTCCTGGGACCTAACCATTAGACCTCCCGCAGGTATTCAAGATTTTGGTGCTCCATAAGCACCTTGAACTGATAGTGAACCCCTTCCATCCATTGTCTTCACTCCTTTAGAACCAGCTTAATAGAATTAAAATACAATACAAATAAAATAAATACAAATAAGTATAGGTGTAGAGGTAGTACGGATAAAAGTGACCCAGTGTGACTGTCACTTAAGTGTCCATGTGCCTGAGGAAGTGTTTAAAGTGACTTTGTGCTGTGCCAGTCCAGTGTCAGTTGTGCAAATGATTGTGCAAATAATTGTGCAGAGATAGAAGAAACAAAGAAAAAGTGCCAGTATTAGGTGCTCCGTGTTACCTGGTTTATACTGCAAATGGCCTGCGGAAAGAAGCTCCAGATGGTGCTGTTCCCATACCCAGACCTGTCAGGACGCTCTTTATGGTGCAGATGTAAAACATCTTTAGCACCTGAGAGGGTAGTTTAGTCTCTTAAGCATCTTATAAGCTTGACCAGGGTGTCAATGTGACAGGACAAAGACAGGGAATTACCAGGGTGTCGATGTGAAGGACCTGGCGAGCCCCACGTTGTACGCAGCGGAGCGGGATCTTAGAGCATCGCAAATAGTTTTATCCACCCACAACTTAATAAGCATGTTGTCATCTGAGCTGCATCTGAACACGTCCCCCTCCGTTTAGTGTCCGACCTCCCTTTACACCCGGGCTTCGTGTTTCAGGCTTTGTTTGTATACAGGCATGAGGAAGATGGTGTCCTTTCACCCCCACTGGATTCATGGGCACATGGGTTCAGCCATGTCTCGGTGAATCAGAGAAGGTTGCAGTCTGAATGTCTTTCTGGAACTTAGCCAACGTCCAGTCTCTGTAAAACAAGCTTGACAACTTCAGGGCAATGGTAAACAGGATACTAGGTAGAGAAGCGGTGTGCATGTGCCGTTAGCCTGTTTCTGACACCGGGTCATTTCTCTTGTGGACACCAGTACGGGTCGCCTCATTTGTTCTTAATTGGGATCTCGCTTGGCCAACGTGGATCCTGGTTTAAAAATAACGAATGGCAAGTGTATACAACAATGTGAAAAATAGGTGGAGGATTGGTGAAACATGCTTTTTTTTTTTTGCTTTTAAGTATTGTTGGTGTAGAGCTTTCAGAGGCCCTCCGAGACATGCTGGCGATCTCTCTTAGCTTAGAGTTTTTACGCTCACAATGGCTGATGGAGGAGGAGAAATTGACTTGGTTTCGGACGAACTTAAAAATCCATTTTTAAGTCAGATTTTTCCAGAGAAGTTAAACATTGTGAGGAGAGTTCAGCTAACACCGAAGCGAAATAGCTGTTCTTTACCATTTCCAGACCAGTGCCATACCAATGTTAATATTAAGATAAATATTGATTCTGAACTGCTCCAGATGTTGTATGTGGTACAGTTGAGGTTGTAGTTTAGAGTCTTAACGGGTTTTTTGATTTAGTAAAAATGATTTTTTTTACCCTTGATATGTAAAATGGCTCTTTCTATGTGTATTTCCAAGCAGTGTTATATTGTGTTTTTGTATAATATTGATGGCTTCTGTAATTGTGATGCGATAGTGGTATTAGGAGGTGTATCAGTCGGGTAAGTCCCCACTGAAGGCCCAGGTACCAAATGCACCACCCGCCACTGGTTTAATGTAATTCAGAAGGAGGAAGAAATGATTGTTTGCAGTAACAAATAAAACCATCCAGCAGGTGAGATGAGATTTTGTTTTTATTACTTTATAGAATATCCTCTAGTCGTATTTTTATCTTCACAAAGAACCCTTACACAGTATCTTTAATGTATTCATGAAACCCAAGTAAAGACCATTTATATGTATGTATATATATATATATATATATATATATATATATATATATATATATATATATATATATATATATATATATATATATAAATCCAAAACCACATATTTGTTGTTCTCCTAAAAACTGTTAAAGCCTGAACAACAATAATGTGTTCAAAACAGAATAAAGACATGTAACAAAAGGCATGGGGCAGAAAAGCTTCAAACTAAATGTCCTGTACTGATTCTACTCAAACCCCAAAACCGTCATGTTTTTTCTTAGAAACTTTAGTCTTAATACAAATGTAAATGACAATTTTTGAATAATTAGGGGTGAAATGTTATTTATGATATATTATACCATTAGAATACAGAAAGGTAATGAGAAAATAAACAGCAATTTATGTAAGAAAAATACACAGGGTTACAGTTATAATCCTTCAAATTAAAGGTACAGTTGCAGGAAAAAATAAGCTTTTCATTGTTTTTCCTTAAATACTTGATGTTTCTCACAGTGAATTTCTTAAAGCGGCAGTATTTAAAGACGTATAATATGTACCAAAAGATATGTTTTTGATATTTTCCAAGGGGTTTATTTGTTTGTTGTGTATTAAATTTTAAGTATTTTGTAGCTCTAGTAAATCTAGTAAAAGCCACATTTGATTATATAGTCATATCAAGATAGTGTGGAAATTTGGATAAAAGCTTAATTTGAAAAAAAAAATTCAGCCGCCAATTCAGGCATACGTTTTATACATTATTTCCAACCTTCGAAAAACCTCATGGTGTAATAGTACTAATTTCTGACCAAATGTCCTAATTTTAGCATTGTTCTTTATGTACACGTGGTATCAACATTCGTATGATCATCATATTGTTTAATAAACTCAAAAAAGTATCTATTTTATCGGTTATCAAATCATTAAGATAGAGACACTGATACAGATCGATAGATTATTTTGCACACATATCACTGTCTTCTTTTCACTTGTTAGTGACAAAGTCTGCACTTAGGGAATGATTTAAAAATAAAAAAAAAAGGAAACAAATAGCAAACGTCACCCTTGTTAAGAAAAATATTGTTTTACAGTACTTCAATTATTATTACTCTCATAGGAAAATAAAACAGTGTTGACCTATATTTCTTCCGTAGGCAAAAGCATGTACATACAGTACAATGAATACACTTATTTAACAAAATAATACAAATAAAATACCACCATGTAAAACAAAAAAACATTTAAATAAGCTTTTTTTTATCCTATGAGTAAGAGCTAATCTATATCTATATAGCACAGAAACAAGGTGCCACTTGTAGCTTTTGTTATGACCAAGAATTTAAATATCCTCAACTTTTAAAACTACATCTAAATGTATTTGCTGAAAAAACTTGGAAAAACAGAATTTCGATGTTCTCTGAAAAAATGAAGCTTCGGCAACATTAAAGAGTGCGACTGTTTTGGAAATAACGTTACCAAACAGGTCATTTCTGGGGTGCCGCCATCAATATTACATCTTATTATTTACCCATTTACATTGCTGGTATTTGGCGGACGCGCTAATTCATAGCGACTTACATTTAGCTCATTTATACAACTGAGCAATTGGGCCCAACAGTGGCAACTTGGTGGTGCTGGGACTCAAACCCACAATCTTCTGGTTAGCAGTCCAACACTTTAACCGCTGTCAGTATTATATAATATGATGCACTCTATAACTAAATAGTATTATTTAACACTATACTAACATAAGGGCAGAATGTTTGCACTATTACACTAACTAATGTAAAGAAAAATGTCAATTTGTTTATTTTTAAATGTGATTGACGGATGAGTGAATAAAAGGTTTTTAAAAAAAAAACGTGCCAGCGAATGTTTTAGTTCTGCATCGATGAGGGATCGAATGTCTAATAAACTCTAGTGAAATCCATCTTTCATCTGCTTCTTTAGTTCAGTTATTGTTGTGTCTGGAGCAGCTACATCTAGACACTGTTATTTTACTACACAGCACAAAGAGAGCATGTTGGTTTCTATATGTTCTTTTCATCTCTACATGTTTGACATGTTTGTTTTGTGTCAAATCCTTTTGTGTGTGTATGTGTGTGTGTGTTATATCAGCTTTGATGCTAATGGCCTTTTGTAGACTTTTGTATTGCAGCATTAAATGACACCTAGTGGAAATCCGGAGCCACTTGAGGCACAAGTATGGAGACACCCAGACATGGAGCATGCTTTGTGCAGCACTTTTGGAGTTTTACCGAGCAGAAAGGTTTGAGGATCTGATCAGATGGTAAGGGCCGAGGCATGAAGGTCAGGCAGTAAAAAGTGGCACCGTGTCACAGGTACAGGGGTTAGTAGGCTTCTTTCTGGTTGTGCATCTGCGCTTGGATTTTCTGCAGCATTTCCTGCATCCGCCGCAGCTGAGAAAACAGAGGCGGGGGGGGGTGTTTAACAGATTTAACGATCGCATTAGCAGAAGGTTGAAAATACTTTAGCAATGCAGGTCAACATGTCACATGTTTGCAGGAGAACTTTGAACGCAGCTCAATGGACAATTGATTTACCAGGACTGTTAAACCTTAACTGTGCAAAAAGACAGTGTGTGATAGCACAGAGTCAATATTAATAAATGTTAAGTCACTACAAAATCCACTCTAATTCAGAGACTAGCATTAAACTGTATAATCTCGAGCTAAATAATACAAGTATGAAAACGCAGGAAGGTTAAAGCATCATTTATAATCGTACTAGATTGAATAAGCGTCTTTTTAAAAAGAATAAATGCCATTAAACTGGCTTAAAAGTTTAATATTAATTAATAAATGAATGAATTATCTTTATCCTAATAAGGAGGGTGTTGTAAATAGAGCTGCAGGCAGGAGGCAATGAGGAAGGCGAAAGAAGCGGTATGTGATAAATGAGGACATGAAATGAATGGATGTGAGTGAAGAGGATAGAACTGATTCACTGCAGCCAAAAGGAGAAGAAGAATAAAGACTTATACATTTATTCATTCCTTCATTTATCTTCTATACCATCTTCTATACCCGCTTATTCCCTAATTCGGGGTCACAGGGATCTGCTGGAGTCTATCCCAAACGTCTCTGAAAGGGTGAAAGGCAGGAGGGGGACACCCTGGACAGGGTCGCCAGTCCATCACAGGGCCGTACACACACTCACACTCACTCCTTTGGGCAATTTAGAATCACCAATCGATCTAACATACATGTTTTTGGACTGTGGGAGGAAACCGGAGTACCTGGAGTAAACCCACGCAAGCACAGGGAGAACATGCAAACTCTACACAGAAAAAACCCTGTCTGGGAAACGAGCGGGGGACCTTTCTGCTGTGAGACAATAGTGCTAACTGCTAAGCCACCGTGCTGCCCCTTATTAATTAAAAATAAAATATTTTAAATAACAAAGTGCAGACAAGTGTAAAGGAAATGTACAGTAAGTGGCACATTTCCTTTTAATATTTAACTGAATGTTACCCCACTCTGTAATCGGCCTTTAAACTCTTATCTATACCTACTGCACTTGTGGTTGTTTTGGAGAAAAAGGAGGATAAATTGGAAACCTAGAATATTCTAACACTATTACAGTCATTGACAAAATCTGAGACACATTTATTTATTTAATTATTTATTTACAATAATTGTAATATTTCTTGCATAACCACAATTGTATGATTTTCTCTTTTATTTTTATGACATTTTCCCTCTGTTCCAAGGGTAAGGGTTTATGGCTGACTAAATATTCTCAAATCCTTAAACACTAAGGTATAACATGATGAAACTTGAGTATATATTTAATAATATACGGCGTACTCTGTCAATAAGTATAATCTTTTAATTTTTAATTAAA
The DNA here is from genome assembly GCA_005784505.1 of Bagarius yarrelli. Taxonomy (NCBI): domain Eukaryota; kingdom Metazoa; phylum Chordata; class Actinopteri; order Siluriformes; family Sisoridae; genus Bagarius; species Bagarius yarrelli. The sequence goes on along the minus strand of VCAZ01000076.1, from coordinate 1,014,348 downwards.
TAAAAAAGAGGAAAGGAATAAAGAGGCATGATAGTAATATTAGTAATAATAATAATAATAGTAATAAACAGTGTAAAGAGTAAAGTGGTGGTGCTTGTGAGTACTGAGTGAGTTCAGCAGTTCATTCAGACGGACAGCAGCGGCTTGTAAGGTTTGAATAACACTATATTGTATGATTTCTGCCCATGAGGTTACTGCAGATTTATCTTAACATTTACAGTATTTGGCAAACACCGTTATTCAGAGCGACTTTATTTATACAACTGAGCGAATGCGGGTTAAGGGCCTTGCTCAGGGGCCCAGTGGTGCGAACTTGGTAGTGCTGGGAGTCAAACCCACAATCGTCTGTCTGGTTTGTAGTCCAGACAAATAAGAGAATAACTTCAAATTACACAAACAAAACAAATAAATAAATAGATAAAATAAAGAATTAATAAATAAATGAAGAAAGAACAGAGGGGGAGGAGGAAGAAAGAACAAACTGAAGGAAAAGAGTCCAGATGTTTGCATGATGTAATAAAAAGTGTCCTAAAGTCTGTAGTGCACCATCAGTAAAGTAGGCAGGCTTAAGGACTAAACATGTAACAAAAAATTGCCTAAGCATGTGTGTCTAATGAAATATATTTAGATTTCCTATTGCTGAGCAAAGAACATGACATGCACAAAATAATGAAAACTACCAAATAATTATTCCGATAATTAGAAAAAATACGGGTTTTATACACGAACCTACTCTCTGTTATAATGATGGTTATCTGCTCCTGTAACACAAGGGGGCACTACTCTGCTCTATGTACCTGAAGTATCTCACTCACTGGATTAAGCTTTATGAGCTGCTCGAGCTGAATGCTTTTAAATTTCTTAAATATAAAGCTGTAAAAATGGCGGATTTCAGCTATCAGGAAGCTCTCGTTAGGTCACCCTGTGTATGCGTGTAACTGTTAGAGGATCAGAGCATGGATCTGTTTCTGCATGGTGATTGGCTGGATAGGGCGACGGCTGTACCTCTTCATCTTTCTCGCGGATGAGTTTTTCCGTCTCCGTATCAGTGACATTGGGAGCTGTGGGAATGGGAAAGTCCGTGCCACTCTCTCTGGTGAGTTTGCTGTATAAATAAATAAATAACACACACTTTTCATTAGGTGTTCATAAGTCTTATTTGCTGGAATTAAACTAAACTCAAATGGACTTTTTCTTATTTCATTTAAATAATATGTCTAATGAATCAATCTAAATATTCCATCCATCCATCCATCCATCCGTCCATCCATCCGTCTAATTGTTAATCCATCAATCCGTCTATCTGTCCATCTATCTGTCTATCTATCTATCAATCTGTCTGTCTAATCGTTTATTCATCCATCCATCCATGTATGTTTATGTATGTGCTTCATACTTGCGGTTGCGCTCTTTCACCACCATGCGTGTCATGCTTTGGATGCACTGAGCTCGGTAGTTCTCATAGTGAGTTTCCCGTGTCACGTCTTTTAGGTCCTGCATGTGTGTGCGCACCAGCATGTTCCTCAGCTTTATAAAGTCACAGTGTGCAGTGTTCTCCACTAAACACACACACCCACACCATAAATAATAATAAATCAAATCAAGTAAGACAGTCAGAAGGCTGGTAACAAAATTGTTATATTTGCACTCTGCACATCTGGATAGATTTTTTAATTAACACTTCATTCCACAATGGTTTATGTAAAGACATGAATAATAACTACCCTCTACAATGCCCCAGGGATAAAGTCGACCTCTCACTCGCTTTCCTTTTGCCTCGACGACTGTGTTACTGCCAATTACTGCAAAGGGGATGCTGTCCTGCACGGGGGGGAGAAATGGTCATTA